>CM029017.1:13498685-13661789 GCA_016801055.1 Panax notoginseng | reverse complement strand
TTTGTATGAGCGAGGAATGCGAGAAGAGTTTCCAAGAGCTCAAAAGGAGACTCATTTCGGCACCTATTCTGGCAATACCATCTGGTATGGATGGATTTGTTATCTATAGCGATGCTTCAGGCAAAGGTTAGGATGTGTTCTCATGAAACATGGGAAAGTCATAGCCTATGCCTCACGATAACTCAAAGAAAATGAGAGAAATTATCCTACTCATGATCTGGAGTTGGCAGCAGTCGTATTCGCGTTGAAAATTTGGAGACACTACTTGTATGGGGAGAAAATGGAGATTTATACGGACCATAAAAGCCTCAAATATTTCTTCACCCAAAAAGAACTCAACATGCGACAACGACGTTGGCTTGAATTATTGAAAGATTACGATCACACTATTCAATATCATCCTTGAAAAAGTGAACGTAGTAGCTGACGCATTGAGTAGAAGATCATATGCGAGTACGAGTGCGATATTGTCAATGCAAAGGCCCATTCTGTATGACTTGCAAAGGATGGAGGTAGAATTAAAGACTCCAGGGACCCACATGATGATGGCAAATATACGAGTAGAACCGACTTTAATCAATAAAGTTAAAGCTGCTCAAGCTACGGACCTGTGGCTAATGCGTATGAAGAAGAAAGTGCAAGAAGAAACTATTCCGGAAGCAAGAATCGATGAAGAAGGAATAATTAGATTCAACTCCAGACTTTGTGTTCCTAACGACTCTGATTTGAAGCATAAAATACTTTGAGCGTAGTTTTCTGCAAGATTTTTGTAAGACCCCGAATTTTATGAAATAAAAGTATTCAATTTTTCTTATAATTACAATTCAGTAAATGGTTAAATTGATAAAAAGTTAAAGTTATGGGTGAAATTTGAAAATTTTTTAAAAATAAATAAGTGGTTATAAATAATCATTGTTGTCGGGAATATTCGTTGGTCGTAGAATATTTTTTCTGTCGGGGAATATTCGTACGACGGCGCAGCTATTTGTGGGCCCCATAACGAAAAAAGGTCGGATGAAGAAAATGATAAAATTGAGTTTTTATAAATAACGACGTAGTTATTACCGTTAACACTGTTGGAATACCCGGTGGTTAAAATACAGTAATACGCGTGGTTGCACAGTAGCACACGGATTGCACAATATTTTTGAATTATTGATTCTTACGAAGGAAGGCACTACTCAATAATTGTTACAGTAGTTACTGTTCAATATTTTATTTTATTAATTCAATAATTGCTGAGTTGATATTTTATATTATTGTTGTTTCAATAATTATTGATGCACAGTATTTTCCATTATCAGATCAATAATTCATATTATTTAAATAATATTATTAGATAGCATTATTGGCAATGTCTAGAAAGTTCTGTCTAAGGAGAGGTTTGGTCATCTAATTGCGCACCAGTAAGGAGAAATCCTTATCGGAAAGCCCCCTCTTTCCTGAGAACGGCATGGTTGTCATAAATGTGATTCTATAATATTATTTGTGAATAATTAATTATTGATTCATATGATAAGGAAATATTTATTTTATGTGGATATAAATGAGAGATATATTTTTGTGGTTAAAAATGAAGGAGTTAATGTTGAGGTATTTTATCTGTATTTTTGTCGGAACGGAGGTATTGAAAATCAAATTAGGGTTTTTGAGATATTTTGCGGGGGTTATAATTTTTAATCCGACCGTTGGATCGTGGTAATTTTTGGATATGTTATACATATATAAGTTGAGTATATGTCCACAAATTTTGAACCGTTAAAAATGAATGTATGATTTGTTATGAATTTTACGAGATGTCTGGTTCAGAAATTGTTAAATTTTCGGAGTTAATCATTTTGGTGGAAAATTCTAGAATTGGTGGGCCCCACTCTTGGTTGGTGATGAAATGTGCTGAGATTTTTATTCAAATGTGGTGGGTGGGAATAGTAGCAGGTAAATTCATCAGGTTACAGGTTAAGTCTGCTTCGGCGTGCTAACATTTTCCTATAAATAGAGGGCTAAGTTAGAATTGAAAATCACACCAGAAACATAAGTTTTCTCTCTTTCTCTCTCTATATTATGAAGCATATTTTGTGAGTATTTAGATACTTTGAGAGTTGCTATTCAGTACAAGTTTCCTTCGACTTTGCATTCCTGTCAGAAATACTGCACTTTTGAGGTAAGGGATAGTAAGGGATTTTAAGGGTTGTTATGTTTTTTAGTTTCGTAATTTTTCTGACCTTCAGAAAATTCTGGAAAAATTTGAAATGATATTTTGATGAGTTTTATTGATTGTGTCCAAAAATGGTGATTTTTGGATGTATAGATTAACAATTGTGAATTTTATGAGAAAAGACTATTTTAAAAGTAATCGCTTATAACTCCTTGTGGTTAACTCTAAAATTGATGAAATTTTTATTGGAAGTATATCTATATAATATCAGTGTACTCTGTGAATTTCGGAATTTTGGGATAAAACTACAATTTATGATAAATGTTTAATATCCGGCGGTTTTGGCCATATGAAAAATAGTAAATAAGTTTTAAAAATTCTGAGAAAAATATATGTTCAATATGAGAGTATATTCTGCTAAATCCCAGAAAAGAAATATTTTTGGAACTGATTTGGTATTTTTCATAAAAATATACTAGTTATGAGTAAATGAATTAAATATGTTATGTGAAGTAAGAAAATTAGAAAATAGGATTTTATGGCTTGAGAATCCTATATGAGGTATATACAGATTTTTTATGAGGGTTTTGGTTATTGGTAATGAAATCTTATGAGTTTGACATTTTAAGATGATTAAATGTATTATTTAGTAAAGTGTAAACAATTAAAATAAATTGTTTATAAATTTAAGAAATGTTATTCTTTCAATATCATTATACCGAAATATTGGTATGAATTTTATTGTAAAATTTCTACCTTTTTGTGTCGGGTTTATTATTCATGAGTTACTATTCACGAGTTACTATTCATGAATTACTATTCACGAGTTACTATTCATGACAAAATTGGTTTCTTTTTCTGACCAAATTATAGTTGAGTTATGAATATTACTCTCGAGATTAAATTTATATGTTGATTATATTGATTTTATTATTATATATAACATTTTTATAACCCTAATGATGATATTTCTCTTTGACTTGAGCGTAAAGATGGGTAGATTTTTGGTATAATCATGACTATGGGTTCTCTTTGGCCAGTAGTGCAAAGTTGAATAGTTGAATGGTATGATCATGACCATTGATTTTATAACTGAATATCTTTAGCTTAAGTGTAAAGGTGAATTGATCAACATGGTTATAATTATTGTTTATATAATTCTGAAATGATTATATATTTCTTTGAGATATTAATATATTTGGCCTATAGTGCAAATATGAACTGTTGAAGAATATCTTTGGCCTGTAGTGCAAAGATGAATTATTGATGAATATCTTTGGCCTGCAGTGCAAAGATGAATTGTTGATGAATATCTTTGGCCTGTAGTGCAAAGATGAATTATTGATGAATATCTTTGGCCTGTAGTGCGAAGATGAACTATTGTTGAATATCTTTGACCCGTAGTACAAAGATGGTTTGTTGATGAATATCTTTGGCCATAGTGCGAAGATGGATTTATTAGCATGATTATGAACATGAACTGTGATTTGGTATAACCATGATCTTTGATGTTTCAGGTAAAGACAGGTGATGAAAATATTTTTCGTCCTGGGTGCGAAGAAAAATTTAGAATCACAATTATGATTATGAGTTATTCATATGATTGTGGAAAGGAACTGTTGAGTGATGTTACAGGGATAAAACATTGTTGGTGAATTTTTAACATGGAGAAGATAATAGACTTTATAATCTATTTGACTCTTCTAATGGATTGCTCGTTCCGCTGCAACTATGGTTGAAATTTTTATCATCTACCATATGTTCTAAATCTCTGATTTATTACTGATGAAGACTATTGATAATTTATTTATCTTAAGTCATGATATTCTTTACTGGGCTAATTGTGCTCACCCTTCTGTTTCATAATTCCTTTCAGGTAATAAGAGTGTAGCTGGGTCGAGCGGGGGTAACAAGGGAATAGAACGGTGGTCATCATTTAGCAGTTATATTTGGTGAAGAAAATAGGGTGAAGCGAACCCAACGTTGGAAGGGTGTTTTGTCACTATCATACAAGATGTCTAATGACATACAACCTTGTGTCATCATAAGACAGGGTTGTGCACATCCACTTGCTGAGTATATCTACGAGCACTACCTATAAAATCTTGGTGTTTGTTTGAAGTATAATTCTCAATTAGAGACAGTGGAGATAATGATAAGTCAAGAGAAGACTCACCATTGGAAAGAATATGATAGTAATCTTCTTATTTTTCTGTGGGGTCTATTGGGTCAACCAAGGATAATTCTGTGGCCATATGATATCTATCATAACCTAGACGTATGGCCTCCCATGTACGAAGGTTTTCTTGAGCACTTCCCAAAGATTCTAATTTTTAAAACAATTTTTGACTATACCTTTATGTAAGGTGTCATTGGGAGGTGCTGTCCACGGTTGGGACATGAGTCACATTTGGTATATATTTGTATCCAAACTCACAGCATATGTGTTGTTGTATTTTGCACGACAATTGTTGTAATAAAGTTATAGTTATTTTTCTGTACCATGTATTTGGCGACTCAGAATAGGTTGGATGGAATGAACCTGTTTTGGGGTCGTTATAATTTTTTCAGAATAATATCCGATATTACAGTCAAATCCAGTTTCTACTAAAGGTAAAGGATATTATTTTATTTCAATACTCATAAGAAATATTATTTTCTTTCATACTTCATAGTATGGAAGTGATATTATTTCATTTCATATTCTCTAAATTTGAACTTACTATGGTAAGTATTACTTCAATAATTTCTGAAATGATTAGAAATTTCGTTTCATCTAATATCATTTTATAGGAATATTGGTCTGAACTTTTTATCAAATTTGAAACTTTTCATGACCGGGTACTGTTCACAGTTACTATTCATGGGTACTGTTCACAATTACTATTCACGAGTACTGTTCACAGTTACTGTTCACGGGTATTATTCACGGGTACTGTTCACAGTTACTGTTCACGGGTACTGTTCACAAAAGAAAAAAAAATTATATATATATTTTTCCAAGTTATCTGTTGTGACCCTTATTCTTGAAATTAAATCCATGTTTTGATCTTCATTCTTGAATTTTAATCCACTATAGTTTATTATGGAGTATTATTGAACTTGGATAAACTGAAATACGAATCCCTAATATTTGTCCTTCTGTCTCACTGGATTCGTTCTTTAAAATATTTTTCATCATTCTCAGTCCTAAATGATGATATTACTGAATATATTTGGCCCGTAGTGCAAAGATGAATGATTAAAAAATGAATATATTTGGCCCGTAGTGCAAAGATGAACATGTGTTGAGATGAACATGACCGACTGGTGATACAAATGAATATCTTTGGCCTGTAGTGCAAAGATGAATATTTGATTAAAGATGTATATTAATTGTTGCTACAAGGATAAAATATTGATGATGAATTTTTAAATCTTAGAAGATAGTAGAATTCATTCTCTACGTGACTCTTCTAATGGATTGATGTTTTCGCTGTATTTGTTGATCTAAAATTTGTTGTCTATTATATTTTATCAGATTTTTCCTGTTGAAGACTAATGATAATTTGTTGTATATTATCTTAGTCATAATATTCTTTACTAGGCTAGTTGAGCTCACCCTTTTCCTTTTTGTTCCATTTTTTCTTCCCAGGAGGTGAGAACATAGCAGGAACTAGCCGGGGTATGGAGTAATGGTTCAGGATAGATGTATTAGTAGTCCTCACTATTTTGTAAAATAGTGTATCAATAATTGTATTAGTAGTCCTCACAGTATATGTGTTGTCGTATTTTGCACGATAATTGTATTATGAAATTGTATTTGTTTCTGTACCATGTATTTGGCGACTCAGAATGGGTGATGTATACCTATTTTGGGGGCGTCACAATATTAATTTTTAACAATTGTCGCATTAAAAATTTTCTCCATCTATATCCACATAAAATCAATATTTTTCTCGTCATATAAATCAATAATTAATTATTCACAAATAATATTACAGAATCATAATACTGACAACCAGGCAGTTCCTAGAAAAGAGGGGGCTTTCCAATAAGGATCTCTCGTTACTGGCGCGTAATTAGATGACCAAACCTCTCCTTAGACAGAACTTTCTAGACATTGCCAATAATGTTATCCAATAATATTATTCAGATAATATGAATTATTGCTCCGATAATGGAAAATACTGTGTAGTGACAATTATTGAAATAACAGTAATATAAAATATCAATACAATAATTATTGAATCAATAAAATAAAATACTGAACAGTAATTACTGTAAAAATTATTGAGTAGTGTCTTCTTACGTAAGAATCAATAATTGGTGCAATACCGTATGCTACTGTGCAACAACGCGTATTACTGTGTTTTTAACCATCGGGTATTCCAACAGTATTAACGGTAACAACTACGCCGTTATTTATAAACAACTTATACTTGTCGTTTTCTTCATCCAGTCGCTTTTGGTTATGGGGCCCACAAAAGACAAAAGGCTGCGTTGTCGTACGAATATTCTACGACATGAATAATATTCCACGACCAAACGAATATTCCCCGACAACAATGAGTATTTTATAACCACTTGCTTATTTAAAATATTTACATATATCACCTTTAACTTTAAACCTTTTATGAATTTAACCATTTACTGAATAGTAATTATAAGAAAATTGAATACTTTTATTTCATAAAATTCGGGGTCTTACATATTTTTTTCGCATCAATTCATAGACACTCATATTATCAACTAATCATAAATTTTGAACGTAACAAGTTACTCAGGTGACAGAGGTGAACTCATATATATATATATACAAACATGTAAACCTAACACCGTTGACGACCCCGAGATCTCGCCAGTCAAAATCGGTGGGATGATCCGTAGTCGGAAGGATCAGAATCCTTTGAGCGTCTTTCGGAAGCTTGAGACGCTTCAATCCCAAATAGCTTCGGTGAAACTCGGCCGGCGTCAAGTCGGAGAATTTCGTGACTCCGTGAACGGCGGAGGGGTCCAGCAGTTGGTTACAATTAGCGCGGCGCAGGTTAGACTTGAAAACTGAGAATCGATTGTCATGTTCCTCTTGAGTAGCGTACGATTTTCCGTATATACTTAGTTTTGAAGAGAGAAATGGTGGTCTGCGTTCAGGAGATGATCGTCTTCTTCGCCGTTCGGCACAACTTGGCAAATCAACGGTTCGTCAGGGGATAAATCGTTGGTGACGTCGGAGGCTGCTGCAAAGGATAAAATAAGGAAGATGGATAAGAAAAATAAGTAGTCCATGAGGAGAGAGGAGATATATATATATATATATATATATATATATATATATATGAGAGAGAGAGAGAGAGAGAGAGAGTATTCTACTTTATTTATATTGGCTCCTATAAGATAGTGGCCGAGTCATTTTTCTTTTATGTTAAAAAGCCACATAGGAAAAAATTATCGTTCAATTTAACGGAATTGAGCTTCAATTAACAGACTGATTCAATTGTAAAATTTTAATTAATTTAATGAAATAATTCAAAAAATTAAAAATTCAGTTGTGGAATAAGTAAATCTTGCCAACTATAGTGGCTAAATCCTTAGTTTTTCCATACTTAATTCTATAACAAATAGTTAAACAAAATATAAATCAAATTAATATACATAACAAATAATTAAATTAATAATAAAATAAATTACTAAAGATTTTTTACAAATGTATTTATATAAATTAATAAATTCATATTTTTTTAATTTTTAAATATTTTAATTTCACTTTAAAAATATAAAATTATCTAATATTTTGAAATGGATGAATTATTATTATTACCATATTCCTTTTTCCAGCTTTTTCCAGATAAAAGAAAGAAATAATAATAACACCTTCATCTTCTTTACAAAGATCTCTATCGGCCGCCACCCACTATCATCCATAACCATCACCATCAACAATCCAAATATTTACACCACAAATTCTTTTTATTATTATTTTTAACCTGATGAAAAAAGCAGAGTTGTGACGCCCCCAAAAATAGGTATACATCACCCATCTTAGGTCGCCAGATACATGGTACAGAATTCAAATACAACTTACTAATACAACTGTCGTGCACAATACGACAAAATATAAACTGTGAGTTTGAATACAAATATTATCTTCTAGAGAGTATCCATACTCAAAAAAAGTCCTCATTACAATTATTATCACATTATTACATAGAATAGTGAGGACTACTAATACTATCATTTGGTCCATCACTCCGTTCCCCGACTCGTCCCAGCTATATTCTCATGTCCTGAAGAGAACAGTGAAAGAAAGGGTGAGCTCAACTAGCCCAGTAAGAAATATTATGACTAAGATAATGCAGAATAAATTATCATTAGCCTTCAACAGTGTTAAACTGATAAAATATAACGAACATCAAGTTTAACTGCAGCGGAACAAGCAATCCATTAAAAGAGTCAAGTAGAAAATAAAATCTACTATCTTCAATGATTTAAAAGGTTTTTCAACACTGTTATCGCTGAGACTCAGCTTAATAAAATAATCCACATCATCGAATTACCCATGCACTACGGCCAAGGATATTCGTGTATTCATTAATGGTCATGATCATGCCAACAAATGTCCATCAATGCACTATGGGCCAATGAGAACTTTTACCACATCATTTGTAACATTACGGTCATGATTATACCGAAAAATCCCTGATCATAATCATACCAAGTCCATCTATGCACTATAGGCCACATATAACTTTCAATATTTTATAAACATGAGGATGATGACAATGATATAAGAATTCAATAAAACAAGTTCAAGAATTAATTTATCCAAGAATTAACAACGTTCAAATTGTCAACATGATACTGTTTTGTGGAGTAAAATTCAAGAATGCTTAGAAGAATATTTTCATGAAAAGATACTGAATGAACCGCAATTATCAAGGATATTCCACTAATTTCATGGAGTATAGAAGTTAAAACATAACCAACTGAGTATAATAAAGAATGGAATAACAAAAAAAATCAGCCGGCATGCGATAGACCGCACAGACAGATTATTTCAACAAAATAATAAATAATGGAACCAGGTCCGGCATAAACGCACAGACATGATATTCCAACAGAATAATAATAAAGACGGAACCAGGTCCGATGTAAAACACACAGACAGGATGTTCCAACAGAATAATAATAAAGACGGAACCAGGTCCGGTGTAAAATCCACATACATGATGTTCCAACAGAATAATAATAAAGACGGAACCAGGTCCGGTGTAAAACACACATACAGGATATTCCAACAGAATAATAATAAAGACGGAACCAGGTCCGGTGTAAAACACACAGACAGGATGTTCCAATAGAATAATAGAAGAATGTCACCAAGTATAGGGTAGACCGCGTATACAGGTTATTCCAACAGAATAATAAGAAATGGAATAACAACAGTTCTCTTCATGAATAAGAAAGAATAACACCCCTTACCGTTTTAAAGAAGAGCTGAAATAAGGAAGTAGTTAAGTAGCAGAATACTTTTCTTCTCTCTCCATAGTTTCTCTCTCTAGAGTTCAGTGAATTCGTAAGAAATAATGAAGGAATGAGCTGCTATTTATAGAAAAATGGAATGCATAGTAACTAATCCATGAACGGTCCAAATTGATTACTTTAATCTGACGGTCCATATTTAAAGAAAAATCTTTTAAATAAAATTTAATATATTCTATTTATAGAATAACTTTAATAAAGTATTATGTTTTATATAAAAAGATGTTTCTGTTTTATTACGTTAATAATACGAATAAAACAAAACGTCATTATCGCTAAATAATTCATATTATTAACTGACAATAATTGAATCAAACTGAGTGACTTCTCACATAAGCATTAATAATCAATACCGTGTGCTACTATGCAACCATACGTATTACTGTATTTTTACTACTGAGTAGTTCAACAATATCAATGGTAAAACTTTCGCTGTTATTTTTAATAAAATATTTTTGTCGTTTTCTCAATTCGACAATAATTCCGTTGTGGGGTCCACCAATGATTGTGCCGTTGTACGAATATTCCCTGTTAAAACGAATATTCCCCGACCAATCGAATATTATATAACAACTTGCGTACTTTACAGAATTTATAAATATTACCCACAACTATAACATTATATCAAATTAACTCCATAATATTCAAAAATAATATTTATAGAAAATTCGTCTTTATTTATAAAAGTTGGGGTCTTACAAGAGTCGTTTTGCCTTTGTGAATACGACTCTTTGTAAACTTCAGGAAAAGCACTTGCATTGTTTTTGGGCGAACCTCTGGAGCATTTAGTAACTGAAGGTTTAATAAATGATTCAATATTTGCATAATTAACAAAAAAAAATATTTAGCATAAAACCCAAAAAGATTAACCCCTCTTCGTCCTCTGGCGCCGACGCCTTCTCCGCCGGCGGGATCAACGGGAAATCGATCAAACCCAGATTAACTCACAAAATAGATAATAAAACCCTAAAAACTCACAAAATGTACATATCTTAAAATTATTTTTTAGTTTACTTCTTCTTTATCTGCCATTCTCTGGTCAGATCTGGATTATAGTAGTGTTTATTGAAGAAAAAAAGTGCACAGAGAAGGACGAGGATGCAAGGAAAGGTGGACGATGACGGGGACGATGACGGATGACTAGCGGATTCTGTGGTCAGGGGCGGCAAGAGATGGGATAAGGAAGGGGGGTGGATCAACGGTGAAGGAGAAGAGAAAGGGAGAAAAACAAAAAGACGACAAGGGTTTTTCTTCTTTTTTGTTATGTGTTCTTTTAAAGGATTTTGCTGTTTTAAATTTTGTTTAAACCCATTTATTTTTCTATGTGTCAACAGCTAGGATTAAACCTGGCAAACATGGCCCAAGCCCGCGGGCTGGGCCGACCTGCCCGCCACGAACCGGACTGTAATTTTTTAGTCCAATAAAATTCGGGCCTATTTGGCCCGGACTGCCACCAGGTTGACCTGTTTGGGTCAAACAAAAAAAAACATAAAATAGGCACAAAATTGGTCTCGACCCGCGGGCCGGGCTTTGGACTGCAGATTTTTGACCTTACAAAAATTGGGACTTTTGGCATGCCCGTTTTTGGCTCGCCCGGTCCGTTTGGGTCGGGCCCGCCCGTTTGCCAGGTCTAGCTAGGATGATTGCACGTAAAACAGTTGACTTGGATATTTATTTAAAAGCTGACGTGGATGTTCCGTTAAAAGTCAACTCATTTAACGAATTTTGTAACGATTTTGAAAATAATTTATAGTTCAATAAGTCGATTGTAAAAAAATTCAGTTCAATGATTAAATTGTAAACCGACCCCTAGTAGAGTGTCGAAAAGTGTATTTAACCCGTACTCCAAATTGTGCTGTAAATTTAATCCAATGGGGTATGAAGTGCTATTTAACATCAATTATCTTAAACACTACCAGTATAAAGGAATTGTCACTGAATTGAAACACCAACGATGCGGAAAAGATCAGAAGAATCATTGAAACGGCTATCAGGCATGAAAACAACCTTGACCAGAAGCAAACTTTTTTTCGACATTGAAGCGTTTCAAAGAAGCTAGTATTACGAAATACAAATAATTTACTTAGCAAAACAAGTATTGGTATTACACCGTAGACGACAAGTAATTTAGGTTCTTTCTCTTTCGAAACAAAGGAAAAATAAAATTCCTAATATTAATTTGAAATAGAGAGTTGAAGAAGAACAGTTAGATACCACAAATGTGGAAAAGGACAGATACGAAAGCGGCAAAACCCAAATTCTTGCTTAAACCTTTGAAAAGCTTTAGAAATGTCTTCACTTCTTGTTGCTCAAATATTTTTGATTTATTGTTGATTTGACATCTGCACTTTAATAATGCGGACCACCCTTATTTAGAAAGGACGTTGTTTCTCAATTGGCCATACTTAACGTTACAAAGACGGGCATTTAGGACATTTGTCCCGAATGCTGAAAATCAAATTGAGGACGAGAGCAATATAAGTCATTAAATATCCGGATGGACGATCAAGATTTGTTGTAACGATAAACACTTTTTTATCACGTTAGCTATGAATCAGCCCCCTATATATATATATCTTAATAGTTCTATTAACTTGAGAAAATATGGAAGAAATTTTATTTACAAAATAAAATATATTTCAATCAATTAAAATAAAAAACAATATAACAACTAATTTGTAATTATATAAAAAATCGATTAAACAATTTAAATAATTTAATAAAACCCATTAAACAGGACGTGTTTGAATTTAAATTGTTTAAATAAGTTAATTTGTTCTATTATTATATTTCATTTAATACTCCACGTTTTAAATTTTTTATTTTTCCTAACTTTGTAATTTATTTATATATTTTTGGATAAATTTTTAAAGTTTTACAAATGTTTAATTAAATATAAATTTTCTATATTGATGGCCGCGTGGATTAATTTGTGGGATCTAGATGTTACTTGGCTATTATATGGCGTGTCCATATGGACAATTGGATAATTTTTTTTTTAATTCTTTCGTTAAAAGTTAATTTGTTTAGACAGAATTTGTGACGATTTGAAAAAATAAATAAACAATTCAGTAAATTGACCGTTAAAAGATAGATTTATTTATCCTTACTATAAAAAGCGTTTGACACTAATTTATATTTTTTTAAAAAAGTCATATAATTATTTTTTTAATAAAAAAATGACTAAATTATTCTTTTATCTTAGAGTACAAGAACTATTATAAAAAAAAATTGTACATGAATGAAATTGAAATCAATCAGAAGGACCAAAATGATTGTTAGCGTAAGTTAAGTGTGCACCTATTTTAAAGTTTAGTACCTGAAGTTTACCTGGTGTACCCACATATACATTTCCATGGCTCCTTTTTAATTTTTTTGGGTGCCCAGTTTGCATTTTTCCGTGGCACTGCATTTCTACCAAAAAAATAAAATAAATTTCTCTCTTTTGCAAGCTTCAGCCTTCAAGAGACCGGTGACAGATTATTGACTGCAAAAACCTTTGATTTTTGTAACAACAGTCCACAATGTCCCTATCACTCTGCTTAACTCCATCAATTTCCTACCCATCTACTCGAATTAGAAAAGCTCTCATCTTTAATCCAATCAAACCCACAAATTTTACAACAAGAAAGTTCTCGAACTTGAAAAAACCCATCATCAGATCTGTTCATGAAAATTCTAAACCATCTTCCACAATTCAAGCAAAACCCAGATGGGAGAGCATACTCTCCACTGCAGCAAGTTTGTACCCTGTTTATGTTACACTTGGAGGGATTGTTGCTTGCTTGAGACCTTTCTCGTTTTCGTGGTTTGTGGAAAAAGGTCCAGCTTCTTACAGCTTGTCACTTGGATTCATAATGCTTGCAATGGGTCTCACTTTAGAGCTCAAAGATTTGATCAATTTGTTCATGCAAAAGCCTTTTGCTGTGAGTTTCTGATTTTGAATGTTATTCTTGTTATTTATGGGTTAATCATTAGAGTTATTTTTTCCTTCTTGTCCACTTAGTAATTCAAAATGGTAACACAATTTACTGTTGAAACATCCTTTTTTATGGGAGATTATTTTCTTTGGTATCAAACTATGTGATCTAGCGGTGATTATGGTATTATGAGAAAGGAGTTTCAAATTTTGTTTTGGGATAAGTTTCAATCTTTTTTTCCCCATGGTATTGAATCAGATTACTCAATTTCACTTGATTCCCAACCTCCATTTTGCAGATACTTTTTGGGTGCATTGCTCAGTATACAATAATGCCAGGTTTTGGACTGATAATTAGCAAACTTTTGGGGCTCTCACCTTCCCTTTCAGTTGGTTTGATATTGCTTGGCTGTTGTCCTGGTGGCACTGCCTCCAATGTGGTAAGAGTAAAGTCTTTCATATTTTATCCTTTTTACTCTGAAACCATATTAAGTTAAAATATGCCTAATTTTTCCAGACCTTATTGTAGTTATTTTTTCAGTCTCGTTCTCATTCTTTCGATTTCATAATTTGTATTGCATAATTTGTAGATTGAATTCATGATGTTTGAATAAATGGGTTACAATGATCTTTTATATGCTCTCTTATTTCTTTATTGTTCACCCAAAGCCACGACAAACTCAGCAGTGTCCAGTGTGTACTAGGTATCATTTGGAACGTTAGGAACAGGTCCGGTTCTTTTATGTCATTAGTCAACCAGACTAGCACCTTGACTATCCAATACTGTCTTCCATCTGCGTAGGATGCAATTTGCTTGAGAGCTTTTGATCTGAATAAAGGATTGTTCGTTGACTTTTTGTTGCATCAAACAGTCTAGTGTCTTTGCTAAACAGTCGACATTAATATGCTTAAATGTTTATTTTTTTATACGTGATTATATCCTCTTAGGGTGCAAGGGAACACGGTGTAAGGGTTATTGAGCACTGTAAACAATGTAATTTCACCACTGGACTGCAGTTGATAGAACCTTGTGTTGCCCTTTGAGTTTGAGCCTTGTATGTGTAGCTAGAAAATCCAATATTTATTGGAATGATCAGAGCCATGGTTAAAAAGGGCTAGACCGTAAAGCCTTAATTATGTGAAATACACTGTTAGTCGTATCATTTGGTTCAGCTTCCCTTCTTCTATGTGAAAATATGAGCAAACTCTTAAAAAAAGAAGGTATTTTGTTTAAGTTTATTCTAATTATGTTGATAAAACCCTTGTTATGTTCTTATTACATCAAAATAAGAATATGTTTGATGAGAGCAATTCATGTCCCTAAAACATCTGCAGTCTAATAAGATATTTGATAATAAGCCTGCTTTGTTGGTATTGAGGATCAACTGTAGTATAAAAACATGCCTAGAATAGCGAAAAGACTTAAAAGTTTATAGAGCAATCTTAAATTCTCCTTATTTATGGGAAAACACTTTGCACATGTAGATATCAAGTAAGACAATAGGTATGTTTTGCTTGGGGTTAGTTTATAACTCAAAATAGCAAGTCTTGTCATCAATTTTTATGGTTGGCCACAGAAATTTGTTTTCTCCATTTGCCTATGTTGATGATTTTGATATAATTTAGGGCGCACGACTCTAACTACTGTCTCTTTATTGGTTTTATCCTCCTTTTTTAGTACAACTTCCTCTTCCTGTAGCACCTCCAAAGGGAACCATAAAACTCTGTTGCTGCCATAGTCATTGATATCTTTGCACAAAGCTACAAACCCAATCCATCAGTTGACCTTTATTTCATTTTGCTTTCCATTGCTTTATCAATGTCTTTTTAGTTATGAGGTATTATTTTGAACATATATCTATCTGTTCACATTATTCTTTGCTCTTACAATGCAATACTTTGTAAATAGTAGGCTCCCTGGTATGAAGTTCATTATCTGTCAACTGCCCAATACATTTATATACATGCAAGTTAACCGAGCTTCTCTGAGATTTTGGGCATCCTCACCTCCTAAATGGTTGAGAATCTTATGTTTTAGCTCATATGGAAATTTAAGTTTTCTGATTGCTATGCGTTGAGGTTCAATATTTCGAATTCATATCTCTTTATGCTTAGAAGTGTTTCAGGTGACCTTAATTGCTCAAGGGGATGTTGCATTATCTATAGTCATGACGGTGTGCACCACTCTTGGAGCAGTGCTTCTTACTCCTACTTTAACAAAGGTTCTGGCTGGAACTTATGTTCATGTAGATGCTGTTAAACTTTCCATCAGCACCTTGCAGGTAAATTTAAATCTGTGCCAGATATTTCAATATTTTATGTTGTAATTATGATTGTTTTGATGAATCATCTTGATGTTTCCCCAGGTGGTTGTTGCACCTATTCTGTTAGGTTCTTATATGCAGAGCAAATTTCCTGATGCTGTGAAGACTGTGATACCTTTTGCACCTCTATTCGCTGTTTTGGCTTCATCACTGCTTGCTTGCAGGTTTGATTTAATGTCTTATTTGTTGATGTGAAACTGTTGCTTTCATATATTCTCTATCTCTGAATGTGTTATTGCCTGATTATTTCAGTGTGTTCTCGGAAAATGTAGTTCGTCTGCAATCTTCAATGGTTGCTGCATCATTGTCATCTGACATGTCTCCTCTTCTTCATGCAAAAGCAATATTCTCTAGTGAATTGGGGGTGATAGCTCTTTCGGTACTGTTGTTGCATTTTGCAGGTTTTTTTGTTGGGTAAGACTCGCCTTCCATCTTTCGTTAAGCTCTCTCAATCTGATTTGCTTGCTCTTTTTTCAAGACCTTTAGTTAGTCTGAATTGACCACGAGGTTATATGCCACTTCTCATTGTTTTAGTGGAAATTAATTTTGTTGTCATGTACTTCAAATGCACACTCCTTTATGAAAAGCAAGTAGCTATTAGTACATGAATTGGAATTATCAACTCTAGCTTTAAGAACTACTCATTCCACCCAAAATAGATGCTCGTGGAGATACCAAAAGAATATAAGATAATAAGAGGCGTGAGCTACCAATAACGTGGGATCTTACGGGCAGCCTGTTTCAGTCCTTGGCTTGGGCAAATTCACTGAGGCTATGTCTAATCCTCATTGATAGGGTCCAGCAAAGCCATCTTATCCCCGTTGGTAGGATCTTAAAGGATCCTGCTTGAGTCTATATGGCTGCAGTTCCTGGTTGTCTTTAATACTGTAACGCCCCCGAATTCGAAGGATCCACGTTAACTCAACATCTTTCGTAACTTAACCAATGATCCCATATTCATATTGGTTGAATTAGTCTATTACAGACTACAAAAGTATAAATTTCCTTAACTTCATCCCTGGATCTTAACTTGATCTCGATCTCGATCTCATTCTTTTTACAGGTATCAACTTGTAGTAAATTTTTAACCTTATGATTTAAACATTCTATACTTCAATATATCAAGTTTCACAGTATTAATGATGAGATCGTTCTTGGCAACAGAGGGTTGCATTTCGGTAATTTTGAAATTTTACCGGCTCTCATAAGTGTAACCTCAGTACTTACAGAACTCCCACTATCATTCAATATCCTCACTTAGACATATATCTTTATAGATGTATCTCTTCATATCGATATTTTTTACTTATCTGAATTTCACAATATTAATAACACACTTGTATTTGGAACACAGGAACCTTGCGATGAATTTGGTTTCTTCATCGGTGCTAGATCTCTATTCTTACAACACTCACAATGTTATTCAATATACTCATTCAGATATATAATTCTTTATCAACATTGTATTAATGTTTTACTATCTATCTGAAGTTCAGAGTATCGGCATAACATTATCAATCCATATTACCAATACCCTCACTCAGATTAATAAATCTTTAACAATTTTAAATTATATCAAATTAAAGACATAACACCATTTTGATGATAATAACATGATATTATTAATATAATCTTCGATTACATGATTTGCTTGTTCGTATTACAGAAGTCATTATGTCTTGATACAAATATAAGTACATAAAACATGAAACCTAATCTATGCTTCTTCTTTATGATCTTTTTATCATTCTTCTTTAATTGTAAATAAAGTTTTATTCGCAAGAATGAGCAAAACGGCTCAGCAACTCTAACAAATAACATATACACAGTTTATACTTTCATATAAGCTTTAACATGCTTGACTTGACAAAATTTTCAGTTAACGATCATGTTAACTTATGCTTAATGATGGAACAGAATCATATATGACATAACATATCATTAAATACTTAACATTTAATCTTCATATCCTACTTAACATTACATAAGGCTTTCATACATATACTATCACGTACCAACTATCACATATGAACAAGCTTTAGCAATAGTTGGACATAGGGGTGCTAAAAAAATCGGTTTTTTCGGTTTTTTATCGAACCGGTTGAAATCGGTACCGGTTTTTTTCGGTTTCGATTTTTTTGGTACCGATTTTTCGGTTTTATATACTTTTCGGTACCGGTAGCGGTGATGAAAATTTTAAATTTGGTAAATATTGAAAAACCGAAAAAAATCGAAAAGTTGAAAAAAAATCGAAAAATTGAAAACAGTTACCCCTTATCCTTAACATTGATACATTCTACCAAGAACACTAATGTAGCTAGCACATGGGGATATGTAAACACTACTCATACACAGCCATACAAAATCACATGGAATACAGAACGGATCATGCAAGTACATGGATTTCTTGTAAGATGTGGTCTACAAATAAGGCACAACTATTGCAATTTCCATAATTTATTAAAACAAACCATAATATTAAGTGGTTCCTAATAAATAAATATTATTATTACACAAATTTTAATTTTAATTTAATATTTATAGAGGTTGGGGTCCTTGGGGACATGCATTTTGACTTGTCCTCACAATCCACAAAACTACAAAACTTGCCAACAAAATACACAAATATTTAAAAAGTGACCTTTTATGAAGAAACATAAATAAGTTGTGGTATAACAACTTATTAAACTAACAATTGTAATTAGTATTTATAAGAATGTAATTTGCTAGTCTCATCTTTTAGTTTTAAAAAATTTGTTACTATAAAAAAAATTATTTAATTATTTCGGTATAATCGAAAACCGAACCGAAAAAACCGATACTGATTTTGTAAAAAACCGGTACCAAAACCGGTTATTCGGTACCGGTATCGGTTCTTGATTTTTCGGGTTTTTCGGTTTGATACCGGTTTGGTTTTTTATCCCTAGTTGGACATAGTTTTAGGATAGAAAACTTGCACAATAACACATAAAGGATTAGAACTTGCCTTGATGCGTAATCTCGTCTTATCGATACACTTTAAACAACCTATATAATAAGTTACATGTACCCGATGGTTAGTTTATCGAATTTTACTTCTTAATAAGTTTTTTTATATCTTACCTAAACTATCTTCATTAGTGGTTATGCTTTCAAAATTCTCAAACTCAAAAACTCATTTTTAAGGTACTTTTTAAGAAATGGACAACTTGTTTCGCAGCCTGACCTTGGCTCAGTAAAACGGCCATAACTTATTCGTTCTAAAACATTTTTGAGTCGTTCAAAATCCCATGCGTTCGTAACTTCCGTCTCTACAACTTTGCTTTGTATTTCATAACCAAATTCCAAACATTGATTTTATATAACTTTTACAATAACAATTCAGATTAGGGGTTTCTCATTTCATACTTTCAATCTCTCTAACTAGTTACCACTTGGGTTAATTAGCTAGTTTTCTATCTTTTATGATTAGATAACATTGTATTACATAATCATAAATCTAAACATGTATTATTTCATGAATTCTACTCAAGAATATAAGAACATAAACTATATTTATAACAACATACCTCAATATAACTCTCTCTTATGATTATTCTAGGCTCTTTTGCTATTGAATTACCTGTGAATATGTGAGAATTTATTAAGAATGAGGGTTCTATTTATAGGAAACCAATACTTAGGGTATCTAGGAACTTAAGCTCCTCCACCATTGCTAGTCACCATAGTGAGTCACATACTTCATCATCACACTTGGTGAGTCACCAAACCTAGTCATCCATGTGCCACAACACTCCACACAATTTTGGACAACAAATTTTAAGAAGCAAAGTCTCATTTGCCAACTAATTAATCAAGGAAAAACCTATACATACATAACCTATATGCATATAAGTTTTCCTAAATGGCCATAATGCCCTCACTTTCTCTGCAACCTAACCAAATTCCTCCTAGTTTGGTTAATTCAACTTAGTTAACTTTCTAGTTAGGTTTCTAACTAATCCGGTTAGTCAAAAATGTTGACTTTTCCAAAGTTGACTTACGTTTATGAGTAGTACTGATTTAGCGTCTTTTTCGAAAATTTTTTATTTTTTTATTCTAGTCTCGTAAATATTTGGGATATTACAAATACCCATGCCTCCACGGAAAGAAAAGTACTTAAAGAAGTTGCAAAAAAAAAAAAAGGTCTGAAACTCATAAGTCAGAATCCTCAGAATTCTCCCCAGTAGAAGACTGATGTATTGTTCCACATTAAAAGGTTCCTTTTTCATTTGAAAGCTATGACCTCATATGATATAGTGGTTGAGACCAAGAGTCTTTAAGTTTCTTTTCTTGGCCTGCGATCCAAAAGTAGAGTCTGAAACTCGTAAGTCAGAATCCTCAGAATTCTTCCCAGTAGAAGACTGATGTATGGTTCCACATTAAAAGGTTCCTTTTTCATTTGAAAGCTATGACCTCATATGATATAGTGGTTGGGACCAAGAGTCTTTAAGTTTCTTATTTCGGCCTGCGATCCAAAAGTAGAGTTTAATATGCATAATGAGGCAACAAGTCTACACCATGAAGTTCTTATTAGTTAAGAGTAACTCACTATTACATGTATGACCTTACTGATCTCAAGGGCAAGGAGCTTAATTATGAGTCTGACAATCCACTCATCTAAGATGCCTCTCATGGTAAATCCTTTAGGGATTCAGCGTTACATATTTTTCTCCTGTCATATATTCGTTAAATTTTTTAACCTGGCCTGTGTTTCTTATACTGTGCCGTAATTTGTGTCACTACAAAATTCGTTGTTTAACTCTGCTGTTGCATTTTAGCCTAGCAAAGATCTGATGTTTCCTCCATAAAAACCACATTCTAGCCATCGAAGACCATAACAGATCACCACCTTCACACAAAATTTAACTATTTCTCAAATCTGTGCATCTCCTTATAGTTTATGCTCACTGCCAGGCCTCAAAATGAGACCTAGTGGAATTCTTTCCCTTTATTTACTTGTAAGAATGACTTGACAAACCACAAATGTATAATGCAATAATGTGTTTCTGCAGGTATATATCAGCAGCTATTGCTGGATTTAGAGAACCGCAACGACGCGCTATATCAATTGAGGTGATAATAGTTAAATGTTAATTTAATCTTACAACATGGTCAGAAGAAAATGTTTCTAAATCACTTCAAGACTTGATTGAAGTGTAAAATAGTTTTATCTCGTACACGGAAATCAGTACGTATTTTTTATCCTTCAATTTTTTTTTGAGGGGGTGGGGGGTTTCTTTTTTGGGGGTTTTGTGTGTGCGCGTGTAGCAGGGACCGGGCAGGGACCGGGGAGGGGAGGGGAGGGGAGGGGAGGGGAGAGGAGGGGAGGGAAGGAGGGGCGGGGGACAAAAGAAAAGTCAGTATATTAATTGTAATTTTACTATTTTTGGGAATTTTGATTTGGTGAACTTTAACCATATTGGATGCACAAGAAAATTTCAACTTCTATGGAAATTGGAACTTTGCTCTGGTAGCTGGTGAATATCAGGGTAACACTTGCTAGCTGCGTTTCTTAATTATCCCTCTTCATTGCAGGTTGGCATGCAAAATTCTTCGTTGGGTGTTGTTTTGGCAACCTCGCATTTCACTTCATCCATGGTTGCATTGCCGCCTGCAATGTCTGCTGTGATAATGAATATCATGGGTAGCAGTTTGGCTTTCATCTGGAGATATATTGATCCTTCCGATTTAAAAACTAGTCCTTCTGTTAATGTTAATTAGTAATGATAAGATTGTTGTGTTTTAGTCACACTCTTACAGTTGAATAATGATGAAATTGTTCAATGTTCAAGTCACATTCTTAAGGTTCTTGACATTGAATTTTGGTACCATTTCGCTGAAGTTGAATTTTAGGCACCTTTTTGCTTGAATTGGTGGTAGTTTTTAAGGAGTTGTGAAATAAAACTCCCAATGTTTTGAATTCTATTATGAAAGCAGTACATACTGAATCTATTATAAATTTTTGTTGCATTTGTTATAGCAAATATTATAATAACATTTGCTATAATTAATGCAACAAAAAATTATAAAATTTCATAGTAATACGTGGTGTGATAATTTAACTATAACTGAATATAAGGAAACCAATTTTTATGGAAATGGTAAGCATGTGTGTTACATATTGGTTTTTATAGTCTTCATTGGTTTTCTTTAATTTGTTACCATGGACTAGTGTTCTCAAGTCTTTTAGGGGTATTTTAATCCCTTCGTTACGCATATTCTTTAATTGGTCCTCATACACATTCAACGATATAATAAAATTCGTCTCAAATAATTGTATTGTTGATAACGTTATAAAAAGTAATATTGTGTCAAGAAGTGTGTATTGTGTGAAATTAAAAAATAGATTTTACAAGTTATATCGTTGTTTGATACACTTTAGATAGTTGGAGTTTAGTTTAAGATGTTTTTTTTTTATCGTTGCATTTTTTTTTGATAAAACTCTTCGTTTCGGGGAGCTGCGTCTGCATTTTTTCGAATTTGGTATTTAGTTGTTATTTGGCTTTCAAATAGACCTGACAAATGGGTAGGGCCAATACGGCCCGGGTTTTGGCGGGCTAAAAATTGTAAAGCCCAAAGCCCGCTTTTTGGCGGGTGGGTGGGTGGGCTGGCCCGCAGACCGAGGATGTTTTATGCTTATTTTTTGGCATTTTTTGGGCTTAAATCAAACGGGCTGGGCCTAAACGGCCCAGGTTTCTGTGGGCTGAAAAAATACAGCCCAAAGCCTGCTTTTTGGTGGGCGGAACGAGCCGGCCCGCGGGCTTTGGGCTTGTTTGCCAGGTCTACTTTCAAAGATGGTTACTGTTGAGTTTAAATTTAGAATTACTGTTGAGTTGTTATTGTTTGGACTACACGCTATTGATATTGTTCGTCTTGTGAGTCTTAATTTGGGTTTGCGACTTATAGCAATTAGGGTCTGTAGTGAGTTCAGGGTGTTACAAAAGTGTATTTCAATTTTATGCTTTTAGGGCATAAAGTTTACGTGTATAATTAATGAGGCATCAAAATTTCGGAAATTATAAGGAATTGATTTTTAGGAAATTGACTTAATTATAATGCTCTATTGGTCTTTCTCAAATCAATAACAATAAGATAGAACTCAATTTGAATTTAGGCTGGAAAACACAAAGACGAATCTTCTAATTGATTTGGACGGGAAAGCACAAGGACGGTTCAGATTCATTCTAATTTTTAAATTGTTAAAATAGTGAGAGAGAATTTTGTTACACCGTGCCTTAATGCACGAGCAATTACTAGTTTTTAAAAATATTGCATGTTACTCTTTGGCTAGCTGAAACCCATTTTGCCAAAGCTTGCTAGAAGTCTTCAAAATCCTTGCCAAAATATTGGACTTCAACTCCAAGTATTTTACAACATTTTTTTCTTATTATTGTATTATAACCTTGAAGCATTACAGATGTGGCGATTCTAAAAGATCTGAAGAAAAGGCAGTAATCGAAATACAAAACAGACAGAAAAATACAACCAAGTAGTAGATGATGATATTTTCAACTTGAAATATTCAAGAGATCAAACTCTTAGAATACCATAGAATTTATTTGTTGGGTGTGGGTACTCACCCATAAAACGAATTGGAGGTGAAAATACATTTATTTGTTAGTTTGTTTGGTGACCAAGACAAATAAATCTGATCATAATTTGATTTAATTTGGAGAATGAGGTGTTTCTAATCTATATAATAGGAATAGATTTGGAAAAGTACTATAACTAAAGTTATGAGCGATTATTATTATTTTGAGAGGAGCTCAGTAGCAAGAATGTACAAAAATAATAAATTAAGAGGATTACAGTTTGTTGCTCGTAAGTTTTCTCCGTTCAATTGGAAGTTGGAAGACTTTATTGTTTGGGGTGTTTTTGGGTAGTGAAGCTAATTAAGTTTCTCAACTTAATTAAAAATAAATTTGTACTATCTCAATTTTTTGAAATAACTCCACGTGAGAAGTTGTGGTTATTGATCCCTCCTCCTATCATGGGTTCCGAGGGAGAGATTGATGGGTGTGGGTACTCACCCATAAAAGGAATCCAAATTGAAAAATAATTTCCTTATTATCTTGTTTGGTGACCATGATAAGTAAATGTGATCTTTAATCTGATTATGAGAATAAGTTATTTTCAATCCATAATGGGAAAAGATTAGAAAAAGTACTATCAATAAGGTTATGAGGGAGTCCCGTTATTATGAGAGAAATTTGGTAGTAAAAGGGTGCCGAAAAAAATAAATTAAGAGAATTACAGTTTATTGTTTGTAGGCTTCTGTTCACTTGAAAGTTAGAAGACTTTATTGTTTAATTTGGGGGTGTTTATTGGCAGAGAAGGTAATTAAATTTCTCAACCTAATTAATTAATCCTCATTCTAGTTTGTTGCTTTTAACCGACTGATTGTACTATCACAATTCATTGTGTAACAATATGCTTTATTGTGTAAAATTTGAGAGGATTATTGTAAGACCATTATTGTTGATATAGTGAAGATTCAGAGTTCGACCTGTGATTTTTTTCTTTAAGAGGTTTTCACGTTAAATATTGTGTCTTGCATGTGGTTGCTTATTTGTTATTTTCGTTCTCATTATTAGGTTTATTGATTTACTATTTAATTGCACAAAAAGGAAAAGTAATTCCTGATATTGAAATTATTTTAGGTTCACTTTTCCTAACAGAGTTGTTGGGGAAGAACCGGAGAGTTTGTGCATCGCATGCACGTACATGTACACAAAACATTAACATGCATGTTTAGAACTCAACTTAACCCAAAAGCTTAAGCCATTAAGAGCATTCACAACAGATTCTCCAATATACTCTCTATCTCCACATTTGAAGAATATATCAATAAATCAATATCCAACAGTTTCCTTATCCTTATATAATTCTCTATTTTAATCCCTATATATGATTTGACTCCTCAGGGTGAGGGAATCAAAAGAGCGTTCCCTATTTATATAAAATGACATTTCACACCCTATTTATTGCGATTTTATGTTGGTTAAAGGATCTTATCTCACTTAATTGTTGATTTGGGTATGCCTATCAAATTCACTCATTTTTATTTTTTAAACAGAGGATTTAGAGAAGAAAGAGAACTATAAAAAAAATTAAAAATTAGTTAAATTTTGATTTTGATCATTTTTGTAAAAAATATTACTACTAATTATAAATTTTATTCTTTTATAATTAAAATAATGTTGTTTTAGTTCTCATAAATACATTTTGATTTCTAGCAATATTTATTTTTAAATTAAAATAATTATAAATTTTAAATTCAAACAACAATTACTTTTAAATAAAAAATAGTTACAACGTTCAAAACATGATTTGACTGTTGGAACTTTGAAATTTTAACTTTTAAATTTTAAATTTCAAATTTCAAAATTTAATATTTAAGGAATCAATATAAGGAACCTGTTGGGTATATAGTGAAAAAATTGAATCCCTATCCTACAGAATGACCCAATAGCACTGCAGAATAAGGATAGAAATAAGAAAATTATTGTGAATGCTCTTAGGTCTTAAGCCCATTCATATAGGGGGCACTATTTTTACATGTATTTTTGATATTCTCAAATAGTTTCTTCTCACATTAGGTGAGACCCACTGTATGCTCATGTGAGAGAGGATCATGCGAAAATATCAAAAATACATGTAGAAATATCAGTTCCCTTTATATATATTAATCATTCACTCTTCATTATTTTTTCAATGTGAGATGTCGACTCACTTATGATATCCTAACAATCTCCTTGGCCTCACAAGTGAACATCTTCTTTTCATCAATTACCGCACACCAATTCTTTTCATCAATGTAAGACCCCGAATTTTATGAAATGAAAGTATTCAATTTTCTTATGATTATTATTCTATTTAGTAAATGGTTAAATTGATAAAATGTTAAAGTTAAGGGTGATATTTAAAAATTTTGTAAAGTAAGTAAATTGATATAAAATATTCGTTGTGTCGGGGAATATTCATTTTAATAGGAAATATTCGTACGACGACACCATCATTGGTGGACCCCACAACGGAATAATTGTTGGAGTTAAAAAATGACGAAAATATCTTTTTATAAAAATAGCGATGAAAGTTTTACCGTTAAACTGTTGAAATACCCGGTGGTAAAAATACAGTAATACGCGTAGTTGTATAGTAGCACACGGTATTGATTATTGATGCTTACGTAAGAAGCCACTCAGTTTACTCAATTATTGCTACAATAATTGTTGCATAGTATCTCACGTTATTTGATTCAATTATTGTTACAATATCATATGTATAATATTTTATATTATTAAATTAATAATTGAGACGACAAAGTTATTCATATTATTATTTGTAATATTGACAATGTCTAGAAAATTCTTTCGAGAATATGTTTGGTCACCTAATTGCGCGCCAATAGAAAAAAATCCTTATCAGAAAGCCCCCTCTTTCTTGGGAATGATCTGGTTGTTAAATATTATGAGTTATAATATTAATAATGAATAATTGTTAAAGTATTAAAGAATGTTTTATTGAAGATAAGTGATTTACAAAAGTTAGAGGGGAATAATGCAAACTTGAAAAACTTTAGGGGTACTAAAATGCAATAAGTTAAATCAATCTGGACCATTGGTGGTGATTTTAATAGTAAATCAATCTGGACCATTAGTGGTGATTTTAATAGTAAATCAATCTGGACCGTCGATGATGGTTTTAATAGTAAATCAATCTGGACCGTCGATGGTGATTTTAAAAGTAAATCAATTTGGACCGACGGTTGTAGTTTTAACAGTAATCAATATGGACTGTCCGTTCTAATAGTAAATCAATCTGGACCGTTCGTGAATTAGTTACTATTTAGTCATTTCTCCTATAAATAGAAGCTTAATTCTTCTTTCATTCTCACCAATTCACTGAGACTCACAAGAGAAACTATAGAGACAAAAACTATAGAGAGCAAGAAGAAGAGTATTCTGCTACTTTACTATTGCAGTATCCAGTCTTCTACTAAGGTAAGGGGTATTAATTCTTTCGTATTCATAAGGAATACTATTATTTCGTATTCATCCTTTAATATGTCGGATTAACCTGTCTACGCGGATTAGGTACCGTATGACAGGTGAAAATCCATTTACAGTTTCGTATGTTATTTCTTTTCATATTCTTTAATCTAAACTTACTATGGTAAGTATTGCTTCTATAATCCTTGAAATTAGTGGAATATTCTTGAGTTTTGCGCTTTATCCAGTATCGTTTCGTTGGAATATTGATCTGATTTTTTTTTATTAAATATCAATATTTTCACCGGGGTACTATTCATGGGTTACTATTCACCCAGTTACTATTCACTCAAATATTATTCACTCGGGTATTCGAGACAGTTTTCATACTGGGGTACTATTCACGAGTTACTATTCACCCAATTACTATTCACTTAAATATTATTCAGTCGGGTATTCGGGACACTTTTTATGTCGGTGTACTACTCACGAGTTACTATTCACCCAATTACTATTCACTCAAATATTATTCACTCGGGTATTCGAGGTACTTTTTATGCCAGGGTACTATTCACGGGGTACTATTGCCGAAGTACTATTCATATGGTACTATTTACGGGGTATTATTCACCCGAAAATTTTATTTCTGTTCTGTCCAAATTATTCTTGATACATGGATATTATTCTTGAATTTTACTCCACAAAGCAGTATCATGTTAACAATTTGGATATTATTAAACTCTGAATAAATTTAAAATTTTTAATAATTATCCTTGATTTCATTTGATTAATGCTTATATCATTGTCATCATCCTCATGTTTATATTGTGATGAAAGTCATCTTCGGCTAAGGGTGCAAAGATGAACTGTTGATTGGTATGATTATGACTAGGGATCATTCAGTATAATCATGACCCGTAATGTTATAAATGATATGGTAAAAGTCCTCATTGGTCCGTAGTGCATTGATGGATAGTTGTTGGTATGATTATGACCATGGATTATTCGGTATAATCATGACCATTGGTGAAAACACGAATATCCTTGGCCCGTAGTGCATGAATAATTCGTGGTCGTGATACTAATGATCAATATCCTTAGCCGTAGTGCAAGGATGATTCGATGATGTGAATTATTTATTAAGATGAGTTTCAGCGATATAATATTGATAATAAACTTTTAATTCGTAGAAGATAACATATATCATGCTCTACTTGACTCTTCTAAAATACAGTTGCATGTCTTTGGCCTGTAATATAAAGATGAACTGTTAATGAATATTTTTGGCCCGTAGTGCAAAGATGAATGTAACGACCCCAAAATAGGTCCATTCCACCCAACCCATTCTGAGTCGTCAAATACATGGTACAGAAAACAACTACAACTTTATTACAATAATTGTCGTGCAAAATACAACAACACATATGCTGTGAGTTTGGATACAAATATATACCAAATGTGACTCATGTTCCAATCACCTCACAATAACACCTTACATAAAGGTATAGTCAAAAACTATTTTAGAAATTAGAATCTTTGGAAAGTGCTCAAGGAAACCTTCGTACATGGGAGGCCACACGTCTAGGTTATGATAGATATCATATGGCCACAGAATTATCCTTGGTTGACCCAATAGACCCCAAAGAAAAACGAGAAGATTACTATCATATTCTTCCCAATGGTGAGTCTTCTCTTGACTTATCATTATCTCCACTGTATCTAACTGAGAATTATACTTCAAACAAACACCAAGATTATATAGGTAGTACTTGTAGATATACTCGGCAAGCGGATGTGCACAATCATGTCTTATGATGACACGAGGTTGTATGTCGTTAGACATCTTGTATTATAGTGGCAAAACACCCTTCCAACGTTGGGTTCGCCTCACCCTATTTTCTTCACCAAATATAACTACTAAATGATGACCACCATTCTATTCCCTTGTTACCCTTGCTCGACCCAGCTACACTCTTATTACCTGAAAGGAATTGTGAAGCAAAAGGGTGAGCACAACTAGCTCAGTAAAGAATATCATGACTAAAGATAAATAAATTATCAATAGTCTTCATCAATAATAAATCAGAGATTTAGAACATATGGTAGATGATAAAAAATTTCAACCATAGTTGCAGCGGAACATGCAATCCATTAGAAGAGTCAAATAGACTATACAGTCTATTATCTTCTCCATGTTAAAAATCCATCAACAATGTTTTATCCCTGTAACATCAATCAACAATTCTGGTCCACAATCATATGAATAACTCATAATCATAACTGTAGTTCTAAATTCCTCTTCTCATCCAGAACGAAGATAATTTTTATCACCTGTCTTTACCTGAAACATCAAAGATCATGGTTATACCAAATCACAGTTCCTGTTCATAATCATGCTAATAAATCCATCTTCGCACTCATCAATAATTCATCTTTGCACTACAGGCCAAAGATATTCATCAACAGTTCGTCTTTGCACTACAGGCCAAAGATATTCATCAATAATTCATCTTTGCACTACAGGCCAAAGATATTCTTCAACAGTTCATATTTGCACTATAGGCCAAATATATTAATATCTCAAAGAAATATATAATCATTTCAGAATTATATAAACAATAATTATAACCATGTTAATCAATTCGTCTTTACACTTAAGCTAAAGATATTCAATTATAAATTCAATGGTCATGATCATACCAGTTAACAATTCATCTTTGCACTACAGGCCAAAGAGAACCCTAGTCATGATCATACCAATAATCTACCCATCTTTACACTCCAGTGAAAGAGAATTTCAACATCAGGGTTATAAAAATGTTATATATGATGATAAAAATAATATGATCAACATATAGTTTTAATCTCAAGAGTAATATTCGTAACTCATGAATAGTAACCCCGACACAAAAGATAGAAATTCTACAATAAAATTCATACCAATATTTTGGTATAATGATATTGAAAGAATAACATTACTTAAATTTATAAACCATTTATTTTAATTGTTTACACTTTACTAATTAATGCATTTAATCATCATAAAATGCCAACTCTTACAATTTCATCATCAATAACCAAAACTCTAATCAAAAATCTGCATATACCTCATATAGGATTCTCAAGCCATAAAATCCTATTTTCTAATTTTCTTTCTTCACAAAACATATTTAATTCATTTACTCATAACTAGACCATTTTCATGAAAAATACCAAATCAGTTCCAAAAATATTTCTTTTCTGGAATTTAGCATAATATAGTCCCATAGTGAACATATATTTTTCTCAGAATTTTTAAAAGTCATTTACTATTTTTCATATGGCCAAAATAGCCGAATATTTAGACATTTATCAAAAATTGTACTTTTGTCTAAAAATTCTGAAATTTACAGAGTATACTTCTATCATATACATGTACTCCCAATAAAAATTTCATCAATTTTGGAGTTAACCACAAGGAATTATAAGCGGTTACTTTTAAAATAGTCTTTTCTCATAAAATTCATAACTCTCAATCTATACATCCAAAAATCACTATTTTTGGACACAATCAAGAAAACTCATCAAAATATCATTTCAAATTTTTCCAGAATTTTTGAAGATCAGAAAAATTTCGAAACTGAAAATTATAACAACCCTTAAAATCCCTTACTATCTCTTACTATCCCTTACTATCCCTTACAATCCCTTACTATCCCTTACAATCCCTTACCTCAAAATAGCAGCACTTCAGACCGGATATCGGATATGATGCTGAAGAAAACTTGCACTAATGAATAGCAACTCACCAAGTATCTAAAAACTCACAAAATATGCTTCATAATATAGAGAGAGAAAGCTTATGTTTCTGGTGTGATTTTCAATTCTAACTTAGCCCTCTATTTATAGGAAAATTTTGGTAGGTTTGACCTGCAACCTGATGGCTTTACCTGCTACTATTCCCACCCACCACATTTGAAATATAATTCAGCACATTTCTTCACCAACCACAAGTGGGGCCCACCAATTCTAGAATTTTCCACCAAAATGATAAACTCCGAAAATTCAACAATTTCTGAACCAGTCATCTCGTAAAATTCATAATAAATCATACGTTCATTTTTAACGGTTCAAAATTTGTGGGCATATACTCAACTTATATATGTATAACATATCCAAAAATTACCACGATCCAACGGTCGGATTAAAAATTATAACCCCCGCAAAATATCTCAAAAACCCTGATTTTTAATACCTCCATTCCGACAAAAATACGGATAAAAATCTCAACATTAACTCCTTCATTTTTTAACCACAAAAATATATCCCTCATTTATATCCACATAAAATAAATATTTTCTTATCATATGAATCAATAATTAATTATTCACAAATAATATTACAGAATCACATTTATGACAACCAGGCCGTTCCCAGGAAAGAGGGGGCTTTCCAATAAGGATTTCTCCTTACTAGCGCGCAATTAGATGACCAAACCTCTCCTTAGACAGAACTTTCTAGACATTGCCAATAATGCTATCTAATAATTCTATTCAAATAATATGAATTATTGATCTGATAATGGGAAATACTGTGCAGCAACAATTATTGAACAACAATAATACAAAATTTTAACGTAGCAATTATTGAATCAATAAAATAAAATATTGAACAGTAATTACTGTAACAATTATTGAGTAGTGCCTTCTTACGTAAGAATCAATAATTTCAAAAATACTATGCAATACCGTGTGCTACTGTGCAATAACGCGTATTACTGTATTTTAACCACCGGGTATTCCAACAGTATTAACGGTAACAACTACGCCGTTATTTGTAAAAACTCAAATTTGTCGTTTTATTCACCCGACAGTTATTCTGTTATGGGGCCCACAAATGGCTGCGTCGTCGTACGAATATTCCCCGACAGAAAGAATATTCCACGACCAAACGAATATTCTCCGACAACAATGATTATTTTATAACCACTTGCTTAAAAAAAATTCATATTTCACCCATAACTTTAAACTTTTATCAATTTAACCATTTACTGAATTGTAATTATAAGAAAAATTGAATACTTTTATTTCATAAAATTCGGGGTCTTACAATCTCCCCTCCTTATGAAATTTCGTCCTCGAAATTTACGTACCTGGTATTTCAAAGAGTTGAGAATACCTTCCTTTCATTTCAAATTCCATCTTCTCTATCATCATAATTTCTCCATTGCTCATCTCCTGTATTTCAAATAACATTCTAGAATACAGCTTCAAAACAAGTGTTAATTTAACAAATTAACATATCACATAATATCCCGATATTATGACTGACCAACAAATAAGCTTAGGTAGGACACACTAGCGAAGGATTTACTCATCTCTCCCCTCCTAGTTGTATTCCCCGATCTCCGCCAGAGATCATATCCCCAAGCTCTGATACCAAATGTAACTCTGGACACCAACCTATGTCAGCACCTTACATTGATACCTATCAGTTTGCCACCGCAGAACGGCGTCCCCTACGGAGAGTCTGGCTTCGGTGCATCTCCCATCAACAGGAAGTCACCAGCGAGAGGCTCGGGGCTCTTTACTTATAGCTCTGATACCAACTGTAACGACCCCAAAATAGGTCCATTCCACCCCACCCATTCTGAGTCGTCAAATACATGGTACAGAAAACAACTACAACTTTATTACAACAATTGTCGTGCAAAATACAACAACACATATGCTGTGAGTTTGGATACAAATATATACCAAATGTGACTCATGTTCCAATCACCTCACAATAACACCTTACATAAAGGTATAGTCAAAAACTATTTTAGAAATTAGAATCTTTGGGAAGTGCTCAAGGAAACCTTCGTACATGGGAGGCCACACGTCTAGGTTATGATAGATATCATATGGCCACAGAATTATCCTTGGTTGACCCAATAGACCCCAAAGAAAAACGAGAAGCTTACTATCATATTCTTCCCAACGGTGAGTCTTCTCTTGACTTATCATTATCTCCACTGTATCTAATTGAGAATTATACTTCAAACAAACACCAAGATTATATAGGTAGTGCTTGTAGATATACTCGGCAAGCGGATGTGCACAATCATGTCTTATGATGACACGAGGTTGTATGTCGTTAGACATCTTGTATGATAGTGGCAAAACACCCTTCCAACGTTGGGTTCGCCTCACCCTATTTTCTTCACCAAATATAACTACTAAATGATGACCACCATTCTATTCCCTTGTTACCCTCGCTCGACCCAGCTACACTCTTATTACCTGAAAGGAATTGTGAAGCAAAAGGGTGAGCACAACTAGCTCAGTAAAGAATATCATGACTAAAGATAAATAAATTATCAATAGTCTTCATCAATAATAAATCAGAGATTTAGAACATATGGTAGATGATAAAAATTTCAACCATAGTTGCAGCGGAACATGCAATCCATTAGAAGAGTCAAATAGACTATAAAGTCTATTATCTTCTCCATGTTAAAAATCCATCAACAATGTTTTATCCCTGTAACATCAATCAACAATTCTGGTCCACAATCATATGAATAACTCATAATCATAACTGTAGTTCTAAATTCCTCTTCTCATCCAGAACGAAGATAATTTTTATCACCTGTCTTTACCTGAAACATCAAAGATCATGGTTATACCAAATCACAGTTCCTGTTCATAATCATGCTAATAAATCCATCTTCGCACTCATCAATAATTCATCTGTGCACTACAGGCCAAAGATATTCATCAACAGTTCATCTTTGCACTACAGGCCAAAGATATTCATCAATAATTCATCTTTGCACTACAGGCCAAAGATATTCATCAACAGTTCATATTTGCACTACAGGCCAAATATATTAATATCTCAAAGAAATATATAATCATTTCAGAATTATATAAACAATAATTATAACCATGTTAATCAATTCACCTTTACACTTAAGCTAAAGATATTCAATTATAAATTCAATGGTCATGATCATACCAGTTCACAATTCAACTTTGCACTACAGGCCAAAGAGAACCCTAGTCATGATCATACCAATAATCTACCCATCTTTACACTCCAGTGAAAGAGAATTTCAACATCAGGGTTATAAAAATGTTATATATGATGATAAAAATAATATGATCAACATATAGTTTTAATCTCAAGAGTAATATTCGTAACTCATGAATAGTAACCCCGACACAAAAGATAGAAATTCTACAATAAAATTCATACCAATATTTTGGTATAATGATATTGAAAGAATAACATTACTTAAATTTATAAACCATTTATTTTAATTGTTTACACTTTACTAATTAATGCATTTAATCATTATAAAATGCCAACTCTTACAATTTCATCATCAATAACCAAAACTCTCATCAAAAATCTGCATATACCTCATATAGGATTCTCAAGCCATAAAATCCTATTTTCCAATTTTCTTTCTTCACAAAACATATTTAATTCATTTACTCATAACTAGACCATTTTCATGAAAAATACCAAATCAGTTCCAAAAATATTTCTTTTCTGGAATTTAGCATAATATAGTCCCATAGTGAACATATATTTTTCTCAGAATTTTTAAAAGTCATTTACTATTTTTCATATGGCCAAAATAGCCGAATATTTAGACATTTATCAAAAATTGTACTTTTGTCTAAAAATTCTGAAATTTACAGAGTATACTTCTATCATATACATGTACTCCCAATAAAAATTTCATCAATTTTGGAGTTAACCACAAGGAATTATAAGCGGTTACTTTTAAAATAGTCTTTTCTCATAAAATTCATAACTCTCAATCTATACATCCAAAAATCACTATTTTTGGACACAATCAAGAAAACTCATCAAAATATCATTTCAAATTTTTCCAGAATTTTTGAAGATCAGAAAAATTTCGAAACTGAAAATTATAACAACCCTTAAAATCCCTTACTATCTCTTACTATCCCTTACTATCCCTTACAATCCCTTACTATCCCTTACAATCCCTTACCTCAAAATAGCAGCACTTCAGACCGGATATCAGATATGATGCTGAAGAAAACTTGCACTAATGAATAGCAACTCACCAAGTATCTAAAAACTCACAAAATATGCTTCATAATATAGAGAGAGAAAGCTTATGTTTCTGGTGTGATTTTCAATTCTAACTTAGCCCTCTATTTATAGGAAAATTTTGGTAGGCTTGACCTACAACCTGATGGCTTTACCTGCTACTATTCCCACCCACCACATTTGAAATATAATTCAGCACATTTCTTCACCAACCACAAGTGGGGCCCACCAATTCTAGAATTTTCCACCAAAATGATAAACTCCGAAAATTCAACAATTTCTGAACCAGTCATCTCGTAAAATTCATAATAAATCATACGTTCATTTTTAACGGTTCAAAATTTGTGGGCATATACTCAACTTATATATGTATAACATATCCAAAAATTACCACGATCCAACGGTCGGATTAAAAATTATAACCCCCGCAAAATATCTCAAAAACCCTGATTTTTAATACCTCAATTCCGACAAAAATACGGATAAAAATCTCAACATTAACTCCTTCATTTTTTAACCACAAAAATATATCCCTCATTTATATCCACATAAAATAAATATTTTCTTATCATATGAATCAATAATTAATTATTCACAAATAATATTACAGAATCACATTTATGACAACCAGGCCGTTCCCAGGAAAGAGGGGGCTTTCCAATAAGGATTTCTCCTTACTAGCGCGCAATTAGATGACCAAACCTCTCCTTAGACAGAACTTTCTAGACATTGCCAATAATGCTATCTAATAATACTATTCAAATAATATGAATTATTGATCTGATAATGGGAAATACTGTGCAGCAACAATTATTGAACAACAATAATACAAAATTTTAACGTAGCAATTATTGAATCAATAAAATAAAATATTGAACAGTAATTACTGTAACAATTATTGAGTAGTGCCTTCTTACGTAAGAATCAATAATTTCAAAAATACTATGCAATACCGTGTGCTACTGTGCAATAACGCGTATTACTGTATTTTAACCACCGGGTATTCCAACAGTATTAACGGTAACAACTACGCCGTTATTTGTAAAAACTCAAATTTGTCGTTTTCTTCACCCGACAGTTATTCTGTTATGGGGCCCACAAATGGCTGCGCCGTCGTACGAATATTTCCCGACAGAAAGAATATTCCACGACCAAACGAATATTCTCCGACAACAATGATTATTTTATAACCACTTGCTTAAAAAAAATTCATATTTCACCCATAACTTTAAACTTTTATCAATTTAACCATTTACTGAATTGTAATTATAAGAAAAATTGAATACTTTTATTTCATAAAATTCGGGGTCTTACAATGAATTTATTAGTATGATTATGAACATGAACTGTGATTTGGTATAACCATGATATTTGATGTTTCAGGTAAAGACATATGATGAAAATTATCTTCGCCCTGAGTGCGAAGAGGAATTTAGAACCACAATTATGATTATGAGTTATTCACATGATTGTGGACAGAAACTGTTGATTGATGTTACAGGGATAAGACATTGTTGGTGAACTTTTAACATGGAGAAGATAATAGACTTTATGGTCTATTTGACTCTTCTAATGGATTGCTTGTTCCGCTGCAACTATTGTGAGTTAGAATCTGAAATGAAGTCAATGTATCCTCACTTGTTCAAATACCAGGTACGTACGTAAATTTCGAGGGCGAAATTTCATAAGGAGGAGAGATTGTTAGATCCCAAATTTTATGAATAAAGATTTAATTTCTAAAACAATTATTGACTGTACCTTTATGTAAGGTAACATTGTAAGGTCTTGTGGTCAAGGCACCATGAGAGTATTATATATATTTGTGTTAAAATTCACAGCTTATCTGTTGTCGTGCTCTGCACGACAGTTCAACAGTTGTATAAATGAAATTTGTATTTGATTTTTATAGTATGATATCTGGCGACTCAGAATTGGTCGTGTGGACCTATTTTGGGGGCGTCACAACTATGGTTGAAAATTTTTATCATCTACCATATGTTCTAAATCTTTGATTTATTACTGGCGAAGACTATTGATAATTTAATTATCTTTAGTCATGATATTCTTTACTGGGCTAGTTGTGCTCACCCTTTTGCTTCACAATTCCTTTCAGGTAATAAGAGTGTAGCTGGGTCGAGCGGGGGTAACAGGGGAATAGAACGGTGGTTTATAGCTGTTGAGGTTCTCCCTAAAAAAAGTATGGAAATAATTTTACTGAGAATTATAGATAAGTGTGTGGTATTTTATACGTCATTTCAACCGTTGATTTTGGTGAATCGAATAGGGTGAGGTGAACCCAACTTTGGAAGGACGTTTTGCCACTATCATACAAGATGTCTAATGATAGACGACCTTGTGTTATCATAAAATAGGGTTGTGCACATGCACTTGCTGGTTATATTTATGAGCACTACCTATATAATCTTGGATTTTGGTTGAAATATAGTTCTCAATTGGAGACAATGGAGATAATTATATGTCAGGAGAAGACTCACATTTGGAAAGAACATGATAGTAATCTTTTCATTTTTCTTTGGGGTCTATTGGGTCAACCAAGGATAATTCTCGAGTCATATGATATCTATCATAACTTAGACGCATGGTCTCCCATGTACGAAGGTTTCCTTGAACATTTTTTAAAGATTTTAATTTTTAAAACAGTTATTGAATGTACTTTTATGTAAGGTACCATTGTAAAGTGTTGTGGTCGAGGCACCATGAGAGTTACATATATTTGTATTAAAACTCACAGTTTAACTGTGGTCGTATTCTGTACGACAGTTCAACAGTGGTATAAATGAAGTTTGTATTTAATTTTTGTACCATGTATTTGGCGACTCAGAATGAGTTATGTATACCTATTCTGAGGGCATCACAATCAATCACCGCACACCAATTCTTGGCTAACTATTATGGGTCCTTTTTCTCTGTCGACACTCAACTTCCATTAAAAATTGAATCTATCTTCTCTTCAATCACCGCGGATTGTCAATTTTTGGATAACCACAACTAGACCTGGCAAACGGGGCCAAAATCCGGGCTTTGGGTATCATTTTTTCAGCCCACAAAAATCTGGGCCTTTTTGGCCCGGCCACTTTGGGCTAAGCCCAAAAAAAGCCCAAAAAGCAAGCATAAAATGACTTCGGCCCGCACGCCAAAACCTGGGCTTTAGGCTTACATTTTTTGGCCCGCCAAAACCCGGGTCGTTTTGGCCCGACCCGCCAAAGGCCCGACCCAACCATGGCCCGACCCGTTTGCCAGGTTTAACCGCAACTTTCATTAAAAATTGAACATCTCTTCTCTTTATTTACCGCGGATTACAAATTTTTGGATAACCACTCTCATATATAGCCGATTCTTGGCTAAGAATTCAACATTGAGAATCATTTGGAGAAGCACCAACCCTTTTTCGAGAATTCACTACCATCATGTGTCTTTTGAAGATGTGGCGTCTGGATTTAATTTCCAAACCACCATATCGCGATATTTTTGAAAAGGTTTACTAGTCAATGATCTATCTTCCGTAATTTTGATACCAGTTGTTGAAATTTTGGTCAAAAATTGTTCCTAAAAAATTGTATTTTGGAATTAAGAAGGCTCAAAGGCAACTTAATGAATTTGACAATAAGCTTGTTAAAAGAAACATACATGTCAAGAATAATAAGGATTTCTCATTTGAATTTCAATTTTTGTGGAAGACACGAAGATGGATAAATGTGGTGAGATAATAAAATTTGAAGAATATATATTTGTTTGATGATTATCTTAATTTTTTTTAATGTTTAATACATAGTTTTAACTTTTAGTCAGATTGCTTAACTTAATAAATTTGGCATAAAATTATATATTAAATAAGAAAACAATGAAACTTAATTAATTATTTAATTAGATCACAATTGCAGTAGACAATTTACCACAAAATCATGTTTTGCCTTGTCCGACAATAGAATGGCAACAGATAGATTCTTATGGGACATTAAAAAACTTGAATCTCCATGCGCATATATATATATATATATATATATATATATATATATATATATATATAATTTGTGTATTAATTAAGTTAGTGTGAGTTTATTGTTACAATTACTGACAGCATTTCTTGAGTCACTAATCCCAAAAGATTAAAGGCAATATCTAATATTAATATTTAAACATATATTTGTGTAGTACATACAGTTCACAACTGTATGTACTACACAACCTCTAAGTCATGCTTTGCCTTGTCCGACATGAAGAGAATATAGTATTTGTCTTATTGTTAAGATGACATCAGATACTCGTATCTTAATTCTTAAGGTTGGACTTCTTCTTATGGTACATTAAAAAAAAAAAATTTGAAACTTATTTGTGCTTTGCACGACTTATTTAACTTATTTTACAAATTTTATAAATATATATTTACTTAGAAATTAAAGGTACTTGGACAAGAAAGACAAATCAGGTATACTTTATTTATTTTATTATTATGGGAAATTTATTTTCTCTTAATGTGAGGTTTGTTTGTTAGTTTATTTATTATTTTTTTAATGATATTTGATTGATTCTTGATATTGTAATTGTGATGATGCACTTTAATTATGAAATTATATTATATTCTCTAAACAAATATGGGGTTTTAAAAAAAATGTATAGTTCATTTGTCTAAAAATTAGAAATATATTTTAACTTTTTAAATAATCTACAAAATCTTATAATTCATTTAAAATTTAAAAGTAACACTTATATATACGGTGATTAATTAGTACTCCCTCCGTCCTATTTCATTGACATTTTAAGAGAAAATAAACAGGTTAAGAAATATAATTAATTATATTTTTTTCTGATTGATTACATTCGATAAAAAAAACATAATATTATCCTTCTAAATTCATTGAAAAAGCGAAAGAGAAGAAAAAGTACTTAATTCAAAGTTAATATGGGAAACTAATTAGTAAAGGAGGGAGTAGTATTCTTTCTACAAGCTTAATAATTTGTGCAAAGTACAAGTTTAGAAACGATCTATCAGATCGGATAAATTTTAAATTTGACATATATAATTGAGGAACAATATTTATAATAATAATACTTGTTTAATTGCGAACGAAGTCATTACAATATGTCATTTTAGTTGGAATAAGAATAAGGAAAAATGGATACAATTCATTTGGTTTATGAATTTGAAAAGTTATTATAAGTTTATGAATTTAAGAAGTCATTGGACACACAAAAATTAAAAAATCTATAAAGATCTTTGATTAAACTACTGAGTTGACTCGGATCAACGAAAATGATTAAGTATTTATTTTGTTATATTTTAATATTGATTGATTGATTGATATTGATCAAGTTAGGACTGCAATTTAAGTACGTACATGCATGAAAACTAGAACTAGTTAGATGATAAATCCAGCCGTCTTGAGCTGGACATTTGTTTCAATATTAAATACATAGAGATAGAGCAATCATTTGCTGGAATATTTCTTTTTGTATCAGACTCAATATAGTGATAACAGACAGAACAAGTGCATTAAAAATTAATTAAATTGATGTGCTTTAGAAAACGTTTTCTTCTTTTCCTCTCTAGAATCCATCGAATTGCCTTCTTATGGGATTTATTTCTTCTTTTCATCCAAGTTTAATTAAGGTGCAATCTATCTCTCTCTCTCTCTCTCTATATATATATATATATGTATATAGTTTCTTGTGATCATCACCTAGAAGAACAAATTAACTTGATATCCATTATAACATGTATGATAAGGTTAGAAAATGCATTTAGTTCCTTTTGAAAATGCATGCATATGGTTAATCTTAATTCTTCTTGTTATTCCTTTCCTGAGGTTCTTTCTTTTCTTATATATATATATATATATATATATATATATATATATACGTACATAGTTTGAAACATTTTCGAAATGCCTATTTGGGAAAAATGCATGACCCCTATCGTTTTCATTTTGAAAACTAAACTTAAATGTGCATTGACCTATGAAACGATTTTTATTGACAACTTTAGTAAAAGATCACAACTAGTACTGCACAAGGCTTTCGGTATTTGTAGAATGTCAGATATACGTGTATATATATATATACACACACACAATATGTTGATCTCTTTAATTCCGTTTGGTAATTTATTTTTAATTAATAAATACGTAAATGGTCTAATTAAATGTTGTTAAATTTCTTGTTCTTGGCATGCAGGAAATGTCTTGCAGCAGCCCAGCTCCAAAAGATTTTATCAAGATAGAAAAGTCTGATCATCACTCAGATGAGGATATAATCTCCAGTTCCGAACAAGATACAATGAATAATAATAATTATGACCATCAAAAGGAAGTGTCTCGAGCCGTTGGGTTATTTAGAAAATATCTATTTCCAAAAGATCAACATAAAATAGGCAGCACAAAGCTTGGCCATACTTCTCGCCCTCTTTCTCTTCTGGAAAAACGCATCTTTTCAGGAATGAAGCAAGTGTATTTGTCACATTTCTTGATCAATATGTATGTTTTTTTCTTTCTATTTTTTTTTATCAGCAAAATAAATTATATTAATTAAAGAAATTTGAAAATTATATTATATAGGTCAGATGTAATGCTACCACCAAGTTCATCAGGTGAAAAGTCATCAACAGCACAACTCACAATTTTCTATTCTGGGGTTGTTAACGTGTATGATAATGTCTCTATTGATCAGGTAAAAATTAAGAATATTTTCTCCCTTTTAAATTAACTTAAAATAAGCATCATATTAATTCTACTTTGTCACACTCATTTAAACTTTTATGGCCTGCCAATTATATTAATTTTCTGTTTATTCTTTGTCTTATGACATTTGTTTTTTTTTCCCCTATCATTTTCAAATTTAGGCAAAAGCCATTATGCTTTTAGCAAGTGGAAGCTCTAAATCACCTCCCATTGACACAAATACACCAAAAGTGGATGTAGCAAAATCAAATCATGATCAGCAGCCCAACTTACCGTCCCTTTGCAAGTTGCAAGCTGCAGGCATTTTCTCAAACTCAGATATATTCATTCCAAACCGCCTTAGCTATAATTTTTTTTATATGATATGCATGTAATTTCTATATTATTATTAAAATAAATGTTAGAAACTTTAATTAAATTCTTACTCATGTTAATTACATTTCTTGCAGATCTTCCACTAGCAAGAAGGAATTCTCTCCGACGTTTCATGGACAAGCGTCGGGGAAGGTACGTACGTATATTATTCAGTTTTTCCCCAGTTAATCTTTCCTTCAAATATCAACTCATTTCGACTGTAAATATATACACACATGATCTAATAATTAAGACTTAAATTTCTTAGCAATATAGAGCCTGTTGAGGCATGATATTTCTCTCATTGGGCCTGACCAATTGGGCCCATCCGTTTAATTAGCCTAGTGGACCTTTATCACTAAGTCTTATAGTCATTGGGCCTAACATTTATATTACCTTTATTGTATCTCATTAATAATGGGCTGGGTCAAGTGGCCGGCCCATAAGATCTTTTAATATCTAAGACTTTGACTGGTAATGATGAAAGGAGGAGGGCAGTTGACCAAGCACCTGCAGATCATTAATGTGGATGAGATCTTATCCGGCCGGCGGCAGAAACAGTGGAAAAAAGGTGATGACCTGCATACAATCGGCTGAGACAAGAGGTGACTGGGAGGGGGTGTCAGATCATGGTTGGTGGCACAAAAAACCGGGCACGAGAGTATAACCTAGCAAGGGGGTCTTCTAACAAAAGGTACACATACACTTTCGATCGAGCTCAACACACTAGAGATTTTTTACCCTCCATTGTTAAACCTTGAACACCTGTATTGACTCTCACGCCGGAGCTATCCCCCGACGGTCCAGCCGTCAAGCTTTTGGTGTTGATCGTGTTTTCTGTGCAGGATTAGGGCGTCTTACGTGATTGGGACGTCATCAAAGATCTTGGCATTAACATTGGCGCTAGAAGGAGGGCTGAGTTCTAGTGTTCCAGAGCTTTCAATCACAAACATTTATTTGTTCCACGCTCTCAGGATGGGGAAGAGCAGAGCAGACACGCCTGAAGGACAACCGATGACTGTTGGTGACTCGCCACCACGAGTTTCTGTCAGAGATCGTTTGGGGCCCACACTAAGTGCTCATGCTAGCACAGCCTCCAAGCGGTCACATGGAGACTCTCGTCCAAGAGCCGTGGGCAAAGCTAAGAGAAAGTTAATCTTCACGACGGATAAAGAATCCGGTCGCGGCCGGAAACAGCTAGACCACGACGAGAAGACCTCCCGATTGGCTAAGATGGCGGAAGAGGCAGATAGGGCCATGGAGTCACTCATGAAGCAGAGGCAGGATATAGCCGAGCAGATGTCCCGGATGGAAGAGTTGAGGGATGAAGCATCGAGTTATGTCCAGTTTGAAAGGCGTGTGCATCGCAGCGGGAAGGAGCCGGTTAAGTCAGAACGTGGGTTTCAAAGCCAACATCGGGAGAGAGAAAGATCGAGGAGCCCTACTCCTCGAAGATCGAAGGAAGCACTCCGTCGTGACGTCCCTACAGGGCAGACCCGAGGCGGTAGGAAAGGCCGATCCAGAGAACGAACTCCAGAGAGCATGAAAAGGGCACTCATTGTCACACACTCCCACCACAGTCATCGGACCCAGAGGCGAAGCAGATCTGGGATCCGTACACCCAAAAGTCGGGTACTTCGCTCAGAGGACCGTCGTCGCGAAAGTCCTTCGAAGGTTGGGGGTATTATGATCAACGACCGACCTACTCCACGAAAGAGAGAGTCATCGGAGAAGGAAGTGTCGTCACAGCCGGAAGGAGTAGAGTACCTCGTAAAAGAACTGAAGGCACTCCAGAAGCAGTTGGCCGAGGTCCAGCAGGTGAAGAATACTCCGGGAAAGAAAGCATCCCCGTTTTCCTCGGACATTCTTAAGGAGAAGGCGGACACCTCTAAGAAGTTGCCTCACATGGAAAGTTACGATGGTTCGGGAGATCCTTACGACCATAGCCAAGCATTTGACCGGTTGATGGACTACTACGATTTCGCTGACGCTGCTAAATGCCACATGTTTGTTACGACGTTGAGAAAGGACGCGAGGCAGTGGATGGGGAATTTACCGGCAGATTCAATTTCCTCATGGTCCGAACTCTACGATAAGTTCCATGCTCGTTTTGGGAGTAACCGAAGGAGAGGGAAGCCCACGGGCTCTTTGGCACAGGTCAGGCAGTACACCGATGAGTCTTTGGGTCAGTATGTGAAGAGGTTCCGAGAAGCCGTTGGCCAGGTGTCAAATTTGAACGATCTCCAAGTCGTGGGTTTGTTTCAGAACGGTCTGGACCTAGTAAAGTCGGAGAAGCTGGTGAAGAAGTTGATGTTCAATCACCCGAAGAGCCTGGCAGAGGCATTCGATAAGGCAGAAGGTTATATCGTTGTGGAAGAGGCTATGAGTAGCTTGAAGCGTTCCTCTACGGAACAGATGAAAGAGGCAGATGCCCCTAAAACCCGGGATGATCCGAAGAAGACTGGGGGGTACAATGATAGATCGGAGAGCCGTTCCAAGAAGTTCAACAACTCGTGGCGACAAGGAGATACTCGTCCGCCTGCTTCCGCCCTGAAGGTGAATAAGGTTTATACCAAACTGAACACAGACAGATCGGTGATTCTAGACCAGATCTGGAACCAGCCGTTCTTTGAGCCACCGAGGGACAACTATAGGACCGGGCAGGGCAACCCTCGAAAATATTGTAACTACCATCAAGCCGCAGGCCATGGCACCAATGAGTGTTGTAATCTGAAGGATTTTGTGGAAAGAAAGATCCAGAGCGGTCTGTTAGTCCAATATGTGGCCGAAAAGAGTCACCAAGGTGCCGACCGCACCGTTCAGACAGTTCAAACGTATCCTCCTATGCAGCCCGTCCCGAACCCGCTACCAAGGCATGTCATCGACGTAATAACAGGGGGAACGTCGGGGAAATTGGTAGGAAGAAAGAGAAGGGGGTATCTGGATTCGGTTATGTCCATATCAGGTGCCTCTCCAAAGATGGATAGACCATTTCCCGGAACTATTATATCTTTTACAGACGCGGACTATCCTTTGGAGCCCATTGATCCACATGAAGGAGCGTTAGTGATCACCGCGCAAGTGGGCTCAGTAGACATGAAGCGTATGATGATAGATAACGGGTCTTCAGTGGATATTCTGTACGCCCACGCATATCAAAGAATGCATCTTGAAGGGCGAAAGATGGAAGTTGGGCAGGAGGCTCCTCTATATGGTTTCAGCAACGATCCGGTCAAAGTTGCAGGCACTATCGAACTCCCAGTGGTCTTCGGCACAGTCCCTCAGCAGGCAGAAATAATGTGTAAATTCTATGTTGTACATGTAGATTCGGCTTACAACGCCATACTGGGAAGACCTACCCTGACGGCTCTTCAAGCGTTAACTTCCATCCCCCATTTCAAAATCAAGTTCCCTACAGCGCACGGAGTCGGAGAGGTGGCTGGGGATTTGGATCTAGCCCGACGCTGTTATCGGAATGCGTGCATCTCTTCCGGAGTAGGGGTTAGCAAACAGAAACAAACCATGGCAATCGAGATTGAGCCCTTCACTGAAAGCAGTTCCGAGCCATTGGTAACACCTGCGGGGGAGACGGAGGAGATTGAGTTGATCCTCGGGAAGGCGGACAAGACAGTGAAAATTGGTTTGGGTCTACCAGGGCCTCTTCGGACAAATCTTATGGAACTCCTTCGCAGCTATGCGGACATTTTTGCATGGGAACCAAAGGACATGCCTGGGATTAGCAGAAAGGTTGCTGAACACCGATTGGAGGTAGATCCCTCGAAGAAGCCTGTTCGGCAAAAGAGACGGATATTCGCACCCGAGCGACAGAAGATAATTGACGAAGAGATCGCCAAGCTGTTGGCTGCTGATTTTATTTTTGAGATCGACTACCCACAGTGGATGGCCAATGTAGTATTGGTGCAGAAGCAGAACCAGAAATGGCGAGTTTGCATTGATTACACCGACCTAAATAAAGCTTGCCCGAAGGACTTTTATCCTTTACCCCATATTGATCAACTTATTGACGCAACTTCAGGTTATGCTCTACTAAGCTTTATGGATGCTTTTTCAGGTTATCATCAAATATCTATGTGTAGGGAAGATATCCCGAAGACAGCATTCATTACACACCGTTCGGTATACGCCTATAAGAAGATGACCTTTGGCCTTATAAATGCTGGAGCAACCTACCAAAGAATGATGAATTTTATCTTCCACAAGCAACTGGGAAAGAATATGGAGGTTTATGTGGACGACATGATCGTTAAAAGCGTGCAGGTTCAGAAACATTTGGATGATCTGGAGGAATATTTTCAGACTGTCCGACATCACAAATTGAGGCTTAATCCCGCAAAATGTACCTTCGGCCTCGGTGCGGGAAAGTTCTTGGGGTATCTGGTCAGTCAGAGGGGCATCGAAGCTAATCCGGAGAAAATTCAAGCCGTCCTTGACATGAAGACTCCTCAGTCATTTAAAGACGTCCAACGTCTGACCGGTAGGATTGTAGCTCTGAGGAGGTTCATGTCCAAATCCGCAGAGAGATGTCTACCATTCTTCGACACACTGAAGGGGCCGAAGAATGCTAAAACTTTCCAATGGACCTCGCCCTGTGAAGAAGCCTTCCAAGGCATAAAGACCTATCTGTCCTCTGCTCCCCTATTGGTAAAACCCACTCCGAAAGAAACCTTATATCTCTACCTTGCAGCGAGTCCCTTAGCCGTTGGAGCGGTGTTGATTCAGGAGATCAGTGGAAAGCAACGCCCGGTCTATTACGTCAGTCACGTCCTACGAGACGCCGAAACCAGGTATCCAAATATTGAAAAGATTGCCTTTGCTTTAGTAATTGCTAGCCGAAAGCTTCGGCAATACTTTCAGGGTAGGCTCCTGATCGTCTACACAGATCAACCACTAAAAAAGGTAATGGGTAAGCCGGAGGTTTCGGGGAGATTGGCAGCATGGACCATGGAATTGTCCCAATTTTTCCTCGAATACCATCCGCGAACCGCTATCAAGGGACAGGCTTTGGCCGACTTTGTGGTAGAATGTTCCTTCACCGAGGCAGATGTCGAGTTACCGGAAACGGGGGCATCTGACCGAACTGTTACACTTCTTCAGCACGGTCAGAATGCATGGACACTGTATGTAGATGGGTCTTCCACAGTAAATGTCAGTGGAGCAGGGATTATTCTGACCAGTCCGGAGGGGTTCAAGGTACAACAAGCCATTAGATTCGGGTTTAAGGCGACTAACAACGAGGCCGAGTATGAAGCCGTTCTAGCTGGGGTTCGGCTGGCGAAGAGCCTAGAAGTCCAGAAGTTGGTTATTTATAGTGATTCTCAGTTGGTCGTCAAACAGCTATCAGGAGAATATGAAGCTCGGGGGACGAGGATGATCAGATACTTGGCAGAGTTGAGAGACAGACTCCGATACTTTGCTTTTCACGAATTTCAAGGCATAGAGTGTAACGATAATTCTATTGTCGATGCCTTATCAAAGTTGGCCACTACAGATGCTGTCGTTTTCAATGGGTCAGTCTATCTGGAGGTCTTACAGCAGCCGAGTGTTCAACATGACTCAGTGATGTGTATCGAGCGACCTGACTGCTGGATGACTCCCTACATCAATTATTTGGCAGATGGCGTCCTTCCTTCGGATCAGATGGTAGCAAAAAAGGTCAAATACAAAAGTGCCAACTTCGTTCTTATTGACGGGGATCTTTATCGGAGGGCATTTTCGTCACCATTATTGAAATATCTGGTCCCGTCCGAAGCAGAGTACGCCCTTCGGGAAGTTCATGAGGGCATCTGCGGTGATCACATGGCGGCTAAGTCGCTGGCATACAAAGTTCTTCGGCAGGGGTACTACTGGCCAACGATCTTCAAGGAGGCCACGGAATACGTGAAAAAATGTGATAAATGTCAGCTCAACAGTCCGATCCCGCATCAGCCACCGGAAGAGCTATACTCGATTATATCTCCTATACCCTTCGCTGTCTGGGGGGTTGATATACTGGGTCCGTTACCGAAGGCTAAGGGGCAGGTCAGCTTCGTCATCGTCGCTATTGATTATATGACCAAATGGGTCGAGGCGAAACCACTTCGGCTGATAACGGAACAGGAGTGTCTGAAATTTATAAAGGAATTCGTAGTGTTTCGCTTCGGGATCCCTCAAGTGGTGATATCAGACAACGGACGTCAGTTTGTGGGATCAAAATTTGAAGGCTTTCTGAAGGAACTGGGAGTCCAGCACAGGAAGACTTCGGTGGCTCATCCGCAATCAAATGGGCAGGTCGAAGTGACTAACAGAACACTCCTAAACGGGATCAAGCGCAGATTGGACGAAGCCAAAGGAAGATGGCCGGAAGAGCTGCTCAGCGTATTGTGGGCTTATAGGACTACGCCGAGGACAACAACAGGGGACTCGCCTTTCAGATTGGCCTACGACACTGATGCCTTAGTCCCAGTTGAGATTGGATCTCCAAGTCTTCGAGTTAGTCAGTTCAGTGAGATCTACAATGACGAGGGACTAAAGGCCAACTTGGACCTGCTAGAGGAAGTCAGAGAAGTGGCTATGATCAAGTTAGCAGCCTACCAGAGAAGAGTCGCCAAGCACTACAACAAAGGGGTAAAGCTCTGAAGATTTGAGGTGGGAGACCTCGTTCTCAGAGAGGCCGAAGCGTCTACACCGCAGAACACTGGGAAGTTGATGCCGAACTGGGAAGGACCGTATGAAGTGGCCGAAGCACCGAAGCCCGGGACATATCGACTGAAGGCTTTGGATGGATCCAAAATTCAGAACACATGGCACGCAGGCAGGCTCCGAAAGTACTTTCAATAGAAACCAAGTCAGTCCACTGGGAGTCTGTACATAACCGTTCATCATCAATAAAAAGTCACTTTTTTCACAATTGATCTTCGCATTGGTCCTAATGTCACAGTGGAGTAAGGAGGTATGGTAGGACTCGCTGGCCATTCGATGGCAGCCAATTTATTTGATACCCCGTGTGGTAGTCAAATCCTGGATCCTATATTGTTTTTTACCAAGGGTGGTAAAATCAATGGTCACCGAAGTAAGGAGGTATGGTAGGACTCGTTGGCCATTCGATGGCAGCCAATTTATTTGATACCCCGTGTGGTAGTCAAATCCTGGATCCTATATTGTTTTTTACCAAGGGTGGTAAAATCAATGGTCACCGAAGTAAGGAGGTATGGTAGGACTCGCTGGCCATTCGATGGCAGCCAATCTATTTGGTAAGTCAAATCCTGGATCCTATATTGTTTTTTACCAAGGGTGGTAAAATCAATGGTCACCGAAGTAAGGAGGTATGGTAGGACTCGTTGGCCATTCGATGGCAGCCAATCTATTTGGTACCCCGCGTGGTAGTCAAATACTGGATCCTATATTGTTTTTTACCAAGGGTGGTAAAATCAATGGTCACCGGTGTAAGGAGGCTCGGACGGACTCGTCGACCATTCGATGATAGCCTCATCGGCAGGTGATCCTAAGAACCTTATCAGGCCCTTCGGGATAGGCAAGTATCGTCATTCAGACTTCGTCCGATCCCTCGCGACACCTACCTCACACTTCGGTAACAAATAAGTATTCCTTTACTTTGTTATTATTGCCTAAATCTTTCTAAGTGTTGAGTTCGGAAGGCCATGTTATTTAGCTTCGTCTTATCTGTTATACGACTTGCTTAGTTGTTAATTAACAGTTTAAAGTTAGGCCCACGGAGGAGCTTGTGCATTTTTCAAATTAAATCCATATTGAAGTGTTGGTAAACAGTGAAAAAACCGAAGTCATAAAGGATGGTACTGATAATACTGATATTTTATTTACATAACGATGTTTACAAAACGATAGAAGCTTTACAAAAATCCTACAGCTAAGGGAAAGAAAACCATCTTCAGAGATCGGCTTCGTCTTCCGAAGAGTCCAGGATGGTCGGTTCAACCTTGGCAGCGACAAGTCTTGCCTTGTCTTTGCTTCGGCATTCGTCGTATCCATCCGAGAACATCTGGATGATCTCCTCGTTCAACTCGGCAAATTTTCGGTATTCTTGTTGGATTTCCCTCCGAAGATCTCCGGTTAGAGGAGGACCCAAGTCTCTCAGAGCCCGAAGTTCGCGGAGCTCCTCTTCGAGTTTTGCCCGCTCCTTCAGATGTCTCAGATCCCTGGCCTCAAGGTCATGTACTTGTATAGCCAAGCTCTTATTGGTCTTCACCATCGTCTCGTTCTTCCCAACAAGAACCTCATTCCGACGAACCAGGTCTATGTTCGTAGTAACGGTCAGCTGATGGGTGGCCTCGGATGTCTCCAACTGTTCTTTCAACTTATTTAAGTCCTTCTGAAGGCCTTCTTTATTGAAGATAGTGATACCATGAGCCCTTCTCTCCCTCTCCAGAGCAGAAGTCATAGTAGCCATCTCTCGCCTGGCCGCATCTTCTTCGGCTTCAGACTCTCTGTATCGGGGAAGAAGTCTCCCGAAGACAGCATTTTCCTGCGGACATTTAAAATGAATTAGTAGAAGAAACAGATGATTCCTAAATATTTCGATTGAACCAACTCACCTTAGCCTGATAACTCATGCCCTCTTCGATCAAATCCCTGATCGAACTGTTTCCGAACCGATGGTCATCGGTCTCCCGAACAAAGGAGTCGAACAGCTGAAAAGGAAAGTTCTCGTTAAAATCCGGCCATACAGTGGGAGAAGACGCAGCTTCTCGCCGGAAGGTGGAGGAAGAGGGTCTCGGCGGAGAAGGCACTGATGGTTCCGGGGGCGGTGCTGGTTGATCCTCGGAAGACTGCTTCCTTTTACGAGACAGAAGAGGAGACTCATTCAGCTTTTCGAGCTCATCTTCTGAAACATGGATCTCCACCGGGATGACGGGGGGAGGCTCAACTGCAGCAGGACGAGGAACTCGAAGCTCATCGGCAGACAGAGGAGTCACGTGGGTCCTCCTTTTCTTAATCCGGAGAGCCTGCATTCGCTCGGTCGCAGGCAAGTCAATCAAACTCGCTGTAGAAGTTGATTGAGTTCCTTGAGGATTTGACCGGACTTTCCGAACCGCCCTCTTCTTCTGTCGAGGTCGGCTAGGCTCCTCAGCAGGTTCTGATCCGCGGAAGACCTCTGCATCCTGGGCCTCCGAGGCCGAAAGTTCTTCTTGGGGAACTTCGGTGGAAGGGGATGAAGGCTTGCCAGAAAGGTACCTATCCAAGTCCTTCCGATCGGTCGAAGTCGGCTTGATGAGGGACAACTTGTGGTCATACAACCAGGCTTGTTTGCCCAAGAGGCCGAAGCTCCACTCCTTCAGGGGTATCTTCTCTATGATGCGTGTCATTTCTCTTATACGCTCCTCGGATATGTCTCCGAAGTCTGCAGAGACGCGATCAGAAGTGGTCCAATCAGGAACAGAGGAGATTTCGGGCCCGTTGACGAAGAACCATTTATTATGCCATCCTCGGTTGCTCGAAGGAGTGTCCATTAGAGACCGCTTCTCGATCCTGGCATTGGGCTTGGGGGCTATCTTACTTAGCACCTTGAAGCCTTTCTCCCGAGATTTCCCCACCGAGAAGAGGGTAAAGAAGGAATCCACAGCAGGAGGAACTCCTATCTCGTAGCAGAAGGCTATGTAAGCCAGTATGTGGATGTACGAGTTCGGCACCAATTGGGCGAACCCCACTCCAACAAACCCTAGGAGGGTGATCAAGAAGGCATGAAGGGGGAACCTCACCCCCTTCTCCAGAAAAGTTGCCGAAACGGCGACCCAGCCGTTGGGACGCTGGTACATCCTTTCGTGAGGGGCCGCTATCCGTACCCTGTGGGTATCCGGTATTTGATAGCGAACTCTAATGTTGCAGAGCTCAGTTTCATTGACGGTGGAAGGGGTGTTGGCGTGAGGAAAGTCTTCCTCATTTTGGAAAAAATCAGATGGGTTGGGAAGTGATTCCATGGGCGGAGCTTCCTTACTCGCGGCACCGACTTGGGGGTTTGAGCCCGGAACCTCTTTGTCGGGATTGGAATGAGGGGTCACGGTGGAGATGGGGGCGACACGAAGGGGAGAACTTGTATCGGGGTTCTGGGATGCCATTGTTGAGAATTTGCAGAGAAAATGAAGAAATTTGAGGAGGAGAAGACAATAAGCTCTTATGAATCCGAAATAGCAGGGAACCCTCCAAGGAGAGTGGGCAGCGGCTTTTATAGCGAGTGATTTTTTCAAAATTTGCACGAGGGCCAAGGGCGGCGCATTAATTGGGGATAATGATGAGGGAGAGGAAAGGGTAACGTCCGATTTTGGCTTTGGTGGGTTATCCAAGGTAAGCTGGCGCTCAGTGGGCTCTTTCTTCCTGTGGACTTGCGCTATTTACAGTCAGTCTTCCACTAAACATCCTGTTTAATAAAAGACTAGGGGGCAATGTTGAGGCATGATATTTCTCTCATTGGGCCTGACCAATTGGGCCCATCCGTTTAATTAGCCTAGTGGACCTTTATCACTAAGTCTTATAGTCATTGGGCCTAACATTTATATTACCTTTATTGTATCTCATTAATAATGGGCTGGGTCAAGTGGCCGGCCCATAAGATCTTTTAATATCTAAGACTTTGACTGGTAATGATGAAAGGAGGAGGGCAGTTGACCAAGCACCTGCAGATCATTAATGTGGATGAGATCTTATCCGGCCGGCGGCAGAAACAGTGGAAAAAAGGTGATGACCTGCATACAGTCGGCTGAGACAAGAGGTGACTGGGAGGGGGTGTCAGATCATGGTTGGTGGCACAAAAAACCGGGCACGAGAGTATAACCTAGCAAGGGGGTCTTCTAACAAAAGGTACGCATACACTTTCGATCGAGCTCAACACACTAGAGATTTTTTACCCTCCATTGTTAAACCTTGAACACCTGTATTGACTCTCACGCCGGAGCTATCCCCCGACGGTCCAGCCGTCAAGCTTTTGGTGTTGATCGTGTTTTCTGTGCAGGATTAGGGCGTCTTACGTGATTGGGACGTCATCAAAGATCTTGGCGTTAACAGAGCCTAAAACTACGTGTTATATATATATATATATATATATATATATATATATATATATATATACACACACACATGCAGGATAACAAACAAGTCTCCATATGCCACCCCTTCAAGCAGTACTAGCTAGGCAATAAACCTGTTGAAGATGATAATGATGGATCAAATGGAGAAAAAGGCTTCTCTCATTCGCCTTTCCCTTCCCAGTTGGGACACTTTAATTTGTCCACATTCAGCTAATAAGGATTCATACATAAAGTTCAGGCAGGATAAGTTTAACTAGCCAGTTTTTTTATTTTTTATTTTTATTTTATTTTATTTTTAATATCTAACTAGATAACAATATTACTCCCTCCGTTCCATAATATATGACGTTTTAGATGATGTTATTTTTTTCAAATTATTTGACGTTTTATGTAATCTATGAGAATTAACCACAATCTTTTCAAAAATACCCTTCATGGAAAAATGTTACAAATGAGAGAGAGGGAGTATGAGATTATGGAAAAAGTTATTATAGACAATTAATATTATATTTAATGTTATACAATCATTTCTTTAATTTTTATGCACAACTCTAAAAAGTCATATATTATGGGACTGGGGAGTATTATTTAAGTACTGTGTAATTTTCAATCATTGTAATCAACATACTCCCTCCATTACATTGTAACTGACGTTTTACACAATTTGATTTATTCCAAAATATTTGACGCTTAATGAAACTAAAACATAATTAATATTTTTTTAATAATTAGATTTTTTTAACTTTTCACTGCATTAGATTAGGTGTAGGCTACGTGACATTCATATTCCTTTTCTTTCCAATACATATTAAATAAGGATATTTTAATCGTGTACAATAATCACTACAACAAAAAGGGTTATTTTCGACGGAATATTCCGTCGGTAATAAGCATATTCCGTCGAGGTTATGTTATTTCTAACGGAATGTTCGGTCGAAAATTCGGTCGTATATAAGCAGGTCGAAATTAAGTCCGTCGATCTTTCAGTCGGGGATACTTAACCTCGACGGACTTATTATCGACTGAATATTCGGTCGAGGGTACTATATGTCCGACTGAAAATATTCGGTCGATAGTATTCGGTCGGTGATAAGCATGACACGTGTCAGAATGCCAAAATTGGGAAGTTCTTATTTCCGACGGAATTCCGTCGATAATAGTAATATTCCGTCGAGAATAATGACTATTTTTTTTAATATTTAATTTGTTTTTGCAATATCCAGGGATTTAACCCACATCTTGTACCTGTACCTGTATTCCAACAGCACATACCCATACACAAGCTAACAATATAACCTCCAACAGCACATACACATACACAAACTAACAATATAACCAATAACACGAATTACAATTACCAAGGCCGACAATATATAAAAAACCAACTAAATGATAAGTAAAAAGGTCAAAAACATCCCATTAATCTAAACTAATGTATATCAAACATCTAATTAAGCTAAATTAAACTAAATGCCAAGGTTTAAACTACATTAATACATCAAAAATAATGTAAACTACAAATTAAACGAATGTAAACTAAGTAAAACTAGCTAGTAGAGCCCCCGGTATGAGGAGGATCATCGGGCGGGCGTCGACGCTGCTCTGGAGTATGAAAATCGCCACTATCGCCATCCCGCTCGTCAGTCCGCTCGTCACCCTGTTGATATAATATATATAATGCAACTCATTAGTCCATATATATGATTCAGTTAAAGATAACTAAATGAAAATTAAATTACATGCAGAATATATATTTGAATTTAAAACGAATAGTATACCTGAGCAGTCAAGGGCTGACTCAACATCGGCCCAAACGCATCCTCGACTAAGGTAACCACCATCCGAATAATCTCGTTGCGTATCGCGGCCCACTGCTCTGGAGGGATACCCGTACTGTAGGCAGTGGCACTAGCTGCAACGTCCTGCGCAAGCTGATGGAGACGAGAACGGCTGGGAAGGTCCTGACGATGGAACAACGGATCGGTCTCAAATCTCTCCGACACCGCAACCATAACATGCTGGAACAAAGCATCATCTAAGCCAGTGCCCGTATATGATGGTCCCATAGGGGCTCTCAGACGCAGACGCTGGCTAGAGCCTACAAAAATAAATATAACATGAATAATATGGCAAATTTTCTTTATTCATAAACAAGAAATAAACTAAAAATATTATACCTCCTGGCAGTGTATAGGCTGGTATCCTCGGTAACCCCAGCACTCGATACCGCCCGCTAGTACTAGTGGGAGTATCCTGAGACGCCAGAGGGCCGTCTCCTCGTCCTGAGATAAACTAATCTCGGGCGGAGGGACGGTGGAATCTAACGTCTCAGCATCGCCCCTAGCAGTCTACAACTCTGCTATACGCTGGCTGCGGATCTTCTCAAACCGCTCTTGTAATTTGATATATGTACATGTGAGTTATCTTGGTATCATTATATAAATTACGTAATATTATCATAAATAATATTTATTATAGTAAATGTATTACCCGTATAGCTAGTGCTGCTGGAGACATCGTCGACCCCGAAGTAGAGCCCTTCGGCGTATGGACTCTATCCCAGAACTCCATCATAGTAGGAGGTCGACCCAAGCTACTCTGCATGGTCTAAATCATATACATTAAATAATATCAACTTAAATTACGCAATGTTGCAGTTTAATATTAAACTAAACTAAATATAAATACATACCGCTTTAACCTCCTGAAATGACTGCGAGCCAAAAGTATGTACAACTCGCAGCTTGCCTCGATTCTTCTTCATCTGCTCTGACTTGGTCTTGAACGCAACATCATCCCAGTACGCACACATCGCAGCCCATGCTGGATCTGACACTGCCGGCGGCTGATGATCTCGCAAAGTAGTCCCGGGCGATTCTTCTATCGCCCGGACTGCCTTCTGTCGCATCTCGTACAGCCAGCCGGCATAATTCTTCAAGATGTGGGCAATGATAACGGCGTCACCATCCGTCTCAGTGATGCCAGTCTCGTATCTATAGTATCTCTATCAAACAGACATAACATACATCTTATTAATTATTTGAACAATATGTAAATTCATTCAAGTCATCAACCTTGAATCTATACCCATTCACGATACAACCTGGAAATGAACTAATGAGTTTGTACGGGCCTAAAATGACATCTCTAAAACGCTCATAATCGTTCTCTTCTTCGACCCTTCTCTTAAACCACTGATGGAAGTTGTCATTAGTGAATGCTTCCATCTGTGATGTAGTCAACCCTGGGTTAGAAGATCGCGATTCCAATTCGAATGCGCTGCGTACAATAATATGGCAATTGTTTAATTATTTGATTAAGGTAAGAAAAAATCATTTTCAACTTGAAATAATACATACTTGATGTACGACGATACTTCAGGCATATTCAGAAGCACATATGTAGATACAATCTTTAAATCTTTATCGGTTAGGTAAGTCGTCGTCTCATGTCTAAATGGTTTGGCCGGATAAGTGAATACAACCAACTCATCAGCACGCGTTTGGGGATCGACGACGACCTCATTCCGACTTAGACGATTGTGCTTCGTTGAGACTACATCGTCAAAGTATAGCGAGCAGAAGTTGACAAGCTCTTCCTCCGTATAACGTTCAGCTATAGAACCCTCTACACGAGCTTTGTTTTTAACTTTCTATTTTAATTGACGCATATACCTAAAATAAGACAATATATCGGCTAAAACAATATTCAGGTGATGATTATAACACAATGTAGGTGATATTACCTCTCAATAGGATACATCCATCGATATTGCACCGGTCCACTGAGCTTAAGTTCATATGGCAGATGAATAGGCAAATGCTCCATCGAGTCAAAGAACCCTGGAGGTAAGATCATTTCGAGCTTACACATTGTCAACACTATATTTTTCTCCATCTGCTCCACATTACTATACCTTATAACAGTAGAGCAAATATCCCAAAAAAAAATTTGAAAGTGCAGTAAATGCATCATTAATATTCCTCGGTAATACTTCATGAAAGGCAATTGAAATCAACTTCTGCATGAATACATGACAGTCATGACTCTTGAATTCGGTAATTTTTAACTGCTCAACCTTAGTACATCGAGAGATGTTAGAAGCATAACCATCTGGTAGCTTCAATGCACTAAGCCACTTGCAAATGTTTTCAACCTGTTGCTTGGTAAGACAAAATGGAGCTTTTGGTTTTGAGTTGTTAGGACGGAGGCACAATTCCCGCCTGATGTTCATTTCCTCCAAGTCTTTACGTGATTTGTCATTGTCTTTTATTTTATCACTCGTATCTAGCACGGTGTAAAACAAGTTCTCGAACACATTTTTCTCCGTATGCATGACATCTATGCAATGACGAAGTGCTAGTGTGCCCCAGTATGGCAACTCAAACCAAATGGGCGAGTGTGTCCAATTATGAGCTTTACCGTACCCTATTGCTCTCAACTTACCATGCTCCTTCCTAGGCGGTGGAAATGTCAAATCATTTAGCCATCCTAATACATCGCTGCCCGACAAGCGACCAACAACCCCCTTCTTTTCTATTTTTCTATTGAACTGTGTAGACATCTTTTTATAAATGTGCTCAACAGGCAAGAATCTTCGAGCAGTTCCAAAGAAACTAGTTTTTCGCCCATAACGCAGTTGTGTGCCCTGCACATCCGGATCCCCCATACAGACTGGAGATGACAATTTACCATGGGTCGACCAACCACTGACCATCCCAAATGCCGGAAAGTCAGTGATAGTCCACAACAAGGCCGCCTTCATCAAAAAATTCTGTCCGACAGATTTATCAAAAGTCTGAACCCCTGTTTCCCACAACATCTTAAGTTCATCGACTAACGGTCTAAGGTACACGTTGATGTCTTTTATAGGACTCTTATCCCCCGGTATTAGTAAAGTCAAGAAAAGATACGGATCCCTCATGCACATTGACGGTAGAAGATTATAAGCTACCATAATCACTGGCCAAACAGAATATGGCTGACTAAAATTATTAAATGGACAAAATCTATCGGTAGCCATGCCAAGCCTGACATTCCTAACATCGTCAGCAAATTGTGGAAAATTAGCATCAAAATTCTTCCACTCATCCCCATCTGCTGGGTGAGTAAGCTGACCAGAGATGACTTCCCTTGTCCTATGCCAACACATACTGGGTGCAGTATGCGAAGACATGAATAGACGCTGCAACCTCGGTGCAAGAGGAAAGTACCGTAATATCTTCTTCGGAACATGTTTCTCCTTCCCCCCACGTTTTGTGATTTTGTACCGAGGCAAATTGCATATATCACACTGCACCTTATCTTTGTCCTCCCCATAGTATAACATACAGTCCTGCTCACAAGCATCGATCTTCTCATACCCAAGATTCAACCCCTTAACCATCTTCTTAACTTTATAGTAACTCGCGGGTAAGGTATTATCCTTAGGTAAGAACTCCCTGAAAATAGCAAGCAAATCATTGAATCCTCTCTCACTGCAGTCATGCTAATTCTTGTAGTGTAAAAGCTTCGTCACTGCAGAAAGTCTGGTGTGCTTGTCGTGTTCAGGATACAATGTGGTCCCTGATTCAGATAGCATCTTGTAGAAGGCAACTGCTGAATCATTTGGCTTTTGTTCATGATCAGCACTGCTTGACGCATGCTCATTTTCAGCCCAGTCAACATTCGTAGGGCCATGCGCATCTACCAACATCTCCACGACGTTATAGTTATCTGACTGGTCTACAATACTGTCTGACAGTTCTCTAAACTCAACTGATTCCCCGTGATGAATCCATACCGAATACCCATTCATAAACCCACGTGAATACAAGTCAAATTTCACTTCATCGGCAGTCTTCCATATCATGTTCTTACACTTGAGACACGGGCATCTCATCTTTCCGTTCAGATCGTCAGCATGTTTTATTGCTTTGTTCATAAAATTAGACACCCCGTCACGGTACACATCAACTAATCCCCTCCCATCAATCTTTATCCTACGGTACATCCAACTCCGATCGGCATCCATCTTTAATTGAAGAAAATACCCAATTAGATCAAGAATAATCATGAATGTGGTCCAAGCATGAAATTTAGTTTACCTAGTTTATATCTCCACTCCACAGGGGTTAGGCTTCTATCCCGTTCCTGGATGCGTCTCCTCACTAGTGCCAATCTTAAGAACATTCCTACTATTTTCAGAAATTTTCAGCAGCACCTCCCCATGGTCTCCAAGTACACGAAATAGACCAAGAAAACTTAGTCTAAGTATACACTCGGAGAACATGTAGAGACACCAGCTGAAAGTTCCTCAAAACTTATAAAAACGCACCCTGTGCATTGGCACCGACCTAAGTGAGAGACATAACATCCAGTAACAGTCTCAAACTGGGGACTATTCGACATTCACTCCTAATGAGTGAATGTCGAACAGGTTTCTAATTGTATTTAATTGTATTTTATTTAATTTTGATTTTATTTAACTAAATAAGTGCTACTCAGTTTAATTATATTTATATTGTATTATATTATATTAAATTAAATTAAATCAATTTTTTTGAATTAAATTTAATTTACTTTAATTTGTATTATCTTAAATTAAATCATATTTTTATTTTATTTTATTGTATTTTATTTAATTTTGATTTTATTTAACTAAGTAAGTGCTACTCAGTTTAATTATATTTATTTTGTATTATATTATTTTAAATTAAATTAAGTCAATTTTTTTAAATTTAATTTAATTTAATTTCTATTATCTTAAATTAAATCATATTTTTATTTTATTTTAAATTATTTAATTTAATTTATTTGTATTTTTGTATTATATTATAATATTTAATTTATTTAAATTTTATTATCTTAAATTAAGTAAATTTAATTAATTTAAATTTAATTTGTATTATATTATATCATATTTTTTATTTTATTTTATTTTAAAATAAGTAAATGTTACTTAGTATATTTTAATATTAGAAACTAATTAAAATCCATAAAGAAAATAAAGCAAGACCCACATATATTGTAATTGAAGAATTCTGATAAGAATTCCGTCGAGAATTCTGCCAGAAATAAAAAATATACCAAAGGCAGTCCCAAAATTAGTCCTAATTGAGTCAATTAAGCATATGAATGAGTAGCCAATTTCATGAATACCCAAAATCAGTCCTACTGAGTCAATTAAGCATATCGGCACCCAAAATTTCCAATACCTAAAATTAGTACACAATTTTTCCATTACCCAAATGATCAGTAGCCAATTTTATTAATACATGAATACATGAAAACATAAATTAGTAGCCACAATACAACACAATCAGTAGCTAATTTACGAAGCATTTATACTAATTTCCATTAATTTCCCAACTCAGTAGCTAAAATTACACATACAACACAATCAAAATTCAAAAATTAAAATATAAATTAAACCCAACCTTAATAAGAAATCGTTCTGAAATGTAAAAGGTTGGTGCTCGGAGGTGGTGCTCGCAGGTTCTAGAATAGAGGTGGCGCAGGTACCGGTGGTGGTCTGAGGTGGCGCATGTGGTGGTCGGAGGTGGCTCAAGTGGTGGTCGACCAGAGTGACGAGAGATGAGAGAGTGGTGGTGGCGATGTGTTGGGGTGTGGTGGTCGCCGGCTAGTGTGTGGTGGCAAGGTAGAGATGGGTCGGCTGAGAAGGCGAGAAGTTGTCTGAGAGAGAGAAAGAGAGAGAGATAGAGACAGAGAGTATCGACTGAAATGAATCTGCAGATCTGTTTTTATTTAACAATTTCGACGGAATTTCGTCGACATTATATCGGTCGACGATAAGTTAAAGTCGACGAACATTCTGTCGAAGTTACTAATATTCTGTCGAGATAATAATTCGCGCTGGCGGGCTTTTTTGGTGCCTTTACTCAGACATATTTTCGACCGAATTCGGTCGCATTTATGTTATTTCTGACCGAATTAGGTTCGACAGAATATTCCGTCGGGAACACTATAAGATTGACTGAATGTATTCCGTCGGAGTTATTTCCGTCGGAGATAAACCCTTTTCTTGTAGTGAATTTTTTACTCATATTAATAACTTACTTAATCCACGTGCAAAATTATTATTCGTTTCTACAACTCTAAACATTAAACGATGAAAATTCTGAAATAATAATTCGTTTAATTTTCTTTAATAGTTTGCGCTTCATCTAATATCTTTTGACCTAAACCTTGTTGAATTCTAACATATATATTTGAACTGTGAACTTTTGAGCTTTGAACTATGTGACAACCCCAAAATAGGTCCATTCAGTCCAACCTATTCTGAGTCGCCAAATACATGGTACAGAAAATAACTACAACTTTATTACAACAATTGTCGTGCAAAATACAACAACACATATGCTGTGAGTTTGGATACAAATATATACCAAATGTGACTCATGTTCCAATCGTGGACATCACCTCACAATGACACCTTACATAAAGGTATAGTCAAAAACTGTTTTGGAAATTAGAATCTTTGGAAAGTGCTTAAGGAAACCTTCGTACATGGGAGGCCATGCTTCTAGGTTGTGATAGATATCATATGGCCACAGAATTATCCTTGGTTTACCCAATAGACCCCAAAGAAAAACGAGAAGATTACTATCATATTCTTTCCAATGGTGAGTCTTCTCTTGACTTATCATTATCTCCACTGTCTCTAATTGAGAATTATACTTCAAACAAACACCAAGATTATATAGATAGTGCTCGTATATATACTCAGCAAGTGGATGAGCACATCCCTGTCTTATGATGACACGAGGTTGTATGTCGTTAGACATCTTGTATGATAGTGGCAAACCACCCTTCCAACGTTGGGTACACCTTACCCTATTGGATTCACCAAATATAACTACTAAATGAACTTTTCTATACTGCTTCGGGAGAACCTCCACAGCTAGAGACCACCGTTCTATTTTCCCGTTACCCTCGCTCGACCCAGCTACACTCTTATTACCTGAAAGGAATTGTGAAGCAAAAGGGTGAGCACAACTAGCTCAGTAAAGAATATCATGACTAAAGATAATTAAATTATCAATAGCCTTTATCAATAATAAATCAGAGATTTAGAACATATGGTAAATGATAAAAATTTCAACCATAGTTGCAGCGGAACATGCAATCCATTAGAAGAGTCAAATAGACCATAAAGCCCATTATCTCTTCCATGTTAAAAATCCACCAACAATATTTTATCCATGTAACATCACTCAATAGTTCCTTTCCACAATCATATGAATAACTCATAATCATAATTGTGACTCTAAATTTTTCTTCGTACCCAGGACGAAGAATATTTTCATCACCTGTCTTTACCTGAAACATCAAAGATCATGGTTATACCAAATCACAATTCCTGTTTATAATCATACTAACAAATCCATCTTTGCACTACGGGCCAAAGATATTCATCAACAAACCATCTTTGCACTACGGGCCAAAGATATTCAACAACAGTTCATCTTTGCACTACAGGCCAAAGATATTCAACAACAGTTCATCTTTGCACTACAGGCCAAAGATATTCATCAACAATTCATATTTGCACTACAGGCCAAATATATTCATATCTCAAAGAAATATATAATCATTTCAGAATTTATATAAACAATAATTATAACCATGTTGATCAATTCACCTTTGCACTTAAGCTTAAGATATTCAATTATAAATTCAATGGTCATGATCATACCAGTCACAATTCAACTTTGCACTACAGGCCAAAGAGAACCCTAGTCATGATCATACCAATAATCTACCCATCTTTACACTCCAGTGAAAGAGAATTTCAACATCAGGGTTATAAAAATGTTATATATGATGATAAAAATAATATGATCAACATATAGTTTTAATCTCAAGAGTAATATTCATAAACCAACTATAATTTGGTTAGAAAAGGAGAATAGTAACTCGTGAATAGTAACTCATGAATAGTAACTCGTGAATAGTAACTCATGAATAGTAACTCATGAATAGTAAACTCAACACAAAAAGGTAGAAATTCCACAATAAAATACATACCAATATTTCGGTATAATGATATTGAAAGAATAATATTCTTAAGCTTATAAACAATTTATTTAAATTGTTTACACTTTACTAATTAATGCATTTAATCATCATAAAATGCCAACTCTTAAGATTTCATCATCAATAACCAAAACTCTCATAAAAAATCTGCATATATCTCATATATAGGATTCTCAAGCCATAAAATCCTATTTTTCAATTTTCTTACTTCACAAAACATATTTAATTCATTTACTCATAACTAGACCATTTTCATGAAAAATACCAAATCAGTTCCAAAAATATTTCTTTTCTGAAATTTAGCATAATATAGTCCCATAGTGAACATATATTTTTCTCAGAATTTTTAAAAGTCATTTACTATTTTTCATATGGCCAAAATAGCCGAATATTTAGACATTTATCAAAAATTGTACTTTTGTCTAAAAATTCTGAAATTTACAGAGTATACTTCTATCATATACATGTACTCCCAATAAAAATTTCATCAATTTTGGAGTTAACCACAAGGAATTATAAGCAGTTACTTTTAAAATAGTCTTTTCTCATAAAATTCATAACTCTCAATCTATACATCCAAAAATCACCATTTTTGGACACAATCAATAAAACTCATCAAAATATCATTTCAAATTTTTCCAGAATTTTTGAAGTTCAGAAAAATTACGAAACTGAAAAACATAACAACTCTTAAAATCCCTTACTATCCCTTACCTCAAAAGAGCAGTACTTCTGACTGGATATCGGATATGATGCTAAAGAAAACTTGCACTGATAAGTAGTAGCTCACCAAGTATCTAAAAACTCACAAAATATGCTTCATAATATAGAGAGAGAAAGAGAGAAAACTTATGTTTCTGGTGTGATTTTCAATTCTAACTTAGCCCTCTATTTATAGGAAAATTTTGGTAGGTTTGACCTGCAACCTGATGGCTTTACCTGCTACTATTCCCACCCACCACATTTGAAATATAATTCAGCACATTTCTTCACCAACCACAAGTGGGGCCTACCAATTCTAGAATTTTCCATCAAAATGATAAACTCCGAAAATTCAACAATTTCTGAACCAGTCATCTCGTAAAATTCATAATAAATCATACGTTCATTTTTAACGGTTCAAAATTTGTGGGAATATACTCAACTTATATATGTATAACATATCCAAAAATTACCACGATCCAAAGGTCGGATTAAAAATTATAACCCCCGCAAAATAGCTCAAAAACCCTGATTTTTAATACCTCCATTCCGACAAAAATACGGATAAAAATCTCAACATTAACTCCTTCATTTTTTAACCACAAAAATATATCCCTCATTTATATCCACATAAAATAAATATTTTCTTATCATATGAATCAATAATTAATTATTCACAAATAATATTACAGAATCACATTTATGACAACCAGGCCGTTCCCAGGAAAGAGGGGGCTTTCCAATAAGGATTTTTCCTTACTGGCGCGCAATTAGATGACCAAACCTCTCCTTAGATAGAACTTTCTAGACATTGTCAATAATGTTATCTAATAATATTATTCAAATAATATGAATTATTGATCTGATAATGGAAAATACTGTGCAGCAACAATTATTGAAACAACAATAATATAAAATATCAATGCAACAATTATTGAATCAATAAAATAAAATATTGAACAGTAATTACTGTAACAATTATTGAGTAGTGCCTTCTTACGTAAGAATCAATAATTTCAAAAATACTATGCAATACCGTGTGCTACTGTGCAATACCGCGTATTACTGTATTTTAACCACCGGATATTCCAACAGTGTTAACGATAACAACTACGCCGTTATTTGTAAAAACTCAAATTTGTCGTTTTCTTCACCCGACAGTTATTCGTTATGGGGCCCACAAATAGCTACGCCGTCGTACGAATATTCCCCGACAGAAAGAATATTCCACGACCAAACGAATATTCCCCGACAACAATGATTATTTTATAACCACTTGCTTATTTTGAAAAAAAATTTACATTTCACCCATAACTTTAAACTTTTATCAATTTAACCATTTACTAAATAGTAATTATAAGAAAAATTGAATACTTTTATTTCATAAAATTCGGGGTCTTACAATCTCCCCTCCTTATGAAATTTCGTCCTCGAAATTTACGTACCTGGTATTTCAAAGAATTGAGAATACCTTCCTTTCATTTTAGATTCCATCTTCCCTGCCATCATAATTTCTCCATTGCTCATCTCCTGTATTTCAAATATCATTCTAGAATACAGCTTCAAAACAAGGGTTAATTTAACAAATTAACATATCACATAATATCCCGATATTATGACTGACCAACAAATAAGCTTAGGTAGGACACACTAGCGAAGAATTTACTCATCTCTCCCCTCCTAGTTATATTCCCCGATCTCCGCCAGAGATCATATCCCTAAGCTCTGATACCACCTGTGACAACCCCAAAATAGGTCCATTCAGTCCAACCTATTCTGAGTCGCCAAATACATGGTACAGAAAATAACTACAACTTTATTACAACAATTGTCGTGCAAAATACAACAACACATATGCTGTGAGTTTGGATACAAATATATACCAAATGTGACTCATGTTCCAATCGTGGACATCACCTCACAATGACACCTTACATAAAGGTATAGTCAAAAACTGTTTTGGAAATTAGAATCTTTGGAAAGTGCTTAAGGAAACCTTCGTACATGGGAGGCCATGCTTCTAGGTTGTGATAGATATCATATGGCCACAGAATTATCCTTGGTTTACCCAATAGACCCCAAAGAAAAACGAGAAGATTACTATCATATTCTTTCCAATGGTGAGTCTTCTCTTGACTTATCATTATCTCCACTGTCTCTAATTGAGAATTATACTTCAAACAAACACCAAGATTATATAGATAGTGCTCGTATATATACTCAGCAAGTGGATGAGCACATCCCTGTCTTATGATGACACGAGGTTGTATGTCGTTAGACATCTTGTATGATAGTGGCAAACCACCCTTCCAACGTTGGGTACACCTTACCCTATTGGATTCACCAAATATAACTACTAAATGAACTTTTCTATACTGCTTCGGGAGAACCTCCACAGCTAGAGACCACCGTTCTATTTTCCCGTTACCCTCGCTCGACCCAGCTACACTCTTATTACCTGAAAGGAATTGTGAAGCAAAAGGGTGAGCACAACTAGCTCAGTAAAGAATATCATGACTAAAGATAATTAAATTATCAATAGCCTTCATCAATAATAAATCAGAGATTTAGAACATATGGTAAATGATAAAAATTTCAACCATAGTTGCAGCGGAACATGCAATCCATTAGAAGAGTCAAATAGACCATAAAGTCTATTATCTCTTCCATGTTAAAAATCCACCAACAATATTTTATCCATGTAACATCACTCAACAGTTCCTTTCCACAATCATATGAATAACTCATAATCATAATTGTGACTCTAAATTTTTCTTCGTACCCAGGACGAAGAATATTTTCATCACCTGTCTTTACCTGAAACATCAAAGATCATGGTTATACCAAATCACAATTCCTGTTTATAATCATACTAACAAATCCATCTTTGCACTACGGGCCAAAGATATTCATCAACAAACCATCTTTGCACTACGGGCCAAAGATATTCAACAACAGTTCATCTTTGCACTACAGGCCAAAGATATTCAACAACAGTTCATCTTTGCACTACAGGCCAAAGATATTCATCAACAATTCATATTTGCACTACAGGCCAAATATATTCATATCTCAAAGAAATATATAATCATTTCAGAATTTATATAAACAATAATTATAACCATGTTGATCAATTCACCTTTGCACTTAAGCTTAAGATATTCAATTATAAATTCAATGGTCATGATCATACCAGTCACAATTCAACTTTGCACTACAGGCCAAAGAGAACCCTAGTCATGATCATACCAATAATCTACCCATCTTTACACTCCAGTGAAAGAGAATTTCAACATCAGGGTTATAAAAATGTTATATATGATGATAAAAATAATATGATCAACATATAGTTTTAATCTCAAGAGTAATATTCATAAACCAACTATAATTTGGTTAGAAAAGGAGAATAGTAACTCGTGAATAGTAACTCATGAATAGTAACTCGTGAATAGTAACTCATGAATAGTAACTCATGAATAGTAAACTCAACACAAAAAGGTAGAAATTCCACAATAAAATACATACCAATATTTCGGTATAATGATATTGAAAGAATAATATTCTTAAGCTTATAAACAATTTATTTAAATTGTTTACACTTTACTAATTAATGCATTTAATCATCATAAAACGCCAACTCTTAAGATTTCATCATCAATAACCAAAACTCTCATAAAAAATCTGCATATATCTCATATATAGGATTCTCAAGCCATAAAATCCTATTTTTCAATTTTCTTACTTCACAAAACATATTTAATTCATTTACTCATAGCTAGACCATTTTCATGAAAAATACCAAATCAGTTCCAAAAATATTTCTTTTCTGAAATTTAGCATAATATAGTCCCATAGTGAACATATATTTTTCTCAGAATTTTTAAAAGTCATTTACTATTTTTCATATGGCCAAAATAGCCGAATATTTAGACATTTATCAAAAATTGTACTTTTGTCTAAAAATTCTGAAATTTACAGAGTATACTTCTATCATATACATGTACTCCCAATAAAAATTTCATCAATTTTGGAGTTAACCACAAGGAATTATAAGCAGTTACTTTTAAAATAGTCTTTTCTCATAAAATTCATAACTCTCAATCTATACATCCAAAAATCACCATTTTTGGACACAATCAATAAAACTCATCAAAATATCATTTCAAATTTTTCCAGAATTTTTGACGTTCAGAAAAATTACGAAACTGAAAAACATAACAACTCTTAAAATCCCTTACTATCCCTTACATCAAAAGAGCAGTACTTCTGATTGGATATCGGATATGATGCTAAAGAAAACTTGCACTGATAAGTAGTAGCTCACCAAGTATCTAAAAACTCACAAAATATGCTTCATAATATAGAGAGAGAAAGAGAGAAAACTTATGTTTCTGGTGTGATTTTCAATTCTAACTTAGCCCTCTATTTATAGGAAAATTTTGGTAGGTTTGACCTGCAACCTGATGGCTTTACCTGCTACTATTCCCACCCACCACATTTGAAATATAATTCAGCACATTTCTTCACCAACCACAAGTGGGGCCTACCAATTCTAGAATTTTCCATCAAAATGATAAACTCCGAAAATTCAACAATTTCTGAACCAGTCATCTCGTAAAATTCATAATAAATCATACGTTCATTTTTAACGGTTCAAAATTTGTGGGCATATACTCAACTTATATATGTATAACATATCCAAAAATTACCACGATCCAACGGTCGGATTAAAAATTATAACCCCCGCAAAATATCTCAAAAACCCTGATTTTTAATACCTCCATTCCGACAAAAATACGAATAAAAATCTCAACATTAACTCCTTCATTTTTTAACCACAAAAATATATCCCTCATTTATATCCACATAAAATAAATATTTTCTTATCATATGAATCAATAATTAATTATTCACAAATAATATTACAGAATCACATTTATGACAACCAGGCCGTTCCCAGGAAAGAGGGGGCTTTCCAATAAGGATTTTTCCTTACTGGCGCGCAATTAGATGACCAAACCTCTCCTTAGACAGAACTTTCTAGACATTGTCAATAATGTTATCTAATAATATTATTCAAATAATATGAATTATTGATCTGATAATGGAAAATACTGTGCAGCAACAATTATTGAAACAACAATAATATAAAATATCAATGCAACAATTATTGAATCAATAAAATAAAATATTGAACAGTAATTACTGTAACAATTATTGAGTAGTGCCTTCTTACGTAAGAATCAATAATTTCAAAAATACTATGCAATACCGTGTGCTACTGTGCAATACCGCGTATTACTGTATTTTAACCACCGGATATTCCAACAGTGTTAACGATAACAACTACGCCGTTATTTGTAAAAACTCAAATTTGTCGTTTTCCTTCACCCGACAGTTATTCGTTATGGGGCCCACAAATAGCTACGCCGTCGTACGAATATTCCCCGACAGAAAGAATATTCCACGACCAAACGAATATTCCCCGACAACAATGATTATTTTATAACCACTTGCTTATTTTGAAAAAAAATTTACATTTCACCCATAACTTTAAACTTTTATCAATTTAACCATTTACTAAATAGTAATTATAAGAAAAATTGAATACTTTTATTTCATAAAATTCGGGGTCTTACAAACTATACATATGGACTATGAACATTTTGACTTTAACTCTCTGTTTGAATTGTGAAAATTCTGGACTATTAAATATTTCTTATACCGTGAACCTTACCGTTGAACTTACTATCTATAAATTTTGGACAACACCCTTAGACTTGAACTCATTCCGATATTTTGAACATTTGGACATTATTGGACTATGAGCAAATTAAATTATTTATTGAACATAAATAAATTGCAAATCTCTAATATCCATTCATTGTTTTATTATTCTTATTCTTTTTGTTTATTCTTGTTGTTTGTACTAGCCATCAGAATTTAAGTTATTGCGAATATCTTTGGTCTGTGTGCAAAATAAGGCAATATGGTTGTTGAGTGTTTTTAGCCTATGTGACAAATACATGTGATAAAAGTTTTATTTGGTCTGGCCGGTGCAAAGAAGAACTGTTACTTGGCATGATCATGATCATTGATGTTACCGTTGATGGAATTTTGATGATGAAATTTAAATTAGAGAAGATAGTAGACATTATTGTCTATTTGACTCTTTTAATGGATTACTCATTCCGCTGTAGTCATTTATTAAAAACTTATGTTGTTTAGCATTTTCTAAATATTTGATTTATCACTATTGAAGGTTAAAGATAACTTTGTCATTTTGTTATTTAGTCATGATATTCTTTACTGAACTATTTGAGCTCACCATTTTATTTTTCGTAATTCCTTTTAGGAAATGAGAATTAATGTAGGTGGGGATAACGGGAGAGCATGAGAATGGAATGACGATTCAATTTAGCAGTTGTAGTAGTCATCACTAAATTGTAAAATAGTGTACAAATAATTATAGTGAAGACTTAGTGTATGTGCTGTCGTACTATACGCGACATTATAATAATAATTATAATTACAGAAATTTATATATGTTGTTTTGTATTTTGACGACTCAATGAGTTATATATGCCCAAATTTGAGGACATCACAGAGGAGGCATTTTTACTAGGTTTGATTACAGCAACACAACAACTTAGCTACAATAGTGGAAAACTCTAATTATGAATTCTTTGTCTATCAATGTAACAACTATTTCTTTTTGATTATATATTTTTGCCACGTTTGTAGTGAATTTGTGTATGAAATTATGTTCATATTTCCAATGAATGTTTAACTGTTTTATTGGGCGCTGGAGATGTATTTAATTTGACAGATTAATGTATTTAGTGTTTAATATTCTTAATTTGATCATTCCTTTATGCATATTGAATTGTTGATAAAGGAATACATGTATTTTACTAACTACTCCCTCCGTCCCAAATTAACTGCTCAGTTTTGACTTTTTAAAGTCAAATTGACCATTTTTAAAACTAATTTTTTTACTATTTTTGCTAAAATATATGTGAAGAGATTATAACCAAAAGAAAGTATATACAATTTATTACTAATCCTAATTTTTATAATTTTAAAAATATATTTATATATGCTTAATTATTAATTTTAAAAATAGTCAATTTGACTTTAAAAAGTCAAAATTGAGCAGTTAATTTGGGACGGAGGAAGTATTTCATAAACTTAACCGTATCTTGCACGAGTTCCATACTTGGGATATGAAAGACATGGAGATGAATGAAAAGCCTTTGCTCATTTTATTAATTAATTATTTAATATTGTAGTCATGTTTGAAGAACTGAGCACTTGCCTATTTATGATATAATAATTCATTTGGTTTAGACGGAGTCACTGAAATAATCTATTCCATAGGTGGAAGTTACAGCTAGTTTTTGTAGTTACCTTGTAAACAAACAATGGTGGTTTTATATTGGCAGATTGAAAGAAACAATGAGAAGGGTCCTAAATTTACAGATTTGGGTGTAAAGCGTCTATATATATATATATATATATATATATATATATATATATATATATATATATATATGGTATAAGAGGAGTTCCAACAAATTAAGGTCTCAATTCTTGGTTCTTTGTGGATAAGCTGGGCTCACCGGCGGCAACTTACCCCCTTAATTACTGATACGTATACTGGTGATGATGATGACTGACTGTGGTAAGCTATTTGTCTTCTTAAAGATTAATTAGTCTCTATGTTTGTAATTTTGAATTGGCAACTAAAGTATGAAAAATCAATAGTAATAGTGATAGAAAATATAACATTCTGCTCAGCTTTTTTCCCATCCAACTTGAGTCGCCTTTTAATTAATTAATATAGTCAATTTCGTTCTTACTGAGTTATTTTACCGAGTTTGGTCCAATTAAAAATTCAATTTTCCTCTCTTCTATCTGTTATTTGTTTTGTGAATATGTTTTTTAGTAGGGTTTAGGTTGGCTGGAGAGAGTATTCAGGTTTATTGTACTATTTTAGGTTGAATTTGCTTTAAATCTTTTGATGGTAATTTTAAATTCAAAGATACTTGGTTGTTTAATTGTTTTTGGTACAGGGTAGTGCATGTGTTGAGAATACTACTAGTATAAAGAATTTTGAAAAAATTAATTCTTCAATGGATTGTAAAGTTGTAATTAAGCTCAAGATTTAAATGTAAAATTTCCGTCCTTTTCTGGTGCTAATTGTTTTTTAATACCAAGAAGTTATAATTTTTTTTCCTCAAGTAGTTAGTTTTCTCAAAATTTCGTACTCTATCAAAGAGGTCGTTTCTTTTATAGAGAGCAGATTCTCTGTCTCCATTTTTCCTGTCCCCTGTGTGAGTTGTGTCCTTCATTTAAATTTTGACACCTAACCTCTTACTTAACACCAATTAACTCTAAAATCAAATAAGAGATTAGTCGTCAAAATTTAAGTGGTCGGGAAACACAAGGGGGACAGAAAAAATGAGGACAAAAGATCTGCTCTCTCGTGTATATGTTGCATCTCCTTTTTCAGTGTCAGGTGGTGATTCCTTGTTGAATTTTCAAGTGATTCTTTAATTGACGTGGAGAAGACTAAATCAAATGCATCAGTGAATTGGGTCAAAAAACAAGAACTTTGTCGGGTTTTTTAGGCCACTGAAAGCATTTCATTTGAATTGGGTCAAAAAACAAGAACTTTGTCGGGTTTTTTAGGCCACTGAAAGCATTTCATTTGAAAATACCAAGGTACAGGTAAGGGTGTAAATGAATCAATTCGAGTTAAATATTGAGTTGCTCACATTTAGTTCATAAAATATATCGACTGTAAAATAAGATTTGTTTGAGATTCGTTTAATTACCGAGTCGAACACGATCTCGAATCAAGTCCGAACAGTTTGAACTTTTTGAACGAATATTATTTGAATATCAATAGAAAATTACAATTTAAGGATATTCGAGTAATTTATCTAATTTAAAATTTGTTCATATTTGAATAATTTATATTTCGAGTCGACTTCGAATCAAACTTTTAGTTGATCGAGTACGAATCGAACTTGAACTGTTGTTCATTTTACGGTCTTAGGTATAGGAAGCAAATATTTTTTTCATATTTTTTTACAAGTATTGAGGATTCACAATTTGTGAAATTTATTTTGAGGATTAAGCTGCCTTTTAGTTTTATTTTCTTTTTTATGTATTACATCTGTTTGTAAAATCTTCATGCATAGCTTAGCCTACATATTAAATCAATTGGATTTTTAAAAATATCATTCAAAATTTTTAATAATAAAAACACTTGGCACGTGACTTTCACGGGTTATCAAACTTGTGAAAATTAAAATTATCAACTTCATAAGTTAACAATTATTAATTTGTTTAGACTTTGTAATATAGGATTAAGGATTCCTGAGTCGATGAATTTTATGCTAGGCTAATTTTTAATTAACCGTACAATTAAGGACAACTGGATATAAACAAACAATCTTACACTCAACCGGCAATAATTAATTAATAATACAACTCGTCGTATATGAATGTATATTGTTTTTGAAAGCTCAAGTTGGTCAAATAAATATCTTAATATGAAAATAATGATTAGGTTTTTGTCCAATTCAACACTTATATATATATATATATATATATATATATATATATATATATATATATATATATATGACAACCAAAGGAGACAACTTAATTATTGTACAAATTAACCATTAATTTTTTCATAATTTATAATTTAAGCAGGTAGAGGTCTTTATTTCCTCTCTCACTCTATATCAATCTATCTACACACATAAATATACAAAAAATATACATATACTTCCTCAGTTAATCTTATTTAATTATAAAATTTAGAAATGTTAAAAATGCATTTTGCTATATATTTATTCCAATAAACAAGAAACTGATACTTCTGTAATAGTCACATGATAAAAATTTATGAGTACGTGAACTTAAGTATGTGTTATCTCATAATCGTACATATTATTATCAATAAACAAATTAATATAACTCTTTTATAAATAGAACTCGTTTGTGAAATAGACCGCGTCCCTCCAAAACGACGTAGTTTTAATAAAAGAATGTTATTTAAGGAGAAATACTATTTAAGGAGAATTCTTTTGATACTTGCCGTATATATATATATATATATATATATATATATATATATATATATATATATATAGTATTATTTAATAATGCATATAAATATAATAATAATAAATTATGCAAAACAGAAACAATGTGTAAAATGAAAAATATAAATCCGAGTCCTTTGAATTTACAAAGTCTCCTTGAAGCAAATTTATTCCCCCACAGATGCTAAGGGTTAATTGAATAATTGCTTTCCTAGATAAAACGGATTTCAATTCTTAATTAGTAGCATTACAAAATTAAGAATTCATCGAACCAATTTCTATGTTATGCACTGAACTAACATTGATAATTAAAAATGCATGCATGAAGAAAACTAGGACTTACTGTTAGTGCAACACTATTTGACAGATAACGGGATTTGCAAAAACGAGAAACGGGATTAACAAGGAAGGAACGGGATTAAAAGGGAAGGAACGGGATTGCAGAAGCAAAACGGGATTGCAGAAGCAGAACGAGATTTAATATACTGCAGAACGGGAATTGCAGAAACAGAACGGGGAGAAAGAAAAAAAATGTTATTTTTGAAATGTTCCCACACCGTTTATTTATAGAATAATTCTGCAACATATGGGAGCAACCGCCATCAAAACTACGTAGTGTCGCCATCAAAACTACGTAGTATCATGATAATAAAATCAAAACGGCATAGTTTAATACTAAACGGATTTTGTCCTTGCCCGAGCCCAAACCCAAACTCGGCCCGACCAACCGACCTCTTGAGGCTCTTCCCATTGAGCAAACATCCCATATATATATTCTTCATTTTTCCTTCTAATGCTCTATGTGGGACTTTTGTAATTTACAACATTCATGTAGGTGACTTTGGAGTCAATTTTCTCATTCAATTCTTAATGGATTTGAACATATAAATATTGTAAGACCCCAACTTATAAATGAATAAAATCAAATTTTCTCTAAATATTATTGTGAATAATAAGGGGCTAATTTGATATAATACTTTGGTTATGGGTGAAATGTGCAAATTTTACAAAATAAGCAAGTGGTTATAAAATATTCATTTTGTCGGGGAATATTCGTTTGGTCGTGGAATATTCTTGCTGTCGGGGAATATTCGTACGACGGCGCAGTCTTGTGTGGGCCCCATAACAGAAAGCGATTGGATGAAGAAAATGACAAGTATAAGTTATGTATAAATAACGGCGTAGTTGTTACCGTTAATACTGTTAGAATACCCGGTGGTTAAAATACAGTAGCACGCGGTATTGCACCAATTATTGATTCTTACGTAAGAAGGCACTACTCAATAATTGTTACAGTAGTTATTGTTCAATATTTTATTTTATTGATTCAATAATTGTTGCATTGATATTTTATATTATTGTTGTTTCAATAATTGTTGCTGCACAGTATTTTCCTTTATCAGATCAATAATTCATATTATTTGAATAATATTATTAGATAACATTATTGGCAATGTCTAGAAAGTTCTGTCTAAGGAGAGGTTTGGTCATCTAATTGCGCGCCAATAAGGAGAAATCCTTATTTGGAAAGCCCCCTCTTTCCTAGGAATGGTCTGGTTGTCATAAATGTGATTCTGTAATATTATTTGTGAATAATTAATTATTGATTCATATGATAAGGAAATATTTATTTTATGTGGATATAAATGAGGGATATATTTTTGTGGTTAAAAATGAAGGAGTTAATGTTGAGGTGTTTTATCAGTATTTTTATCGGAATGGAGGTATTAAAAATCAAATCAGGGTTTTTGAGAAATATTGCGGGTGTTATAATTTTTAATCCGACCGTTGGATCGTGGTAATTTTTGGATATGTTATACATATATAAGTTGAGTATATGTCCACAAATTTTGAACCGTTAAAAATGAACGTATGATTTATTATGAATTTTACGAGATGACTGGTTCAGAAATTGTTGAATTTTCGGAGTTCATCATTTTGATAGAAAATTCTAGAATTGGTGGGCCCCACTTGTGGTTGGTGAAGAAATGTGCTAAATTATATTTCAAATGTGGTGGGTGAGAATAGTAGCTGGTAAAGCCATCAGGTTGCAGGTCAAACCTACTAAAATTTTCCTATAAATAGAGGGCTAAGTTAGAATTGAAAATCACACCAGAAACAAGTTTTCTCTCTTTCTCTCTCTAGATTATTGAGTGTATTTTGTGAGTATTTAGATACTTTGAGAGTTTCTATTCATCAGAGCAAGTTTCTTTCATCCTTATACCGGTATTCCGACCAGAAGTACTGATATCTTGAGGTAAGGGATATTATTTTCTTCTTAAATGATATTATTTTCTTCAATATCATTATGCTGAAATATTGATATGAGTTTTTATCAAATTTAGAACTTTTTGTGTCGGGGTTACTATTCACGTATACGGTACTATTCACGAATACGGCACTATTCACCGAAAAATAAAAATTTTCCTTTTTGTCCAAGATGTCTATTATGGTTACTATCTTTGATTGTATCCATGTTTTGATCTTTATTTTTGAATTCTGCTTCACAATTGATTATTATGAAGTATTATTGATCTTGGATAAACTGTTATACGAATTCCTACTATTTGTCCTTCTGTCTCATTGGATTCGTTCTCTTTAAAATATTTTTCATCATCCTCAGTCCTAAATGATGATATTACTGAATATCTTTGGCCTGTAGTGCAAAGATGTATGATTACTTGATGAATATCTTTGGCCTGTAGTGCAAAGATGAACAGGTGTTGAGATGAACATGACTGACAGGTGATACAAATGAATATCTTTGGCCTGTAGTGCAAAGATGAATATTTGGATAAAGATGATTATTAATTGATGTTACATGGATAAAATATTGATGATGGACTTTTAAATCTTAGAAGATAGTAGAATTCTTTCTCTACTTGACTCTTCTAATGGTTTGCTGTTTCCGCTGTAGTTGTTGATCTAAAACTTGTTGTCGATTATATTCTATCAGATTTTTCCCTGTTGAAGACTAACGATAATTTATTTGTATATTATCTTAGTCATAATATTCTTTACTGGGCTAGTTGAGCTCACCCTTTTCCTTTTTGTTCCATTTTTCTTCTCAGGAGGTGAGAACATAGCAGGATCTAGTCGGGGTATGGAGTGATGATTCTAGAAAGATGTTTTAGCAGTCCTCACTATTTCTGTAAAATAGTGTTTGAATAATTGTAATGAGGACTTATTTGAGTGTGGATATTGTCTAGAAGACAATATTTGTATTTAAACTCACAGTATGTGTTGTCGTATTTTGCACGACAATTGTATTATTGAAGTTGTAGTTTGCTTTCTGTACCATGTATTTGGCGACTCAGAATGGATGTTGTATACCTATTTTGGGGGCGTCACAGTTGGTATCAGAGCTTAGGGATATGATCCCTGGCTGAGATGTGAGACAAGAACTAGGAGGGGAGAGACGGGGAATTCCTTCGCTAGTATGACCTGACTAAGTTTATTTGGTGTCTATTTGGTCGGTCAGAGTATAGGGATAATATATGACATGACTATTAACCCTTGTTTTATGGCAGTATTTAAGAATGGCAGCTGAGAACGTTAATAATGGAGTAAATCAGACCGTGGAGACACCTTTGATCACCACCCAGGGGAACGTGCAACAGGAAGGCAATATTCCTCCTGTAAACAACGTTACCGAGCAAACGATGAATGATGGAATGTTTAGGAGCTTTTTGCAGTTCATGCAAAATCAGACGAGGGAGACTCGTGTGCAGAATACGGGTGGAAATGATAACAATGCGCGGTTTGTCACAACTAAGCAGTTCAAAGAATTGGGACCACCAGAATTTAAGGGAAAGCCGGATCCGATCATGGCGGAAACGTGGGTCAAGCAAATTACCAAGATATTCGATGTCTTGGGATGCACGGAGGAACAGAAGGTTCCATTCGCCACCTTTATGTTCCGCGGTGAGGCAGACTACTGGTGGGAGTCTGTGAAGCGTACCCAGCCTGACGCACTCAACATGTCCTGGGAAACATTTCAAAAACTGTTCAATGACAAGTACTTTCCTGAAAGTATTCGTCATATGAAGGAGGTTGAGTTTATTTGTAAGACCCCAATTTTTATAAATAAAGATGAATTTTCTATAAATATCATTTTTGAATATTATGGAGTTAATTTGATATAATGTTATAGTTGTGGGTAATATTTATAAATTTTACAAAGTAAGCAAGTTGTTATAAAATATTCGTTTGGTCGGAGAATATTCTTTTTGTCGGGGAATATTCGTACGACGGCACAATCATTGGTGGACCCCACAACGGAATTATTGTCGGATTGAAAAAACGACAGAATTATCTTTCTATAAAAATAACAGCTGAGGTGTTACCGTTAAAATCGTTAAAACTGTTGAACTACTTGGTAGTAAAAGTACAGTAATACGCGTGGTTGCATAGTAGCACACGGTATTGATTATTGATGCTTACGTGAGAAGTCACTCAGCTATACTCAATTATTGCTATAGTAATTGCTGCATCATATCTCTTAAATTATTGTCATAGTATCGTCTGTATAATATGTTATATTATTAAATCAATAATTGAGACGTTGTGGTAAGTTTGGTTATTTTATGGGGGGCCATATGTCATCATCTAAGAGTCTCTTCGTCAATAGTATTTACCTTGGTCAATAGTAATTACCTTCGTCAATAGTATTTACCTTGGTCAATAGTAATTACCTTCGTCAATAGTATTTACCTTGGTCAATAGTAATTACCTTCGTCGATAGTATTTACCTTGGTCAATAGTAATTACCTTCGTCAATAGTATTTACCTTGGTCAATAGTAATTACTTTTGTCAATAGTAGTTGTCCCTTCAATATTACCAAGAGTCATTTGACCCTTCGTTAAGACCAAGAGCCACCCTCAGTTTTTCTATAAATAGAGGCCTAGGGCTTCATTATTTTTCACGAATTCATTCAAGCTATAGAGAGAGAAAGTATAGAGAGAATAAGAGAGAGAGAGACTAAAAGTATTCTGCTACATCACTTTTCCAATATCCAGTTCTTTTAAGGTAGGGAATATTATTTCTTTTATATTCATGAAGAGAACTTCTGTTATTCCATTTGTTATTATTCTGTTGGAATAACCAGTATACGCGGTCTACCCTATACTTGGTGACATTCTTCTATTATTCTGTTGGAACATCCTGTCTGTGTGTTTTACACCGGACCTGGTTCCGTTTATTATTCTGTTGGAACATCCTGTCTGTGTGTTTTACACCGGACCTGGTTCCGTTTTATTATTATTCTGTTGGAATATCCTGTCTGTGTGTTTTACACCGGACCTGGTTCCATTATTTATTATTCTGTCGGAATATCCTGTCTGTGCGTTTACGCCGGACCTGGTTCCATTATTTATTATTCTATTGGAATAACCTGTCTGTGCGGTCTATCGCATGCATGGTGATTTCTTTTGTTATTCCATTCTTTATTGTACTCAGTTGGTTAAGTTTTGACTTCTATACTCCATGAAATTTGTGGAATATCCTTGATAGTTGCGTTTCATCCAGTATCTTTTCAAGAAAATATTCTTCTAAGCATTCTTGAATTTTACTCCACAATGCAGTATCATGTTGACAATTTGGACGTTGTTAATTCTTGGATAAATTAATTCTTGAACTTGTTTTATTGAATTCTTATATCATTGTCATCATCCTCATGTTTATAAAATGTTGAAAGTCATCTGTGGCCTGTAGTGCATAGATGGACTTGGTATGATTATGACCAGGGATTATTCGGTATAATCATGACCGTAATGTTACAAATGATGTGGTAAAAGTCCTCATTGGCCCGTAGTGCATTGATGGACAGTTGTTGGCATGATCATGACCATTAATGAATACACGAATATCCTTGGCCGTAGTGCAGGGGTGATTCGATGATGTGGATTATTTTATTAAGCTGAGTCTCAGCGATCGCAGTGTTGAAAAACCTTTTAAATCATAAAAGATAGTAGAGTTTATTTTCTACTTGACTCTTTTAATGGATTGCTTGTTCCGCTGCAGTTAAACTTGATGTCTATTATATTTTATCAGTTTAACATTGTTGAAGGCTAATGATAATTTATTCTGCATTATCTTAGTCATAATATTTCTTACTGGGCTAGTTGAGCTCACCCTTTCTTTCACTGTTCTCTTCAGGAAATGAGAACGTAGCTGGGACAAGTCGGGGTACGGAGTGATGGTCCGAATGATAGTATTAGTTAGTAGTCCTCACTATTCTATGTAATGGTGTGTTAATAAATGTAATGAGGACTCCTTTTGAGTATGAATACTCTCTAGAAGATAATATTTGTATTCAAACTCACAGTTTATGTTTTGTCGTATTGTACACGACAGTTGTATTAATCAGTTGTATTTGTATTCTGTACTATGTATCTGACGACCCAAGATGGGTGATGTATACCTAATTTTGGGGGCGTCACAGTTGGTATCAGAGCTTAGGGATATGATCCCTGGCTAAGATGTGAGAATAGAACTAGGAGGGGAGAGACGGGGAATTCCTTCGCTAGTATGACATACCTAAGTTTATTTGCATGGTATTTAATTGGTCGGTCATAATATAAGGATAATATATGACATATCAATTAATTTTTATTTTGTGGCAGTATCTGAAAATGGCATCTGAGAATGTTGAGAATAGCAATGGAGCACAGACGACTGTTGATTCACCACATATCAATAATCAGGATAATGTGCATCAGGAAGGTGTCAATCCTCATGCAAACAACAACACTGACCAAATGATGAATGATCAAATGTTCAGAGGCTTTATGCAATTCATGCAACAACAGGTGAAAGCGGCTCCTGTCCACAACGTAGGTGGAAATACTGAAAACTCTCAGGCGGTCACCGCTAAACAGTTTAAGGAGCTGGGACCACCGGAGTTTAAGGGAGAACCCAAACCACTTGTAGCTGAAACATGGATAAAGCAGATCACCAAGATATTTGATGTCTTGGGTTGCTCCGAGGAGCAAAAGGTTCCCTTTGCCGCCTTTATGTTGCGAGGAGAGGCAGATTACTGGTGGGAATCGATAAAGCGTACTCAACCTGCCGCACTGAAGATGTCTTGGGAGAAGTTCCAAGAGCTGTTTAACGACAAATACTTTCCCGAGAGTATTCGTCACATGAAGGAGGTGGAGTTCATCAAATTGGAGCAGAATAATATGACCGTGTCGCAGTACGAGGCAAAATTTGCGGAGTTATCCCGGTTTGCGTCCCACCTGGTGGATAATGAAGAAAGAATGACGCGGATGTTTTTAAGAGGTTTGAAGCCGGAGATACGTCAACATCTTGTTTCTCATAAACTGTGTTTGTATTCAGATGTTGTAAATAGGGCTCAGTTGGTGGAGCGCGATAACGAGATAACGCAACCAAAAGAGAGCAGTCGGCAAAATGATAATACCAGTGAGAGCAGTCATCGAAGCGGTGACAACAAGCGTGGAGGGAATCAACAGGCCAGAAATGGTAACCACTTCGGTGGTAATCAGGGCCAAAACAATAAGAATGGACATTTCAAGAAGAGGAGATTCAACAATGATGGAAAGACGTCAGCACCAGCACCTGTCGTTAAGGAAGGAGAACGACCACCTATCATATGTTTCAAATGCGGAGGGGAGGGGCACATCAGTCCAAACTGCGCGATGCCGTCCAAAGCATGTTATAATTGTGGAAGAGAAGGTCATTTAGCCCGATTTTGTCGTTTACCGAAGACAAATTCAGCTAGGATGGAGGCACCAAAAGCCGTCCCAGAAAAGTCAAAACCGGTTGTGCAAGGGAGAGCGTTTGTTGTGAACTCCCAGAGAGCAAGGAACCCGAATGAGGTCATCACGGGTAAGCTTATCATAAACTCTAAAGAAGTTTATACTTTATTTGATACCGGTTCAACCCATTCTTTTATTTCTCCTACTTGCGCTCATCGATTAAATTTGATTCCGGAGAAATTAGACTTTGACTTATCTGTGGAAACTCCGTTGGGAGAAACCTTCATTACCTCCACTGTTTATAAGTCTTGTTTGGTTCAAGTTGGTACCCACACATTACCTATCGATCTGATTTCATTAAAAATACTTGCATTTGACGTGATTCTAGGGATTGATTGGTTAACTACTCATTATGCAAAAATTGATTGTTTTCGTAAGGTTGTTAGTTTTCATATTCCTAATCGACCTATTATGCGAATTCAAGCAACCAAACCATTAAAATCAATCGCTGTCATCTCAAGCCATAAAGCTATTCGTTTATTGAAAAACGGATGTCAAGCTTTCTTAGCTCATGTCACAGATCTAAACAAAAATACGTCAGTTTTGAATGATATTTCTATTGTTAATAAATTCCCTGACGTATTCCCTGAAGAACTTCCTGGCCTACCCCCAGAGCGTGAAATTGAATTTTGTATCGATCTTGAACCCGGTACAAAACCCATTTCCAAAGCCCCATATCGAATGGCTCCTATTGAACTTCAGGAGTTAAAGATCCAACTGCAGGAATTGTTAGACATTGGTTTTATTCGTCCTAGTACTTCTCCTTGGGGTGCTCCTGTTCTGTTCGTGAAGAAGAAAGATGGGAGTATGCGACTTTGTATTGATTATCGGGAGTTGAATCATGTCACCATCAAAAATAGGTACCCATTGCCACGTATTGATGACCTGTTTGACCAGTTGCAAGGAGCACAATTCTTTTCAAAGATCGATCTTCGTTCTGGATATCATCAGCTGAAGGTTAGAACTGAGGATATTCCAAAGACGGCTTTTAGAACTCGGTACGGGCATTATGAATTCCTAGTCATGTCCTTTGGATTGACTAATGCTCCTGCTGCCTTCATGGATATGATGAACCGGGTATTCAAGGAATATTTGGATCACTTTGTGGTCGTCTTTATTGATGACATCCTTATTTATTCCAAAAGCCGTGAAGATCATGAGCAACACTTGAGGCTGGTACTCCAAAAGCTTCGTGAATACAAGCTTTATGCCAAGTTGAAGAAATGCGAGTTCTGGCTGGAGGAGGTAGCATTCCTTGGGCACGTAGTATCAAGTCGTGGAATATCGGTTGACCCGGCAAAGATTGAAGCTATTCAAAGCTGGGAGCAACCTAAATCAGTGACCGAGGTACGTAGCTTTCTTGGTTTAGCTGGTTATTATCGGAGATTCGTGGAAGGATTTTCTCGAATCGCTACTCCATTAACTCAGCTGACTCGGAAAGATACAAAGTTTGGTTGGAGCGAAGAATGTGAGCAGAGTTTTCAAGAACTCAAGAGGAGACTCATTTCAGCACCTGTTCTAACAATACCATCTGGCTCGGAGGGATTTGTCATCTACAGTGATGCTTCGAGCAAAGGGTTGGGATGCGTTCTCATGCAACATGGAAAAGTCATAGCCTATGCATCAAGACAACTCAAGGAATATGAGAGGAATTATCCTACTCATGATCTAGAGTTGGCAGCTGTTGTCTTTGCACTTAAAATTTGGAGGCATTACTTGTATGGGGAGAAAGTGGAGATCTTTACGGATCATAAAAGCCTCAAATATTTCTTCACTCAAAAGGAACTCAACATGCGACAACGACGTTGGCTTGAACTGTTGAAAGATTATGATCATACCATTCAATACCATCCTGGAAAAGCGAACGTGGTAGCTGACGCATTGAGTAGAAGATCATATGCGGGTACAAGTGCAATATTAACAACGCAAAGGCCCATTTTGTGTGACTTGCAAAGGATGGAGATAGAGTTGAAGACTCCAGGGACCCATGTGATGATGGCGAATATACGAGTAGAACCGACTTTAATCGATAAAGTTAAAGCTGCTCAAGCTACAGACCTGGAGCTGATGCGTATGAGGAAGAAAGTGCAAGAAGGTTCTATGCCGGAAGCAAGAATCGATGAAGAAGGAATACTTCGAGTCAACTCCAGACTTTGTGTTCCTAACAACCCTGATTTAAAGTATGAAATCATGATGGAGGCGCACAACACACCGTTTGCAATCCATCCTGGAAGTACCAAAATGTATCATGATCTTCGTCATACATTTTGGTGGAGCAATATGAAGAGAGAGATAGCGTTGTTTATCTCAAGGTGTCTAACTTGTCAACGAGTCAAAGCGGAGCATCAAGTACCAAAAGGTCCATTGCAACCACTTGAAATTCCAGAATGGAAGTGGGAGCACATTACCATGGATTTCGTTACCGGTCTTCCTAGGGTTTCTCAAGGTATTGATGCGATTTGGGTCATTGTTGATAGATTGACCAAGTCTGCTCATTTCTTACCGATACGAGAAACTTATACACTTGAACGTCTTGCTCGTATGTACATAAACGAGATTGTAAGACTGCATGGTATGCCAGTATCCATAGTTTCTGATCGAGACCCAAGATTCACTTCACGATTTTGGGTTAGTTTACAAAAAGCTATGGGCACGGAGTTACGATTTAGTTCAGCATATCATCCTCAGACGGACGGACAATCAGAGAGGACTATTCAAACTCTTGAAGATCTATTAAGACTCTGTGTCTTTGACTTCAAGGGAAGTTGGGACAAGTTCTTACCATTGGTGGAGTTTTCCTACAACAACAGTTATCAAGCAAGTATTGGCATGGCTCCATTCGAAGCATTGTATGGAAGAAAATGTCGTTCTCCAGTATGCTGGGATGAGGTGGGCGAAGCAACGTTGTTGGGACCGGAGTTGGTACGTATGACTACAGAAAAGATTCAAACGATCCGACAACGTATAAAAACCTCACAAGATCGACAAAAGAGTTATGCTGATCTTCATCGAAAGGACGTGGAATTTGATGTAGGAGATCATGTGTTCTTACGTGTTGCTCCATGGAAAGGAGTTACGAGATTTGGAAAGAGAGGAAAGCTAAATCCTCGATTCATCGGTCCATTTTTAATCCTCGATCGAGTAGGAACTGTGGCTTATAGACTCGCTTTACCGCCAAGTATGTCTCGTGTTCATAACGTTTTCCACATATCCATGTTACGCAAATATGTGGAAGACCCGAACCACATTATTGAGTTAGAACCGGACGAAATAGCGGAGGATTTGACGTATGAAGAAGTTCCTGTTCAAATCTTGGATAAGAAGGAACATATTCTACGCTCCAAGGTTATACCTCAAGTCAAAGTTTTGTGGAGAAACCACGATGTTGAGGAAATGACTTGGGAGTTAGAATCAGAAATGAAATCAAGGTATCCTTACCTCTTCGACATACCAGGTACGTACCCTAATTTCGAGGGCGAAATTTCATAAGAAGGGGAGGTTGTAAGACCCCAATTTTTATAAATAAAGATGAATTTTCTATAAATATCATTTTTGAATATTATGGAGTTAATTTGATATAATGTTATAGTTGTGGGTAATATTTATAAATTTTGCAAAGTAAGCAAGTTGTTATAAAATATTCGTTTGGTCGGAGAATATTCTTTTTGTCGGGGAATATTCGTACGACGGCACAATCATTGGTGGACCCCACAACGGAATTATTGTCGGATTGAGAAAACGACAGAATTATCTTTCTATAAAAATAACGGCTGAGGTGTTACCGTTAAAATCGTTAAAACTGTTGAACTACTCGGTAGTAAAAGTACAGTAATACGCGTGGTTGCATAGTAGCACACGGTATTGATTATTGATGCTTACGTGAGAAGTCACTCAGCTATACTCAATTATTGCTACAGTAATTGCTGCATCATATCTCTTAAATTATTGTCATAGTATCATCTGTATAATATGTTATATTATTAAATCAATAATTGAGACGTTGTGGTAAGTTTGGTTATTTTATGGGGGGCCATATGTCATCATCTAAGAGTCTCTTCGTCAATAGTATTTACCTTCGTCAATAGTAATTACCTTCGTCAATAGTATTTACCTTGGTCAATAGTAATTACCTTCGTCAATAGTATTTACCTTGGTCAATAGTAATTACCTTCGTCAATAGTATTTACCTTGGTCAATAGTAATTACCTTCGTCAATAGTATTTACCTTGGTCAATAGTAATTACTTTCGTCAATAGTAGTTGTCCCTTCAATATTACCAAGAGTCATTTGACCCTTCGTTAAGACCAAGAGTCATTTGACCCTTCGTTAAGACCAAGAGCCACCCTCAGTTTTTCTATAAATAGAGGCCTAGGGCTTCATTATTTTTCACGAATTCATTCAAGCTATAGAGAGAGAAAGTATAGAGAGAATAAGAGAGAGAGAGACTAAAAGTATTCTGCTACATCACTTTTCCAATATCCAGTTCTTTTAAGGTAGGGAATATTATTTCTTTTATATTCATGAAGAGAACTTCTGTTATTCCATTTGTTATTATTCTGTTGGAATAACCAGTATACGCGGTCTACCCTATACTTGGTGACATTCTTCTATTATTCTGTTGGAACATCCTGTCTGTGTGTTTTACACCGGACCTGGTTCCGTTTATTATTCTGTTGGAACATCCTGTCTGTGTGTTTTACACCGGACCTGGTTCCGTTTTATTATTATTCTGTTGGAATATCCTGTCTGTGTGTTTTACACCGGACCTGGTTCCATTATTTATTATTCTGTCGGAATATCCTGTCTGTGCGTTTACGCCGGACCTGGTTCCATTATTTATTATTCTATTGGAATAACCTGTCTGTGCGGTCTATCGCATGCATGGTGATTTCTTTTGTTATTCCATTCTTTATTGTACTCAGTTGGTTAAGTTTTGACTTCTATACTCCATGAAATTTGTGGAATATCCTTGATAGTTGCGTTTCATCCAGTATCTTTTCAAGAAAATATTCTTCTAAGCATTCTTGAATTTTACTCCACAATGCAGTATCATGTTGACAATTTGGACGTTGTTAATTCTTGGATAAATTAATTCTTGAACTTGTTTTATTGAATTCTTATATCATTGTCATCATCCTCATGTTTATAAAATGTTGAAAGTCATCTGTGGCCTGTAGTGCATAGATGGACTTGGTATGATTATGACCAGGGATTATTCGGTATAATCATGACCGTAATGTTACAAATGATGTGGTAAAAGTCCTCATTGGCCCGTAGTGCATTGATGGACAGTTGTTGGCATGATCATGACCATTAATGAATACACGAATATCCTTGGCCGTAGTGCAGGGGTGATTCGATGATGTGGATTATTTTATTAAGCTGAGTCTCAGCGATCGCAGTGTTGAAAAACCTTTTAAATCATAAAAGATAGTAGAGTTTATTTTCTACTTGACTCTTTTAATGGATTGCTTGTTCCGCTGCAGTTAAACTTGATGTCTATTATATTTTATCAGTTTAACATTGTTGAAGGCTAATGATAATTTATTCTGCATTATCTTAGTCATAATATTTCTTACTGGGCTAGTTGAGCTCACCCTTTCTTTCACTGTTCTCTTCAGGAAATGAGAACGTAGCTGGGACAAGTCGGGGTACGGAGTGATGGTCCGAATGATAGTATTAGTTAGTAGTCCTCACTATTCTATGTAATGGTGTGTTAATAAATGTAATGAGGACTCCTTTTGAGTATGAATACTCTCTAGAAGATAATATTTGTATTCAAACTCACAGTTTATGTTTTGTCGTATTGTACACGACAGTTGTATTAATCAGTTGTATTTGTATTCTGTACTATGTATCTGACGACCCAAGATGGGTGATGTATACCTAATTTTGGGGGCGTCACATTATTAGACTGGAACAAAACAACATGACGGTGTCCCAGTACGAGGCGAAGTTTGCAGAGTTATCCAGGTTTGCACCTCATTTGGTCGAAAATGAGGAACGAATGACAAGGATGTTTCTGAGAGGTCTAAAACCCGAGATTCGACAATATCTTATCTCTCATAAATTTTCTTTATATTCAGATGTTGTAAACAGGGTTCAATTATTAGAGCGAGATAATGAGTATGTGCAACCGAGGGACCACAACCAGGGTCATACCGGTGGCGGCAGTCATCGAAGCAATGAAAACCAGCAGGGAGGAAAATATTCGGACAAAAGCGGTAATCACTCTGGTGGTAATCGTGGTCGTGATAATAGAAGGAGCGAGTCGGGAGGAGATTTCAAGAAGAGAAGGTACAACAATGATAACGTGAAGACGTCAGCACAAACATCAACTGTTTCTAGGGGAGGAGAACGACCACCGGTCGTATGTTACAAATGTGGGAAAGAGGGACATATCAGCCCAAACTGCCCACAACAATCCAAGGTATGTTATAACTGTGGAAAGGAAGGTCATATAGCTCGAGAGTGTTCTGTAACAAAACCAAGTTCAGCGGGGATGGTGACTCCAAAAGTTATCCCGGATAAGTCGAAATCAGCGGTTCCTGGAAGGGCGTTTGTCGTTACTGGCCAAAACGTGAGAAACCCGAACGAGGTGATCACGGGTAAGCTAATCTTGAATTCTTGCGAAGTTTATACTTTACTAGATACCGGTTCTACCCATTCTTTTATCTCTCCTGCTTGTGCTCAACGTTTAAACTTGACTCCGGAGAAATTGGACTTTAACTTATCTGTTGAAACTCCGTTGGGTGAAACCTTCGTTACATCTACAGTTTATAAATCTTGCATGATCCAAGTTGGCACTATCACATTACCTGTTGATCTTATCTCTTTAAAGATACTTGCTTTTGATGTGATTTTAGGAATTGATTGGTTAACCACTCATCATGCTAAAATTGATTGTTTTCGTAAGGTTGTTAGTTTTCATATTCCTAACCAACCTGTCATACGAATTCAAACTACTAAACCACTAAAATCAGTCACTGTCATATCAAGCCACAAAGCTATTCGTTTATTGAAAAACGGATGTCAAGCTTTCTTAGCCCATGTTATGGATTTGAACAAAGACAAGTCAGATTTGAATAATATTTCTATTGTTAGAGAATTTTCCGATGTATTTCCTGAAGAACTTCCCGGTCTACCCCCGGAACGAGAAATTGAATTCTTTATTGACCTTGAACCCGGTACAAAGCCCATTTCTAAAACCCCATATCGAATGGCTCCTATTGAACTTCAGGAGTTAAAAGTCCAACTACAGGAGTTGTTGGACATCGGTTTTATTCGTCCTAGTACGTCTCCTTGGGGTGCTCCTGTTTTATTCGTAAAGAAGAAAGACGGGAGTATGCGACTTTGTATTGACTATCGAGAATTGAACCATGTCACCATCAAGAATAGGTATCCGCTACCTCGCATTGATGACCTGTTTGACCAGTTGCAAGGAGCACAATTCTTTTCAAAGATCGATCTTCGTTCTGGATATCATCAGCTGAAGATTAAAACTGAGGATATTCCAAAGACTGCCTTCAGAACTCGGTACGGGCATTATGAATTCTTAGTAATGTCTTTTGGATTGACTAATGCTCCTGCTGCCTTCATGGATATGATGAACCGTGTATTCAAAGAATATTTGGATCAGTTCGTTGTTGTCTTTATTGATGACATCCTCATCTATTCCAAAAGCCGTGAAGATCATGAGCGCCATTTGAAGCTGGTACTGCAAAGGCTTCGTGAAAACAAGCTATATGCCAAACTGAAGAAATGCGAGTTCTGGCTTGAGGAAGTAGCATTCCTTGGGCACGTGGTGTCAAAACATGGAGTATCTGTCGACCCGGCGAAGATTGAAGCCATACAAAGTTGGGAGCAACCGAAGTCGGTAACCGAAGTACGTAGCTTTCTGGGCTTAGCTGGTTATTATCGGAGATTTGTGGAAGGATTTTCTCGAATCGCTACTCCGTTAACTCAGCTGACTCGGAAAGATACAAAATTCGTATGGAGTGAGGAATGCGAGAAGAGTTTCCAAGAACTCAAGAGGAGACTCATTTCGGCACCTGTTTTGACAATACCATCTGGTTCGGATGGATTTGTTATCTACAGCGATGCTTCAGGCAAAGGGTTAGGATGTGTTCTCATGCAACATGGGAAAGTCATAGCCTATGCCTCACGACAACTCAAAGAATATGAGAGGAATTATCCTACTCATGATTTGGAGTTGGCAGCAGTCGTTTTTGCGTTGAAGATCTGGAGACACTACCTGTATGGGGAGAAAGTGGAGATCTATACAGATCATAAAAGCCTCAAATATTTCTTCACCCAAAAGGAACTCAACATGCGGCAACGACGTTGGCTTGAGCTGTTGAAAGATTACGATCATACCATCCAATACCATCCTGGAAAAGCAAACGTAGTAGCTGACGCATTGAGTAGAAGATCATATGCGGGTACGAGTGCAATGTTTTTAACACAAAGGCCCATTTTGTATGACTTGCAAAGGATGGAGATAGAGATGAAGGCTCCAAGTACCCACATGATGATATCAAATATACGAGTAGAACCGACTTTAATCGATAAAGTTAAAGCTGCTCAAGCTACGGATATAGAGCTGATGCGTATGAAGAAGAAAGTGCAAGAAGGTGCTATTCCAGAAGCAAGAATCGATGAAGAAGGAATACTTCGAGTCAACTCCAGACTTTGTGTTCCTAACGATTTTGACTTGAAGCATAGAATAATGATGGAGGCACACAACACACCGTTTGCAATCCATCCTGGGAGTACCAAAATGTATCACGATCTTCGACATACATTTTGGTGGAGCAATATGAAAAGAGAGATCGCGGAGTTTATCTCGAGATGTTTAACTTGTCAACGTGTAAAAGCGGAGCATCAAGTACCAAAGGGTCCATTGCAACCACTTGAGATTCCGAAATGGAAGTGGGAACACATTACTATGGATTTTGTTACAGGTCTTCCCAAGGTTTCTCAAGGCATAGATGCGATTTGGGTTATTGTTGATAGATTAACCAAGTCCGCTCATTTCTTGCCGATACGTGAGACTTATTCCCTTGAACGTCTTGCTAGTATGTACGTGAACGAGATTGTGAGATTGCATGGCATGCCAGTATCCATAGTTTCGGATCGTGACCCAAGATTCACTTCACGATTTTGGGTTAGCTTGCAGAAAGCTATGGGCACGGATTTACGATTCAGTTCAGCATACCATCCTCAAACGGACGGACAATCAGAGAGGACTATTCAAACTCTTGAAGATCTATTAAGACTTTGTGTCTTAGATCTCAAAGGGAGTTGGGATAAGTACCTACCATTGGTGGAATTCTCCTACAACAACAGTTATCAGGCGAGCATAGGTATGGCTCCATTTGAGGCGTTGTATGGAAGAAAATGTCGTTCTCCAGTATGCTGGGACGAGGTGGGTGAAGCAACATTGTTGGGACCAGAATTGGTACGCATTACTACAGAGAAGATCCAAACGATTCGACAACGTATACAAACGGCACAGGATCGACAAAAGAGTTATGCGGATCTTCATCGGAAGGACGTGGAATTTAATATTGGGGATCATGTATTGTTACGTGTTGCACCATGGAAGGGAGTTACAAGATTTGGGAAGAGAGGAAAGCTCAATCCAAGATTTGTTGGTCCATTTGAGATTCTTGAGCGAATAGGAAATGTGGCATATAGACTCGCATTACCTCCAAGCATGTCTCGTGTTCATAATGTTTTTCACATATCTATGCTTCGTAAATATGTTAAAGACCCGAACCACATTATTGAGTTAGAACCAGACGAGATAGCTGAAGATTTAACGTACGAGGAGGTACCTGTTAAGATCTTGGATAGGAAAGAGCATGTCCTACGCACGAAGGTTATACCACAAGTTAAGGTTTTGTGGAGAAACCATGCTATTGAAGAAATGACCTGGGAGTTGGAATCAGAAATGAAAGCGAGGTATCCTCACCTTTTTGAAACATCAGGTACGTACGTCAATTTCGAGGACGAAATTTCATAAGGAGGGGAGGTTGTAAGACCCCAACTTATTAATGAATAAAATCAAATTTTCTCTAAATATTATTGTGAATAATAAGGGGTTAATTTGATATAATACTTTGGTTATGGGTGAAATGTGCAAATTTTGCAAAATAAGCAAGTGGTTATAAAATATTCATTTTGTCGGGGAATATTCGTTTGGTCGTGGAATATTCTTGCTGTCGGGGAATATTCGTACGACGGCGCAGCCTTGTGTGGGCCCCATAACGGAAAGCGATTGGATGAAGAAAATGACAAGTATAAGTTATTTATAAATAACGGCGTAGTTGTTACCGTTAATACTGTTGGAATACCCGGTGGTTAAAATACAGTAGCACACGGTATTGCACCAATTATTGATTCTTACGTAAGAAGGCACTACTCAATAATTGTTACAGTAGTTATTGTTCAATATTTTATTTTATTGATTCAATAATTGTTGCATTGATATTTTATATTATTGTTGTTTCAATAATTGTTGCTGCACAGTATTTTCCTTTATCAGATCAATAATTCATATTATTTGAATAATATTATTAGATAACATTATTGGCAATGTCTAGAAAGTTCTGTCTAAGGAGAGGTTTGGTCATCTAATTGCGCGCCAGTAAGGAGAAATCCTTATTGGAAAGCCCCCTCTTTCCTGGGAACGGCCTGGTTGTCATAAATGTGATTCTGTAATATTATTTGTGAATAATTAATTATTGATTCATATGATAAGGAAATATTTATTTTATGTGGATATAAATGAGGGATATATTTTTGTGGTTAAAAATGAAGGAGTTAATGTTGAGGTGTTTTATCAGTATTTTTATCGGAATGGAGGTATTAAAAATCAAATCAGGGTTTTTGAGAAATATTGCGGGTGTTATAATTTTTAATCCGACCGTTGGATCGTGGTAATTTTTGGATATGTTATACATATATAAGTTGAGTATATGTCCACAAATTTTGAACCGTTAAAAATGAACGTATGATTTATTATGAATTTTACGAGATGACTGGTTCAGAAATTGTTGAATTTTCGGAGTTTATCATTTTGATAGAAAATTCTAGAATTGGTGGGCCCCACTTGTGGTTGGTGAAGAAATGTGCTAAATTATATTTCAAATGTGGTGGGTGAGAATAGTAGCAGGTAAAGCCATCAGGTTGCAGGTCAAACCTACTAAAATTTTCCTATAAATAGAGGGCTAAGTTAGAATTGAAAATCACACCAGAAACAAGTTTTCTCTCTTTCTCTCTCTAGATTATTGAGTGTATTTTGTGAGTATTTAGATACTTTGAGAGTTTCTATTCATCAGAGCAAGTTTCTTTCATCCTTATACCGGTATTCCGACCAGAAGTACTGATATCTTGAGGTAAGGGATATTATTTTCTTCTTAAATGATATTATTTTCTTCAATATCATTATGCTGAAATATTGATATGAGTTTTTATTAAATTTAGAACTTTTTGTGTCGGGGTTACTATTCACGTATACGGTACTATTCACGAATACGGCACTATTCACCGAAAAATAAAAATTTTCCTTTTTGTCCAAGATGTCTATTATGGTTACTATCTTTGATTGTATCCATGTTTTGATCTTTATTTTTGAATTCTGCTTCACAATTGATTATTATGAAGTATTATTGATCTTGGATAAACTGTTATACGAATTCCTACTATTTGTCCTTCTGTCTCATTGGATTCGTTCTCTTTAAAATATTTTTCATCATCCTCAGTCCTAAATGATGATATTACTGAATATCTTTGGCCTGTAGTGCAAAGATGTATGATTACTTGATGAATATCTTTGGCCTGTAGTGCAAAGATGAACAGGTGTTGAGATGAACATGACTGACAGGTGATACAAATGAATATCTTTGGCCTGTAGTGCAAAGATGAATATTTGGATAAAGATGATTATTAATTGATGTTACAGGGATAAAATATTGATGATGGACTTTTAAATCTTAGAAGATAGTAGAATTCTTTCTCTACTTGACTCTTCTAATGGTTTGCTGTTTCCGCTGTAGTTGTTGATCTAAAACTTGTTGTCGATTATATTCTATCAGATTTTTCCCTGTTGAAGACTAACGATAATTTGTTTGTATATTATCTTAGTCATAATATTCTTTACTGGGCTAGTTGAGCTCACCCTTTTCCTTTTTGTTCCATTTTTCTTCTCAGGAGGTGAGAACATAGCAGGATCTAGTCGGGGTATGGAGTGATGGTTCTAGAAAGATGTTTTAGCAGTCCTCACTATTTCTGTAAAATAGTGTTTGAATAATTATAATGAGGACTTATTTGAGTGTGGATATTGTCTAGAAGACAATATTTGTATTTAAACTCACAGTATGTGTTGTCGTATTTTGCACGACAATTGTATTATTGAAGTTGTAGTTTGCTTTCTGTACCATGTATTTGGCGACTCAGAATGGATGTTGTATACCTATTTTGGGGGCGTCACAAATATACCAAGTTATACTACTCATGAAGGAGAACACATTGGTGCAAAGACCCGATATTTTTGGAATGTGGGTCCCTCATTTAATTGAGCCTCAAAATGCTCTAATATTTAATATTTCAAATACCATTTCCAACAATATATATATATATATATATATATATATATACACGGTAAGGATCAAGAGCATTCTCCTTAAATAGCATTTCTCTTTAAATAGCATTCTTTTTTTAAAACTACGTCGTTTTGGAGGGACGCGGTAGCATTTTTGTAAATACAATGCCACCGCGTATTTACAAAAATGTCACCGCGTCCCTCCAAAACGACGTAGTTTTAATTAAAGAATGTTATTTAAGAAGGAATGCTATTTAAGCAGAATGCTCTTGATCCTGACCGTATATATATATATATATATATATATATATATATATATATATATATATATATAGATAAAGTACTCCCTTGTCTCTAAAAGATGACTAAAGTAATATAAAAAAGAAATTGATTTCAAAAATATGATGAAAATAAATAAGTCAACTACATAAATTTATTTATAAACTAATTTATCATAGAATGAATGATTCAAATTAATTCTCTCTCTCATTCCAAACCCAAAACCCAATGATAGATTTGGTATCCTTTTGGAACGTAAGAAATAAAATTTTTCACATGACATAAATGCCTCATCAATCTCATTGGATGTTACTCTCTCTGTCCCTTAATATATGACGTTTTAAAATTACACAAAAATTAAAATAATGATTAGAAATCACTAAATATAGTATCAATTGTCTAAATACCCTTAAATCTTATCTTATCATAGTTATCTCATACTCCCTCTCACACATTTTTTCATAATTTTCTCCTAAAAAACTAATTAGTCTCATTTACTCATTGGTCTCTCTATCCCCATAAAACAACTTATCAAATTCTTTAGTTTATCAAAAAATTAGGTAAAGTAATGAGGGGTAATTTTAGAAAAATTGTGACCAATTCTCCTAAATTTTAACAGACGTCAAATAATTAGGGAGAACTGAAAAACTCTAAAATGTCATGAATTAAGGGAGGAGAGTATTAAAGACTCCGATAATTGGTTGGAATAGTTTGGTAATGAGAGGTTTTGAATTATGACACTCAAATTGTTTGTCGGTCGGAGAAAATAATTGATTACTTCTCCCTCCATTCATAAATAAGTGACGTTTTAGAAGAAAAAATTTGTTCTAATTTATTTGTCGTTTATAACTTTCTAGAAGAATAAATTATTTACTTTTCTATATCACCCCTACCTTCTCTCATTGTCCCAAGAAATTCTCACCCTTGGTATTATTAGTTTTCAACTTCCCATAAAGAGATAGTGATTGAATTTTACACATATTTTAACTATTAAATGATAGTATTAAATGACTTTCTTAATCCATGTGTAAAAATTTTAATCGATACTCCCTCCGTCCCTATTTAAATGACGTTTTAGAGTTTTTCATTTGTCCATAATTATTTGACATTTGTTCAAATCTAGGAGAATTAATGATAATTTTTCCAAAATTACCCCTCATTATTCTTCCTACTTTTTTGATACTTTAAACTCTTTCTCTCTCCTTATCCCAACAAAAGATTTAAGGGTATTATAGACAATTAAGTAATATATTTAATATTTTCTAATCATTATCTTAATGTTTGTGTCTATCTCTAAAACGTTATTTAAATAGGGACGGGTGTAGTACTTATTTAGGAACGGAGGAAGTACTACAAAATTAGGGTTTGGTTTTGTGGTGGAGGTGGGGTCGCCAATTTTACTCGAAGTGGGTGAAATAATAATAATGCATAAAAGTGGGTGAAATAGTAATAGTGCATAAAATTAAATCGAAATGGAGTTGGGGTTGCCAATTTTATATATGTTGTGGTGGAGTTGGGGTCGCCAATTTTAATCGAAATGGAGCAACTAAAAAATAAATTAAATCGTATCATAGTGCATTAAGCATGTTGTTTTCCATCCACTTTTATGTATTAAAGACTCCGATAATTAGTGGGAATAGGTTGGTAATGAGAGTAGTTTTTCAATTATGACACCCAAATAAAGTTGAAGTTACATATGGAAGGGAACATGCATGTTGTTTGTCGGTCGGAGAAAATACTCCTACAAAAGTAGGGTTTGGTTTTGTGGTGGAGTTGGGGTCGCCAATTTTACTCGAAGTGGGTGAAATAATAATTTTATTTTGATGACTTTCTAAAGTTGATTTGTAAAGTTTCAAAATTGAGGCAGTTCGGATAATTTTGAAATTAACAATTTTATGTATTAAATTTTTCTTCTTCTTCTTTGTTATTACGTTTATAATTATTGTTTGTTAATAATTTAACAAAATTTGTGATCTAGTGGATTACCATTATACTCTTATCAAAATCTTATGAATTGGTATACGTCACAATTAATCGTAAATTGATAGAAATTTTTTATAATACATAACTGGACTCAATATTGTAAGTTATATACTTTTTGAATTATTATCATATAGTTTTGTTGACCTAGTCATCTTTTATTCTTATGTTTTAATGATGAATTATTCGTATGCTAAATTGTTTTATGGCATTTCAGGTATCTGATGATAAGGAATATTCAAGTGGATGAAGAATTTCTCTTTACTAGGAAACAAAAGTGTAAGGTCAATTACATAATAATTGGTTTTTCATTTAAAGGCTTTAGGATATTTTATTGCATTATATATTGTTATATGTCTTAAATAAAAAATGTTTTAAAGTCTTATGAAAAAGGGTTTTCTAAAAATAAAAGGCTTAAATATGAATTAGTTCTTTAAACTATAGGCCATATTCCACTTCGGTGATCCACCTTTCAATTTTGTCAATTAGGTGATTAAATTATCAATTTTTTCCAATTACAACAAATTGAACACCCCACATCAGAAATTACTGGCATGGCTAATTGTATGGGGTCTTAAGCAGCTTATGTGGCAAAAAAACTATTTTTTATTCATTACATAAACAAATATGTTTAAATAAAGGGCAAAATCGTCAAAACACATTAACATAACAAATTAATATAAAACATTTCCTTATATCTCTCTCCCTATTTTTCTCTCTCCCAGAAAGTCGAATGAGTCACCACAATCGCCGCTGCACCAGAAAGTCTCCGATCAAGAATGCCGCCTCTGCCGCCTCTCATGTTGTCACTTCCATCAACAAATCCATTTGCACATGCCACCGCCGCCTCTGTCACCTCTCATGTTGTCACTTCCATCAACAAATCCATTTGCACATGCCACCGCCGCCTCATCAAGATCTTCTCCAAACTCGTCCGAATCGGAACCCTAAAAGGTCTCCCCGTCCAAAAGTTCTCTTCGTCGCAAAGCCCATGCCGCCGGTAATTCCGTCGGAGAGGAAAACAGTGATTCTCGATCTGGAAAACAGTGAAGCAGGGGATTATTTTACTTTCTTCTTTACAGACCCCTTTGTTATTCAAAGAACACAACCACCGATAATAAAGTAAAGAAGAAATTAACATGGCGAAAATACACAGAAATACCAAGTAAACTGCCATCCATACCAACAATTTATACACATAAATAAATTTAATACCTCCAAATAATAAACCCAGATCTATACAACCATCATCTTCTTCAACCTCTAGATCCGTTCGTTCACCAAACCCCAAACCCAGTCAACTCACCGATTCCAACTCACCCTTTCTGCCTCCAAAGACATTCCTGATCTCAATCCCACCAACAAAACAATCATTTACCTCTTCCGCCCCTTTTCTCTCTCCTCCAAACAAAAAAACCCCATCATCGATTTTCATGACGACAGATTCGTACAATTCAGAGCTTCGGCTACTTTTTTCAACAGTAACTATGGAACTCACGGCATGTTTGATTTGGGCGAGTTTGGGAGATTATTTATTTATACTGATACTATTACAGTGATTGTAATAGTATGAAACTCAACAGTGACTGTAATAGTATGGAACTCAACAGTGACTATAGAACTCACAGTTTGGTAGCCATGAAAATCACAGTCATTGCGCCAGATTCTTTTTTATTTATAAATTGGTTTAATTAAGTATTTGACAAATTTGCCCTTTCATAGATAATAATTGTGTAATTAAATATTAAAATATTTTTTTTAATTACATATCATCTAAACAATGGCCTACTCAAAGAGCCACGTCAGCAATTTATGACGTGGCAGCCTAAATTGAAAAAATTAAAAAAAAATGATAGTTCAATCATCTAATTGACAAAATTGAAAGGTAAATCACCGAAGTGAAATATGACCTATAGTTTAGGGTACTAATTCATATTTAAGCCAAAATAAAATAAGATCAGCTTAATCAAATACAAAAAGTAATTTGATATATATCACATGTGTATTTCGTGCACTAGTCCATATGCCTGGTAGTTAATTGATATCTCTTGGACTGTTGCTACATGTGGGTATAATCATGATTTTCTAGAATATCTAAAGGATGGCAGTGACTTTAGTATGATTTGTTGGGTTTGCGGTTTTCAAGGAGTATATGTATTTTGAAACTCTAAAGATTTTATTGAAAAGAGTTTGATGTCATATGAATTGCTTTACATTAGTAAGCAACTACCACCTTTATACGGAGAGAAGAAGTCAAAGTTTTATCTCTTTATCTATCTCTAGAGTGCATAACACTAAAGAATTAGTTTGATTTTGTTACTTGGATAAATATCAAGTTAAACGTTCACTTTTTGAGGATGTCTATGCACTTAAGCTAAAGATATTCAATTATAAATTTAATAATCATGATCTTACTAGTCAATAATTTAACTTTGCACTACTGGCCAAAGAGAACCCAAAGTCATGATCATACCAATAATCTATCCATCTTTACACTCGAGTGAAAGAGAATTTCAACATCAGGGTTATAAAAATGTTATATATGATAATAAAAATAATATGATCAACATATAGATTTAATCTCAAGAGTAATATTCGTAAATCAACTATAATTTGGTTTGAAAAAGAAACTAATTTTGTCGTGAATAGTAACTCATGAATAGTAACTCGTGAATAGTAACTCATGAAAAGTAATTCATGAATAGTAACTCATTAATAGTAACCCCGACATAAAAAAGTAGAAATTTCACAATAAAATACATACCAATATTTCGGTATAATGATATTGAAAGAATAATATTTCTTAAGCTTATAAATAATTTGGTTTGAAAAAGAAACTAATTTTGTCGTGAATAGTAACTCATGAATAGTAACTCGTGAATAGTAACTTGTGAAAAGTAATTCATGAATAGTAACTCGTGAATAGTAACCCCGACATAAAAAAGTAAAAATTTCACAATAAAATACATACCAATATTTTGGTATAATGATATTGAAAGAATAATATTTCTTAAGCTTATAAATAATTTATTTTAATTGTTTACACTTTACTAAATAATGTATTTAATCATCCTAAAATACCAAACTCATAAGATTTCATCACCAATAACCAAAAACCCTCATCAAAAATTTGCATATACCTCATATAAGATTCTCAAGCCATAAAATCATATTTTCCAATTTTTTTACTTCACATAACATATTTAATTCATTTACTCATAACAAGTCTATTTTCATAAAAAATACCAAATCAGTTCTAAAAATATTTCTTTTCTGAGATTTAGCATAATATAGTCTCATATTGAACATATATTTTTTTCCAGAATTTTTAAAATTCATTTACTATTTTTCATATGGCTAAAACCGCCGAATATTTAGACATTTATCATAAATTGTACTTTTATCCAAAAATTCCGAAATTCACAGAGTACACTGATATTATATAGATATACTTTCAATAAAAATTTCATCAATTTTGGAGTTAACCACAAGGAGTTATAAGCGGTTACTTTTAAAATAGTCTTTTCCCGTAAAATTCATAACTCTTAATATATACATCCAAAAACCACTATTTTTGGACACAATCAATAAAACTCATCAAAATATCATTTCAAATTTTTCCAGAATTTTTTGAAGGTCAGAAGAATTACAAACTGAAAAATATAATAACCCTTAAAATCCCCTACTATCCCTTACTTCAAAAGTGCAGTATTTTTGACTGGAATGCAAAGCCGAAGGAAAGTTGCACTGAATAGTAACTCTTAAAGTATCTAAATACTCACAAAATATGTTTCATAATATAGAGAGAGAAAGAGAGAAAGCTTATGTTTCTGGTGTGATTTTCAATTCTAACTTAGCCCTCTATTTATAGGAAAATGTTAGCACGCCGAAGCAGACTTAATCTGCAATGTGACGCCCCCAAAATAGGTATACAACACCTATTCTGAGTCGTCAATAACATGGTACAGAAACAACTACAACTTTATTAATACAACATAAAAACTGTGAGTGTAAATACAAATATTGTCATCTAGACAATATTCACACTCAAATAAGTCCTCATTACAGTTATTGGAACAATATTTTACAAAAAAAATGGTGAGGACTACTAAAACAACTTCCTAGAACCTTCATTTCATACCCCGACTAGTACCTGCTACGTTCTCGCCTCCTGAGAAGAAAATGGAACAACAAGGAAAAGGGTGAGCTCAACTAGCCCAGTATAGAATATTATGACTAAGATAATATACAACAAATTATCGTTAGTCTTCAACAGGGAAAAAATTTAATAGAATACAATAGACAACAAGTTTTAATTCAATATTCACAGCGGAAAATAATAATTCATAGAGAAGTTACGTAGAGAATGATTATCTATGAATTTAAAAGCCCATCATCAACATTTTATCCCTGTAACATCAATCAATAAATATCTTGAATCAAATAGTCATCTTTGCACTACAGGCCAAAGATATCCATCAGTTGGTCATGTTCACCTCAACACCTGTTCATCTTTGCACTACGGGTCAAAGATATTCATCAGAAAGTATTCATCTTTGCACTACAGGCCAAAGATATTCAGTTATATCATCATTTAAGACTGAGGATGATGAAAAATATTTTAAAGAAAACGAATCCAGTGAAGCAAAATAACAAATATTAAGGATTCGTATTTCAATTTATCCATGTCCAAAAATACCTTATCATAGTGAAGTAAAATTCAAGAAAGATCAAAACATGGATACAATCAAAGCTAGTATCCAGAATAGATATTTGGACGAAAAGAAAAAAATTTCATTTTTCGGTGAATAGTAACTCGTGAATAGTAACTCGGGAATAGTAACTCATGAATAGTAACTCATGAATAGTAACCCCGACATGAAAAGTTCCAAATTTGATAAAAATTCAGATCAATACTTCGGCATAATGATATTGAAGAAAATAATATCATTTAAGAAAAAATAACATCCCTTACCTCGGAAAGACGGTACTTCTGACTGGAATACTAGATATAGTGCTGAAGAAAACTTGCACCGTATAGCAACACTTAAAGTATCAAATACTCACAAGAATACGCTCGATATAGAGAGAGAAATAGAGAGAAACTTGTGTTTCTGGTGTAATTTTCAATTCTAACCTAAGCACCCTATTTATAGGAAAATGCTTAGAACACCAAAGCAGAAAATTTAATATAATAATAATATATTTATCAAATTTTCCTTAGCTCACCTCTAGACATCTGATCTCAACCCATTTATATCACATGTTAGCCCACTTAAATGCCAAAAAATGTTTTTCTTCAAAATAATAAATAAAACTTCCAAAAATCAATTATTTCGGAACTTCAGAACTTCAATAATTCATAATAAATAGTCATTTTATCAGAAAATTCGAATCTCGCGAGTTTTTATAGGAAATTCAATTCTATACAACTTTGCAGAAGAAAGTTTTCCCAAATTCCAAACAAAAATTGTCCGAAATTCACAAACGGGCAATTTTACAGTCAATAATAAATTTTCGGTCAAGAATTATGTCCACCAACACACAAAACATGTGTTAATCATTTAATGCCACAAAAATACTCTTCCTCCTCATATACTCATATATCCCACATTCATTGTAAAAATACCACCATCAATATATTATTAAAATAATATATTTAAATGAATTATTTTATCAGAAAAAGATAAAATATTAATTTTCAACAATTGTCACATTAAAATTTTTCTCTATCTATATCCACATAAAATCACTATTTTCCTCAGCATATAAATCAATAATTAATTATACACAAATAATATTACAGAACCACAGTACTGGCAACCAGGCAGTTCCCAGGAAAGAGGGGGCTTTCCAATAAGGATTTCTCCTTACTGACGCGCAATTAGATGACCAAACCTCTCCTTAGACAGAACTTTCTAGACATTGTCAATAATATTATCTAATAATATTATTCAGATAATATGAATTATTGCTCCGATAATGAAAAATACTGCGTAGTGACAATTATTGAAACAACAGTAATATAAAATATCAACGCAGCAATTATTGAATCAATAAAATACAATATTGAACAGTAATTACTGTAACAATTATTGAGTAGTGCCTTCTTACGTAAGAATCAATAATTGGTGCAATACCGTGTGCTACGCGTATTACCGTGTTTTAACCACCGGGTATTCCAACAGTATTAACGGTAACAACTACGCCGTTATTTATAAACAACTTATTGTTATCGTTTTCTTCATCCAATCGTTTTCTGTTATGGGGCCCACACAAGGCTGCGCCGTCGTACGAATATTTCCCGACAACAAGAATATTTCACGACCAAACAAATATTCCCCGACAACAATAAATATTTTAGGACCACTTGCTTATTTAAAATATTTGCGCATTTTACTCATAACTAACCACATTAATCAAATCAACTCTTACTATTTCAGAATAATAAATAGAGGAAATTAAATTTCATTTATTAATAATTTGGGGTCTTACAACCTCCCCTCCTTATGAAATTTCATCCTCGAAATTGACATACGTACCTGGTGTTTCGAAAAGATGAGGATACCTCGCTTTCATTTCCGTTTCCAACTCCCAGGTCATTTCCTCAATAGCATGGTTTCTCCACAAAACTTTAACTTGTGGTATGACCTTCGTGCGTAGGACATGCTCCTTCTTATCCATGATCTTGACAGGTATCTCCTCGTACGTTAAGTCTTCGGCTATCTCGTCTGGTTCTAACTCAATAACGTGGTTCGGGTCTTTCACATATTTACGAAGCACAGATATATGAAAAACATTATGAACACGAGACATACTTGGAGGTAACGCAAGTCTATAGGCCACATTTTCTACTCGGTCAAGAATATGAAATGGGCCAATAAATCGTGGATTGAGCTTTCCTCTCTTCCCAAATCTTGTAACTCCTTTCCGTGGAGCTACACGTAATAATACATGATCCCCAATGTCAAATTCCACGTCCTTTCGATGAAGATCCACATAACTCTTTTGTCGATCCTGTGCCGTTTGTATACGTTGTCGAATCATTTGGATCTTCTCTGTAGTCATTCGTACCAACTCTGGTCCCAACAACATTGCTTCTCCCACCTCATCCCAACATACTGAAGAGCGACACTTTCGTCCATACAATGCTTCAAAGGGAGCCACACCTATACTTGCCTGATAACTGTTGTTGTAGGAGAATTCCACCAATGGTAGGTACTTATCCCAACTTCCTTTGAAATCGAGGACACAAAGTCTTAATAGATCTTCAAGAGTTTGAATGGTCCTCTCTGATTGCCCGTCCGTTTGAGGATGGTATGCCGAACTGAACCGTAAATCCGTGCCCATAGCTTTTTGCAAGCTAACCCAAAATTTTGAAGTGAATCTTGGGTCACGATCCGAAACTATGGATACTGGCATGCCATGCAACCTTACAATCTCATTCACGTACATACTAGCAAGACGTTCAAGGGAATAAGTCTCCCGTATCGGCAAGAAATGAGCAGACTTGGTTAATCTATCAACTATAACCCAAATAGCATTTATGCCTTGAGAAACCGTGGGAAGACCCGTAACAAAATCCATGGTAATGTGTTCCCACTTCCATTTCAGAATCTCAAGTGGTTGCAATGGACCCTTTGGTACTTGATACTCCGCCTTTACACGTTGACAAGTTAAACACCTCGAGATAAACTTTGCAATCTCTCTCTTCATATTGTTCCACCAAAATGTATGTCGAAGATCACGATACATTTTAGTACTTCCAGGATGGATTGCAAATGGTGTATTGCGTGCCTCCATCATGATCTTGTACTTTAAATCAGAATCGTTAGGAACACAAAGTCTGGAGTGGACTCGAAGTATTCCTTCTTCATCGATTCTTGCTTCTGGAATAGTACCTTCTTGCACTATCTTCTTCATACGCATCAGCTCCGGGTCTGTAGCTTGAGCAACTTTAACTTTATCGATTAAAGTTGGTTCTACGCGTATACTTGACATCATCGCACTCGTTCCTGCATATGATCTTCTACTCAACGCGTCAGCTACCACGTTTGCTTTTCCAGGATGGTATTGAATAGCGTGGTCGTAATCTTTCAACAGCTCGAGCCAATGTCGTTGCCGCATGTTGAGTTCTTTTTGAGTGAAGAAATATTTGAGGCTTTTATGGTCTGAATATATCTCCACTTTCTCCCCATATAGATAGTGCCTCCAGATCTTTAGCGCGAAAACGACTGCTGCCAACTCTAGATCATGAGTAGGATAATTTCTCTCATATTCTTTAAGTTGTCGCGATGCATAGGCTATGACTTTCCCACGTTGCATGAGAACACATCATAACCCTTTGCCTGAAGCATCGCTGTAGATAACAAATCCATCCGAACCAGATGGTATTGTCAGAACAGGTGCCGAAATGAGTCTCCTCTTAAGCTCTTGGAAACTCTTCTCGCATTCTTCGCTCCATACGAATTTGATATCCTTCCGAGTCAGCGGAGTTAACGGGGTAGCGATTCGAGAAAACCCTTCTACGAATCTCCGATAATAACCAGCTAAGCCTAGAAAGCTACATATTTCGATTACTGACTTAGGTTGCTCTCAACTGTGACTCATATCCCAATCTTGGATAGCACGTCACAATGGCACCTATCAGTTTACTACCATACGAATATGGCATCCCCTACGGAGAGTCTGGCTTCAGTGCATTCCACAAAGGAAGTCACCAGATAGAGGCTCGGGTACAAACTTCTACAGTTAGGTTTTTAACTCCTGAAGTTCAATAGGAGCCATTCGATATGAGATTTTAGAAATGAGTTTTGTACCAGATTCAAAGTCGATACAAAATTCAATATCACGCTTTGGGAGTAAGCCAAGAAATTCTTCAGGAAATACGTCAGGAAACAAACAACAGAAATATCACTCAAATCTGACGTATTTTTGTTCAAGTCCATGACATGGGCTAAGAAAGCTTGACATCCGTTTTTCAATAAACGAATGACTTTACGGCTTGATATGAAAGAGTTTGACTTCAATGGTTTGATTGCTTGAATTTGAATAACAGGTTGCTTAGGAATATGAAAACTAACAACCTTACGAAAGCAATCAATTTTGGCATGATGAGTAGTTAACCAATCGATCTCTAAAATCACATCAAATGCAAGTATCTTTAAAGAGATAAGGTCAACAGGTAAGGTGATGGTGCCAACTTGGATAAAACAAGATTTATAAACAGTGGATGTGATGAAAGTTTCCCCTAACGGAGTCTCCACAGATAAATCAAAGTCTAATTTCTCCGGAGTCAAGTTTAAACGTTGAGCACAAGCAAGAGAAATAAATGAATGGGTAGCACCGGTATCTAGTAAGGTATAAACTTCACATGAATTTATGATTAGCTTACCCGTGATCACCTCGTTTGGGTTCCTCGCATGTTGACCAGTCACGACAAACGCTCTTCCAGGAACCGTTGACTTTGACTTTTCTGGGGCAGCCTTTTGAGTCACTGTCCCCGCTGAACTTGGTTTCGCTATCGTACAATCTCGAGCGATATGTCCTTCCTTTTCACAATTATAGCATACCTTGAACTGTTGTGGACAGTTTGGGCTGATATGTCCCTCTTTTCCACATTTATAGCATATGACCGGTGGTCGTTCTCTTCCCTTGAAACCAATTGCTGCCGGTGCTGACGTCTTCGTATTATCATTGTTGAATCTCCTCTTTTTAAAATCTCCTCCCGACTCGCTTCTTCTATTTTCATAGCCACGATTACCACCAGAGTGGTTGCCGTTCTTGTCTGTATTTTTCTTTCTCCGCTGGTTATCATTGTTCTGATGACTGTTGTCACCGATATGATCCTGGTTGTGGTCCCTCGGTTGACCGTACTCGTTATCTCGCTCCAACAATTGAGCCCTGTTGACAACATCTGAATAGAGAGAAAATTTATGAGAAATGAGATATTGACGTATGCCGGGTTTCAAACCTCTTAGAAACATCCGTGTCATACGTTCCTCATTCTCCACCAAATGAGGTACAAACCTGGACAACTCTGCAAACTTCGCCTCGTACTGGGACACCGTCATGTTATTCTGCTTCAGTCTAATAAACTCTACCTCCTTCATATGACGAATACTTTCAGGAAAGTACTTGTCATTGAATAGCTTCTGAAATATCTCCCAAGACATGCTGAGTGCAGCTGGATGGGTACGCTTCACAGATTCCCACCAGTAGTCTGCCTCGCCACGGAACATAAAGGTGGCAAATGGAACCTTCTGTTCCTCCGTGCATCCCAAGACATCAAATATCTTGGTAATTTACTTGAACCATGTCTCCGCCTTAATCGGATCCGGCTTTTCCCAGAATTCTGGTGGTCCCAACTCTTTGAACTGCTTGGTTGTGACCAGCTGTGCGTTGCCATTGTTTCTTCCTATATTTTGAACAGGAATCTCCTTCGTCTGGTTTTGCATGAATCACAAAAAGCTTCTAAACATCTCATCGTTCACCGTCTGCTCAGTGGTGTTGTTCACATGAGGAACATTGCCAGCCTGTTGCACGTTCTCCTCATTGGTGAGTACAGGTGTCTCCACGATTTCATTTACTCCACTGTTAACATTCTCAGTCGACATTCTCAAATACTGCCATAAAACAAGGGTTAATTTAACAAATTAACAAATCACATAATATCCCTATATTATGACCAACCAACAAATAAGCTTAGGTAGGACACATTAGCGAAGGATTTACTCGTCTCTCTCCTCCTAGTTCTATTCCCCGATCTCCGCCAGAGATCATATCCCTAAGCTCTGATACCAACTGTGACGCCCCCAAAACAGGTATACAACACCTATTCTGAGTCGTCAATAACATGGTACAGAAACAACTACAACTTTATTAATACAACATAAAAACTGTGAGTGTAAATACAAATATTGTCATCTAGACAATATCCACACTCAAATAAGTCCTCATTACAGTTATTGGAACAATATTTTACAAAAAAAAATGGTGAGGACTACTAAAACAACTTCCTAGAACCTTCATTCCATACCCCGACTAGTACCTGCTACATTCTCGCCTCCTGAGAAGAAAATGGAACAACAAGGAAAAGGGTGAGCTCAACTAGCCCAGTAAAGAATATTATGACTAAGATAATATACAACAAATTATCGTTAGTCTTCAACAGGGAAAAAATTTAATAGAATACAATAGACAACAAGTTTTAATTCAATATTCGCAGCGGAAAATAATAATTCATAGAGAAGTTACGTAGACAATGATTATCTATGAATTTAAAAGCCCATCATCAACATTTTATCCCTGTAACATCAATCAATAAATATCTTGAATCAAATAGTCATCTTTGCACTACAGGCCAAAGATATCCATCAGTTGGTCATATTCACCTCAACACCTGTTCATCTTTGCACTACGGGCCAAAGATATTCATCAGAAATTATTCATCTTTGCACTACAGGCCAAAGATATTCAGTTATATCATCATTTAAGACTGAGGATGATGAAAAATATTTTAAAGAAAACGAATCCAGTGAAGCAAAATAACAAATATTAAGGATTCGTATTTCAATTTATCCATGTCCAAAAATACCTTATCATAGTGAAGTAAAATTCAAGAATGATCAAAACATGGATACAATCAAAGCTAGTATCCAGAATAGATATTTGGACGAAAAGAAAAAAATTTCATTTTTCGGTGAATAGTAACTCGTGAATAGTAACTCGTGAATAGTAACTCATGAATAGTAACTCATGAATAGTAACCCCGACATGAAAAGTTCTAAATTTGATAAAAATTCAGATCAATACTTCGGCATAATGATATTGAAGAAAATAATATTATTTAAGAAGAAATAACATCCCTTACCTCGGAAAGACGGTACTTCTGACTGGAATACTAGATATAGTGCTGAAGAAAACTTGCACCGTATAGCAACACTCAAAGTATCAAATACTCACAAGAATACGCTCGATATAGAGAGAGAAATAGAGAGAAACTTGTGTTTCTGGTGTAATTTTCAATTCTAACCTAAGCACCCTATTTATAGGAAAATGCTTAGAACACCAAAGCAGAAAATTTAATATAATAATAATATATTTATCAAATTTTTCTTAGCCCACCTCTAGACATCTGATCTCAGCCCATTTATATCACATGTTAGCCCACTTAAATGCCAAAAAACGTTTTTCTTCAAAATAATAAATAAAACTTCCAAAAATCAATTATTTCGGAACTTCAGAACTTCAATAATTCATAATAAATAGTCATTTTATCAGAAAATTCGAATCTCGCGAGTTTTTATAGGAAATTCAATTCTATACAACTTTGCAGAAGAAAGTTTTTCCAAATTCCAAACAAAAATTATCCGAAATTCACAAACGGGCAATTTTACAATCAATAATAAATTTTCGGTCAAGAATTATGTCCACCAACACACAAAACATGTATTAATCATTTAATGCCACAAAAATACTCTTCCTCCTCATATACTCATATATCCCACATTCATTGTAAAAATACCACCATCAATATATTATTAAAATAATATATTTAAATGAATTATTTTATCAGAAAAAGATAAAATATTAATTTTCAACAATTGTCACATTAAAATTTTTCTCTATCTATATCCACATAAAATCACTATTTTCCTCAGCATATAAATCAATAATTAATTATACACAAATAATATTACAGAACCACAGTACTGGCAACCAGGCAGTTCCCAGGAAAGAGGGGGCTTTCCAATAAGGATATCTCCTTACTGGCGCTTAATTAGATGACCAAACCTCTCCTTAGACAGAACTTTCTAGACATTGTCAATAATGTTATCTAATAATATTATTCAGATAATATGAATTATTGCTCCGATAATGAAAAATACTGCGTAGTGATAATTATTGAAACAACAGTAATATAAAATATCAACGCAGCAATTATTGAATCAATAAAATACAATATTGAACAGTAATTACTGTAACAATTATTGAGTAGTGCCTTCTTACGTAAGAATCAATAATTGGTGAAATACCGTGTGCTACGCGTATTACCGTGTTTTAACCACCGGGTATTCCAACAGTATTAACGGTAACAACTACGCCGTTATTTATAAACAACTTATTTTTATCATTTTTTTCATCCAATCGTTTTCTGTTATGGGGCCCACACAAGGCTGCGCCGTCGTACGAATATTCCCCGACAACAAGAATATTCCACGACCAAGTAAATATTCTCCGACAACAATGAATATTTTAGGACCACTTGCTTATTTAAAATATTTGCGCATTTTACCCATAACTAACCACATTAATCAAATCAACTCTTACTATTTCAGAATAATAAATAGAGGAAATTAAATTTTATTTATAAATAATTTGGGGTCTTACATGCAACCTGATGGCTTTACCTGCTACTATTTCCACCCACCACATTTGAATAAAAATCTCAGCACATTTCTTCACCAACCAAGAGTGGGGCCCACCAATTCTAGAATTTTCTACCAAAATGATAAATTCTGAAACTTCAACAATTTTAGAACCAGTCATCTCTTAAAATTCATAACAAATCATACGTTCATTTTTAACGGTTCAAAATTTGTGAACATATACTCAACTTATATATGTATAACATATCCAAAAATTACAACGATCCAACGGTCGGATTAAAAATTATAACTTCCGCAATATATCTCAAAAAATACTGGTTTGATTTTTAATACCTCCAATCCGATAAAATACCGATAAAACATCTCAACATTAATTCCTTCATTTATAACCACATAAATAAATCCATCATTTATATCCACGTCAAATAAATATTTTCTTATCATATAGATCAATAATTAATTATTCACAAATAATATTACAGAATCACAATTATGACAACCAGGCAGTTATCAGGAAAGAGGGGGCTTTCCAATAAGTATTTTTTCTTACTGGCGCGCAATTAGATGACCAAACCTCTCCTTAGACAGAACTTTCTAGACATTGCCAATAATGCTATCTAATAATATTATTCAAATAATATGAATTATTGATCAGATAATGGAAAATACTGTGCAGCAACAATTATTGAAACAACAATAATATAAAATATCAACGCAGCAATTATTGAATCAATAAAATAAAATATTGAACAGTAACTACTGTAACAATTATTGAGTAGTGCCTTCTTATGTAAGAATCAATAATTCAAAAATATTGTGCAATACCGTGTGCAACTGTGCAATAACGCGTATTACTGTATTTTAACCACCGGGTATTCTAACAGTGTTAACGGTAACAACTACGCCGTTAATTATAAAAACTCAATTTTTGTCGTTATCTTCATCCGACAATTATTCTGTTATGGGGCCCACAAATGACTGCGCCGTCGTACGGATATTCCCCGACAGAAAGAATATTCCACGACCAACGAATATTCCCCGACAACAATGATTATTTTATAACCACTTGTTTATTTTGAAAAATTTTCACATTTCACCCATAACTTTAACTTTTTATCAATTTAACCATTTACTGAATTGTAATTATAAGAAAAATTGAATATTTTTATTTCATAAAATTCGGGGTCTTACAGCAGCAGTGGTAGAACTCGAGTGATGGATCTTTCCCTTTTTTTTTGATGACAAAGGGGGAGAAATTTGGGGTTATTGTTATTTTTTAGACTGCAAAGACTTGGATTTATGAGTCACCGACTAATTGTTTAAATTTTTAAGTTTTAATGTTAGCATGATAAATTATGTTGAACTAACATGATTACAGGTACATGCCCAGAGAATAAGGTTATTTAAAACTTTCAGGTTACTGAAATCGAATTTCAGTTAGTTATCATGTGATTCCTGAAATGATATTGATGCATGAATTTAGGGGGGAGCTAAATATTATTTTATATGCATGAACATAGGGGGAGTTAATGGGAATTAAAAGGTTTTTGGTTGTCATCATCAAAAAGGAGGAGAATGTTGACCTAGTTATCTTTTATCCTTATGTTTTGATGATGAATTATTCGTATGCTAAATTGTTTTATGGCATTTCAGGTATCTAATGATAAGGAATATTCAAGTGGGTGAAGAGTTTCTCTTTACTAGGAAACAAAAGTGTAAGGTCAATTGTATAATAATTGGTTTTTCATTTAAAGGCTCTAGGACATTTTATTGTATTATATATTGTTATATGTCTTAAATAAAAAATGTTTTAAAGTCTTATGAAAAAGGATTTTCTAAAAATAAAATAAGATCAGCTTAATCAAATACAAAAAGTAATTTGATATATATCACATGCGTATTTCGTGCACCAGTCCATATGCCTGGTAGTTAATTGATATCTCTTGGACTGTTGCTACATGTGGGTATAATCATGATTTTCTAGAATATCTAAAGGACGACAGTGACTTTAGTATGATTTGTTGGGTTTGCGGTTTTCAAGGAGTATATGTATTTTGGAACTCTAAAGATTGTATTGAAAAGAGTTTGATGTCATATGAATTGCTTTACAGTAGTAAGCAACTGCCACCTTTATACGGAGAGAAGAAGTCAAAGTTTTATCTCTTTATCTCTCTCTAGAGTGCATAACACTAAAAAAGTTTGATTTTGTTACTTGGATAAATATCAAGTTAAACGTTCACTTTTTGAGGATGTCTATACTGTTTGACTGGACAAATTAAACTTATCTTTATTGATGAATGGTAATATATGGTTGGCTATAAAAACAGTATTCGCTTGTATGGAAAATAACACAACTCACGAATTTTATATTGCACTAATTACTGATATATCAAGCAATTTTATTCTATTGGTGCAAACCGTTGAGCAGCTAAGCAATTAAATTTCTGATATTATTTGAGCTGGTATTTGATAAGAAATTAATTATTTATTTTTTTGTGCTAATTGATCATTGCATATAGTTGAGCCTTTAATTGTTAAATTGATTATTCTTGCATTGATCATAGACCTCTATATATGTATTGAATTTTCTGTTTAGACTAAGTGTAGTCTAAAGGTGTTAATCCTAGTGGATTAGAGAAAAGGTTTACAAACAGGTTCAAGGAAGCAAATGTGCTTGAAGAGTGCATAGGTGCACAAGGAGCAAGAGTGCTCAAGAGAAATTAATTGTTAATTAATTTTTGTAAGAATCTGATTTGTAATCGGTGGTTATTTATAAAGATATAAATAAAGTGAGTCTCCAATACTAGTTGGTATTGGACGTGGATTAGGCTATTATTATAGAGGGTAATAGCTGAACCACGTAAAAAATCTTGGTGTTGATTTTACTGCTTGCTTTGCTTTAAATTACTCACGTAAGTTATTTAATTATCTTAATAATTAAAATTTAAATATTTGCATTATATTAAGATAATTCTTTAACACCAAGTATTTTTATTTAAGTTATAAATTCTGCAGGATATTTAGTCAATTCAGTAGACTATATTAATTCAGCAAATTGAATTAAGCAATATAGTAGCTTGAATTTAATAGCTTGATCTAAAGTTTAAAAATTGGTCATAGATTGCTCCCACACTTATTCAACCCCCTTCTAAATGTGTCTAGTTAAATTTCAAGTTTATAAGAAATGAATTCAAATACATATCAATTTTAAAATTTCATAAATTAATTTTAAAAAAATTAAAAAAATTTGGCAGACACCCAAATCTATTTCAGAGGACAAAATCCATCAGGCCTTCATCAGATCTTATGATCCATGTAGCTAGTGTCGGTTTAGTGGGGTTGAGAGGAAAGATATGTTCAGATAAAAAATAAATATGGATAATGATATATACTATGAATTATTTAGGTTAATTTTTGATTAGTGATAATATTTTTAAAGAGATGTATAATAAATAAAATCTTTTTATAATTTATATTAATCTCATGTATTAATAAATTACGTAATTATAATTCAGTCTAAATTTTTCGTAATACATAACAGGACTCGTGCATATTAGTATTATTCTACAAAATTTGAGAACCAAATGGTTTTTAAAAATACATGTAAATTAAACTCCCTTCGCTCTTCAAAAATAGTCTAGTTTGGAAAATTTACGAATATTAGTGATGTATTTTTATTTTAGATTTACCCATTAAAATGAAAATTGTTATTATTACTGTCATGATAATAAAATGAATAAAAAAAGGAAAAAGAAAATCCTAACTTTGTAATAGAGGGAGGAGATACAATATTTGTCGACTAAGTATTTGTTTACTGTTTGCCAGATATGTCTACAGTAGTAATCTACAATCATATTACGTATCAATAGTTTCTCACATGCATGTGGGGACTTGTACCGTTGTACGTTCATAATGATAATTAACATGCTGGTTGGGGGACTATTGCATAACTTGATTCGTCATGCATGGTACAATGAACATTAGTACATTACCACAATAAAATTTTATATATATATATATATATATATATATATATATAATTTGGCTCTCTCCGATGAATTAGAGAGAGTGAATTAAGAACGAATTGGCATAGAAATTCAGTTTTCTATGCTATAACGACGGAAAAAACCGTCACTATAATTGGTTTGTTTTTAATTTGTTCCATCCAGTTCGCTGGAGAAGCGGGCTATATATATATATATATATATATATATACACGGTAAAGATCAAGAGCATTCTCCTTAAATAGCATTCTTTTATTAAAACTATGTCGTTTTGGAGGGACGCGGTGGTATTTTTGTAAATACAATGCCACCGCGTATTTACAAAAAATATCACCGCATCCCTCCAAAACGACGTAGTTTTAATAAAAGAATGTTATTTAAGGAGGAATGTTATTTAAGGAGAATGCTCTTGATCCTGACCGTATATATATATATATATATATATATATATATATATATATATATATATAATAAAACAGATCCTATTTTGAATCTTTCATTTTATAAAGCACAAGAACAGTTCAGATTGCATCTCAATTCTTCTAACTTAATCTAAAGGCTCACATTTCATCTAACACTAAAAATTTCCGCCCAAATCAAATTCACCCCTAAAAATTTTCGCCCAAATCAAATAGCAATAATAATAACAATAATGATACTAATAATAATTATTATTATTATTATTATAATAGTAATAATAAAAATAAAAATAATAATAACAATAATAATTATTATAATTATAATAGTAATAATAATAATAATAATAATAAGAACAATAATAATAATAATAATAATAATAATTATTATTATAATAGTATATACTAATAATTATTATTATTATTATAATTATAATTATTATTATAATAATAATTATAGTAATAATAGTATTTATAATATTAATAATAATAATAATTAATAATAATAATAATAGTAATTATAATAGTAGTAGTAATAATAATAATAATAATAATAATAATAATAATAATAATAATAATTGTTATTATGGTGGTGTGGTGAGTTATGAAAATTGTTATTGATGATTTGTAAGTTTTGTAGACAGGTTTAGATTTTTTTTGATATATATTTTTAAAGGAAAATCAATTATCGTGGTAGTGTGGTGAATTTTAATAATTGTTTTGTGTGATTGTAAAATATTTTAGGTTGCAAAAAGTTTTTAGGTAATTAATGTAGTATTTTTTGAATTTTTATCCAATTTTTCGTTGCGTCGTGCCTTCAGACACAGATAATTACTAGTATATATATAAGAAACAAGAAACATGTCATGCATGGTAAATTAATATATATGTGAATCAAGCAAGCAAATCCAATGAATATCTCAAATTATTATAAATAAATAAACTTCCTTATTATATTGAATATGAAGAATATTACAAATGTCTTCTGATTTGTTTCCAGCATTATCACTATGGAAATTCTTCCTCACTCTCACTACTACACTCTACATACACAACGTAATCAAGACTACTTCACATCCTTCTTACCTCCAAAAAAGTAGTACTATTTTTTTCCATTACTCTTTTTTTTAGGAATATTTAAATGAGTCCTATGAAAATTTCAATATTATTTAAATAAAATACATCAAGAACAAAAAAAATGCATGGCGCATTTTTGGACAGAAGAGTACAAAGAAATTAAACTGAAGTGCTTGGGCTGTACAGCAACCTCTCGATCAAACTTCTTCTTCTTAAAAGTATATATCCATCATTCCAACAACCAGGTTCTCCATCATTAAAGCCTCAACCTCACTGCAAATCTTCCCGTTTGACCTGACCCTCCCTGCATTTTTATTTTTGCACAATGTCAACGAAATGGAGCAACTAAAAAATAAATTAAATCGAATCATAGTGCATTAAGCATGTTGTTTTCCATCCACTTTTATATATTGTAAGAAAACGAATGGTAGATACGTACAACTATTTGTCCAATAAATTAGTACATGAAAAAAGCCAATGGATTAAAGGATATATAAGAAATAATGGACGAATTAGGATCGATTCCAAATAGTTTATTTGAACAATTTTTTATAAAAATAAGTTGTATTTATAATATAGTACTTGAGACTTGTAGTTGTATAATACTTATATAATAAAGGTCATTCGAAATGTAACATATTTTCAACTTATTTTTATAGACAATATACCGTTCACTTTGAACTGTTTGGAATAAGAACCCATGATGATACGTCCCTAAATTTGAAAGCTAAAACGAGGTAAATTTTAGGTTTATTTGGTGTTTTAACCTTTTAAAAATGAAATCATATTTATTTATGCAATTTGGCAATTTTAATCTAAATTAGGCATGCAGGATAAACGAATTAACATACCAATGGAGGCTGTGAATTTCTTGTTGGAAGTTGGAGTTGGTGGTAATTTTGGAATGGGGCAAGAGGAAATAGTAGAAAGAGGAAGAATTGGGAGATTTTGGCAGTTGCAAATTTCAATCATGTAGCCATCAGGGTCATGGAAGAAGAGCTGATCGACTACCACCCCGCCTTCCGTCACCACAGCGGTCACGTACTCGATCTCCATCGCCTCCAGCTGCCGGATTATGAGCTCCATGTTGGAGCACTGGAAGGAAATGTGGTTGTCTTTTGGGTTTATTTTTTGGCCTTTCTTTGTTGTAGCATCTTTCACTTCTAGCAAATGAATTCCAATTCCATGGTTGAACAACCTTCAAGATTAAAAAATTAATATAATAATTAAGTGCTTTTAGCTAGCGTATACTTTTTTCAACAATAACAATTATATATTGAAGTTGATTAATTAAATATTTAGATTGGTACAAATTAAAAGTGATTAATTTACGAGTAATTAATGAAATGAACAAATAATTTTAATTTTTTTATAAAAAAAACGATTATATATATATATATATATATATATATATATATATATATATATATATATATATAATTAATGGCAGTTAAATTTGAGTCTCATGATTTTAGAACAGACAGATTAAGCAGCTAGGTACCATGCGCCTTCGAAGTCGAATGAAGAAGGGCGTTTGATGAGCACGAATCTCAAGACATCCTCATAGAATTTAATGGATGTAGCTAAAGATTTGCAAACGTAGGAAACATGATTTAGAGCCAGCAATGGCAATTCCTCCCCAGGCGTTGATGATGAAGATGATGAGGACGACCATCTTATCATCTTCTCCACCTCTCCCTTTAAAACCTCTTTTCCCATCTCTCTTACTTTCTCTCTCTATATATCTCTTTCTCTCTCTCTCTCTCTCTCTATTTATATATATATATATATATATATATATATATATATATATATATATATATCTTTCTCTCTGTACAAATATATATCTATTTCTCTCTCTCTTCTTGATACAATATATATAGGTCTAAGCAAATAAGGCTTGCATATATAAGCTACTTCACATATCATGCAGCTGTATATATCTATCTATATATATATAGAGACAGAGAGAGATATAGATATAGATATAGATGAAGAGAGATGCATGCGGGGAATTATATAATTTTGAGTAGTGCTACAAACACAAACTATTTTATAAATATTTTATAAATTACTGATGTGGCATACTCCACCCCAGCGTATTGATCAACAATTTATTTCAATATAATCTTCAGTCCCACACAATATACTGAGGTGAAGTATACCACATCAACCGTTTATGAAATAATTTGTGTCTCTAGCATTATTCTATAATTTTTATCCATGTCACTCCAGCGTAACAAACAATTAATCTTACTGATTCTTATCCACATGCATGACTGCGTCATACACATGTTACATTTATTATTTTCTCTAACACGTGCGTGCTCCACGTAGCAAAGTCGTATATTACACATGTTCTTATACTCCATTTCTCTAACCCCCTCATTCCCATGCATTGCTTGTTAATTAAGGTGTTAATAATAGTCCAAACCGCTTAATTTGATTATAAACAATATGATGATTAATATATATATATATATATATATATATATATATATCAGTCCGTTTCTCCAACGAAATTGAAACAAAAACAAACTAGTAATAGCGATAATTTTTTTCGTCGCTATCGCTATAACCGATTCGTCTTTGATTCATTTTTTTGATTCGTTAGAATAGAATGTATAAATATTAGTGCATACAGTTTGTGAATTGTAATCTTTCATTATAAATTCATTTTCTCGCATCATATATAGACGAGTGAATGGATGTGGTAACATACATTGAAAAACAGCTATTTAATTAATATCATTAAAATTGAGGTTTTTATAAAATAATTTCAAGAAATGACCCCTCAAATTTTTTGTATATATTAATTTATATGTAATTTTCATCGATTCTTAATTTGCCCAACTTTTCTATCTCCGCCCCTGTATGAAACATAATAGCCTGAGTCGTCTCCACTGCGTGGATCTGACTGGATTGTTTTAATAATAATTAACACCCTTATATATATATATATATATATATATATATATATATATATATATATATATATATATATATTTTTTATAATCTTACACACCACCACCACTACCAAATACACGTCAATTATTACATTAGAGACTTAATTTTGCCAATATAACTGGAATATTTTAAAATAGGCTAATTTTTAAAATTCAACGACCATATATTTAATTTATAGCTTAAGTCAAAAAATTATAAAATAAAAGAAAAAAACGACAAACTTTCCAATATTTTTATATATTTCAAGACAAATTATTGGTTTTTAGAACTATTGTTGAGTACAAGTGGTTAGATTTTTATCTTTTTAATTAGTAATACACGTGACTTAAACAAATGGCATAAAAATAAAGATTGGTTGACTCAATAATTTATACCAAATGAAAACAATAAATTTAATTAATTAATTGTGGGGTAATTAATTAATTAATTAATGATGCTAGGAATTTAACTGACCCCCTTTTGTATTGAAATAGGGGGAACAATGAGAATGAGATTAAATAAAAAGCTAAAAATTAAAAGTGGTATCGTGGAGGCTTCTCTGAGGATGCAAAGAGTAAAAAGTTGTGTAGCCTCAAAAAAAACGAACTAATTTGAAACCTTATAAAAAATAAAAACACTAGTTTGGAACTTGTGGATAATTATTATACTCTCTCCGTTCCATAATAATAGTAGTCATTTTAAAAATAAAAATTATTCAAATTTATTTGTCGGTTGCAATTTTAAAGGAATAAATTATTTATTTTATTATATTACCACTAAATTCTCTCAATTTTTTTATAAAAAAAGTCTCACTCTTGTATTATTAGTTCTCAAGTTTATATAAAGAGATAATGATGAAAGTCTTGGTAAAGTTTAATTATTAAATAATAATATTAAATAATTTTTTAAAATACATGGGCAAAAAGTACTAAACGATTACTATTATTTCAATTTTGTGGTTGGAATAGTCTCGAGAGTTCCAGCTGGAAAGCCAGAGAAGAAGGTCTATAGCTATAAGGATTTCATGGAATTCTCTTAGATTACATAAAAAATGCAAAAAGTAATGAAGAGGGCAAAAAATCATGATAACACAAAATAAAATGATGAGTAGGAGGGGACAATAGTGAATAATTATCATGGATTTTAATTCCCTCATGATGTTCATGATGTAGAAAACATAAATTGGACAAAAGGATGTATGACCGAAATCGTCGCCTAAAGGAGGGTGAATATGAGTGAGTAAGATAAGGGGTATTCACTTGATTCAGACCGTGTGTGTATATATATATATATATATATATATATATATATATATATATATATATATATATATATATATATCAGATAGAACAAAAGGATGTTTGTTAATATTTCATACCATATAACTTAGTATTGATAATTTTTTCATTTAAAGCTAAGAATATAATATTTAGGCAAAGTCAATTTTAGAGGTTTGCTAAACAACCTCAAACCTGCTGCTTTTGTTATATTGTCTTGAAGTCATTATGAATGAGAAGTAAGTATTGTTGATTTGTTTTCCTTCCCAATTTCAACATTTTCTTTTGTCTTTTTTCCTTTTTTTTTAAATTTTACCTAACACAAACAAATCAAATTCGTACCACATCAAAACTCAACTCATATATACTTGCATCGTAAATCCCCAAAACGTGTATATATATATATATATATATATATATATATATATATATATATATATATATATATATATATATATATACGGTTCGGATCAAGTGCATACCTCTTATCTTACTCACCCGTGCTCACCTCCCTTTAGGCGACGGTTTCGGTCATACAACCGTCGTCTATACTTTTAGCGACGGACAACAAATAGCGTCGCTAAAAGTATAGACGACGGTTGTATGACCGAAACCGTCGCCTAAAGTGGGGTGAGCACGAGTGAGTAAGATAAGGGGTATGCACTTGATCCTTGTTTTTATATATATATATATATATATATATATATATATATATATATATATATATATATATATATATATATATATTGTTGTACGTACATATCAAACAATTATAATTAACAGGTAGCTTATGGTAATGCTTATTTAACTTTGTACGGTTGGATTATATATGTCATTGTTGAATTAACTTGGCCAAAAACTTGAAGTAATATACTAAGAATTCTAGATGCTTTGAAATATTTTAAAGATTTAGCTGCAGATTGCTTCTTATTTGTGCATGGAGCTGCGCAACCACTAGTGGTTGGTAACGTTTAATCTATCTTTGTTAAGTCAAATTACCATATATAAGACCTAAGAAAATTTTGCAGTTTATGTTGTTACTTACAAGTTACAATTAAGACTGATTTTGCACCAAAACAAATACATATATACGTACGACCAACCCAATAATTGTTTGACAATGAACAAGATAAGAACTAAGAAAATGTGATTATAATATTATATCCACTTAATTGATTGATTAATTCAAACAGCTCTGAAAATCATGAATCATTAAGGAATACTAACAATCATGGCTGGCTCCACATCTTTGTCCATTTATTTCAATAGTTTTATGTATAAAAAAAATAATGAAATGGGGATCAATAATATAGAGTTAATTACATTTCAATCCCACTGGTTACAATGTTTTGCATATAACCACTTGTGATTCAAAAATAGGAATAATTACTCCTACAGTTTTGACCAAACTGTAAGTATCCCTATGTAAAATAACAAGTTAAAATGATTTAATATTCATAGTTTTTATTATTATTATTGCTCTCTTATGGTTTACATTGTATTGCACATGCATGACCCTCCTCCATAGATTATTCAGTAAATTAACACGTACTCCCTCCGTCCTAAAAAGATGAATAAAATATAATTTACATACATATTAAGAAAAATAAAAATATAGAAAAGGGATTTAATTACATTTCAATCCCATTAGTTTACACCGTTTTGCATATAATCCCTTGTGATCCAAAAATAGGAACAATTACTCCTACAGTTTTGACCAAACTGAAACTATTATATTTACCATAGCATCCATGTACAAAATAACAAGTTAAAATGTATTTGATATTCGTAGTTTATTTTTCTCTTATGGTTTGCATTGTATTCCACATGACCCTGTTCCTGTTCCATAGATTAATTATTTAGCAAATTAACACATATTTAAGTGTCGTTATTTAGTCAATATCACAAGGAGGAGTACTATTTGCTGTTTTAGGATCACAAGGACTTGTGTGAAAAATGGTGTAAACCACCTAGACTTAAAATATATTTTACTCAAATTTTGGAAAAGGGTAGCATGCAGCACAAGAGTATATGAGAAGGAAAGAAAAAATTAAACTGGCTTATTTGTATATACAAACACAAGGTTTAAAGATATATACTTAATTATCAAAGGGCCAAATTGGACATGGGATAATGAAATGACTATTATACCCTTAATGAATGAAGTTGGAAAAATTGTTGTGGAGTGTGCATATCGCATATACAGTTAGTTATCGATAATCTAATTAGTTTTTTAATAACAAATTAACCCAACACAACCTAATCAAGATAAAATTTAATCAAACTATTCCTTAATTATGCCTAATGGACCTGCATACCATTTCATAATTATCATAACAACCCTTCCTTTATATGGATCAACTGAGAAGCTAACCCCCTCCCCCCTTGAGATTGTTTAATTTCTTTTACTCTTTTTTTATGAAGCTCATCATTGCCCCCAAAGCATTTGTATTGAAGACCGGCTAGAAAAATATATCATACTCAAAATTTAAAAAGTATATAAAAAAAATACGTTTATTGATTTCTCTTATTCTCAACCAACTAGAAACACTTTTTCTAGAAGGTGGGATTTCCTCGCTTATTACAATTTATAAACTCGACGTTACATTATTACATTGGCACCAGCCAAAAAAATAAAATAAAAATCTAACCTAAAAGAGTTCCGTGTATATGAACGAAACAATCAGTGGCCTTCAATTCATGGCCAACACTACGTACATATACATATATATATATATATATATATATATATATAATTAATGCTCAATCGAACTTATATCGCACAAGCTGTAGGGTTCATTTTGCCGGAGAATGTGGCTTTAGCATTAGCACAAGCAGATGCCAGAGTCGTGTTAAATGGATTCCCGGTATAAGTAAAATCAATGTCCACCAATTCGATGCCTACACAAGGAACACTGGTACTACAATTTAGTTGCACTGCAACATTCGACGTGGTTGATCCCTTTATGTTCTTAAAATGAATGTCACTTATCTTCACATTCGAACCCTGTCACCAAATTTAAGTTAACAAAATGAACCAGGCTGAATGATGAATTGTACAGTACAACTAGTTAGTGCTTTGTTTAGTTTCTTGATATATAATCAGTATAAAATATAAATATATAAATAAATGGATCATGTCTTATATATTTACCCCCTTTTTGGTATCGGAAGCGTAGTTTTGATCTATAATGATGGGGTTACACACGTCTTCCATGATTATATCTTGAAATGTGATGTTAACTGCTTGGATAGAGGGTGATTCGCGGAAGGTTTTGATCCTTGCACCGTTTGTGGTTTTCTTTAAGGTACAATTACTCACATGAACTCCTCTCACGTCCTTCTCATCTTGGTACCTTCCAAGACTACCAACACTGCAATACATATATATATAATAAAAAAAAAAAATTGAGTAATTGGGAAAATTAACAAATTCATATATGCATGGGGACCTGAATTCAACTAGCTACTTTAGAATAAAAGGCGTTGAGTGGAATAGAATTGAGTCGAGATATAAATAACATATAATGCATGCATGCATGCGTGGTAATATATTGTAAACCATATTCAATTTCTTTGAATTTGTCACTGTTGGAGTATGAATAAAATTTTATTTAATTTGCTGATAAAAAAAAATTATGCATGCATGAATGGAAGATTAATTTAGGTACGTGCCTAATGCCATGTCCAGGTCCGCAGGTGACATTCTGAACCGTGACATCGGAGCTACCATCGCCTATGGAAATGCAGTCATCGCCTACTCCGATAACAGAGTTGGTTATCTTGACCCCTTGGATGCGACCAATATGGATTCCGTCGGTGTTTGGGCTATCTCCAGGAGCTATTATTTTCATTTTATCAGCACTGAAATTAGTGCAATCAAATACTTTCATTTGGAACCCTTTGCTATTCACCAATTTAATATTGCTAATAGCTGAATTTTTGGAGTTGGCGATTACAAGTGACTGCATACATATATATACATACATGAAAAAACAAATCAACACAATTATATATTACTTAGTACACATGAAATTAGAAGTTTGAAAATTAATCTTAATATATATATATATATATATATATATATATATATATATATATATATATATATATATATATATTTGCTGACTTCATATAGCATGACTCAAATTAATATATACCGAGTACTTACATCTGTAAGAGGAGTGCCCTTTTCACCGAGAGCCCTACTCTTCCACGCGGCGACCTCGCCTTGACCATGAAGAGAACCTCCACCATTTATAATCACTTGATCAACTCCAATAATGTTGACCCATGTGCCCGAAGGAAATGCTTTGGGATCTGGCTTTGCAAGTAAAGTTCCTAGAATTTCAATAGTTATGGGACCTGGGGCAGTGCATGGCCCTTTAAAATTAAGCTCTCCGGTCAAAAATTTCCCAGAAGGAAAAATAATCTTTGGTGCTGTAGTTGATTTACAAGCTTCATCCCAAGCCTTCATTACTCCCTGCACATATGTATGAAAGACTCACATATCAAGAACTCGCGCTCGATATATATATATATATATATATATATATATATATATATATATATATATATATATATATATATATATATAGATCTTTAAATCACCGTAGCTATAGCATTCAAAGCCGACGACATAGATATGACGATGGTTTGAACCGTTACTCTCTCTCTATATATATGCAAAATTAATTTATAAAAAACTAGCTAGCTCGATCATATATACCGCAGTAGCATCAGACGTTCCATCTCCCTTTGCATCAAATTTTGTTACATCGAAATCTGCACATTTGGCGCCAACTATTAAGAGCAAAATTACACCCAGAATTTGATAAACAGATATGGTGATCTCGAATCCTCTTGTGAGGGCCATTTTTAACAAATTGAATTTAGGAGAAAAAGTAAGGAATATATATATATATAAAGGTTTGTGAAAGGCTAAAATATATATTTGATCAGCCTAACCCCCTGCCCCTTTTATACCATTACTAAGATCTTAATTGGTGGACATTAATTCAATCTAATTATAGTAGCTCTATAATTAGCAAACAAGAATGTTAACCTCTCATTTCATTTGTGGTATTTATGTGTTTAATTACTCGGTCTAAGAGATTTTATTCTCTATAGCGACAATTAATCTTGTTCACATGGCCAGTTAATTAAGTTGCCATTTGTATTGTCGACCTCATTAGTTAATGGCAATTTTTTTTATAATTACTACTATACTCCCTCCATTCTACAAAAATAATCCCATCTACAAATTAAGTTTACAAATTCTAAAGATATGCATTTGTTCCATATAATTAATTACTCCTAAATTTGATGAGTCTTTAGTTTAATAGTGCTAATTAACTAGCATGATAATGTAATTGGTGAAGGTAAATTAATTGCATGTGGACATTATTTAGTATTAAAACATGGCACTCGTTTTTCGAAACAAAAAAAGACTAGAAAAAGTGTATGTTCGGTGGAGTAGTGTGGTGATGATGCTAGGGATATCAATTTTTTTTATTTTTTATTTTGTCTCAAATGATATGTCATTATAACATTATCTAATGTGATTGGTTATGTCATAAATTATCATTAAAATATTTAATATCATATCATTTGAGACCAAAAATTTAAGACCCCCTAACATTACTCTTTTAATTATTATAGTTTTCCTTTTGCAATCGTCATCCAAATATAACAATCAAATTAAATGAAGAAAAACTACAAAATTAGTTAAAAATTATTTGAAGTTTTAAGCAAGGGAAAAGTTTTACCCAAGAACTAAAGAAATTCAATTAAATGCAAGGACTAGAACAATGTTTTTGCAGCACATCCCCACTGATCGGACAATTTTCCCCTCAAGTTAATTCGACAAATCTTCATTATCTGTTTTCAAAAACAATTGATGTTAACGCTGCAAGTAACCCCATTCAACTGTCCAGGATTATGTGTAGAATCCAATTTGGCTGGCATTTACTGGCCTGGTTTTAACTTTAAGGACTGGGAAAATACACAGGTATGGGTTCATTTAGAAAAAGATAATAATCCTACCTACAATTAATTAATACCCATAATACGCAAATTGAATTAGGTTTTCTGAGACCATTCTCATAGCCAATTTCCAACTGGAAATACCCTTTTCATCCCATCTTTTTCCAATAAGAGATTCACCACCAAGTGCACCAGAATGTATTGATAAACAATGTCTGAATGCAACAATATCACTGTTTATATCTGATCCCAATAAATCAATCACTTCGGAAATAACAAATGGAATTTTCTTCCATGGGGAACAATTAGGACTGATCATTCAGTTATATCCGAGCCAAATAGGTTATTCGGCTATAACCGAAAAATTGAAATTAGTATACTTCTAGTATCCGATCAATTAACCGAATTATAAGATGACACAACTCGGTTATTAACTAATAACCGAAATTTTGGTCTATATTTCCCAAACAAAGAAAAGTCATTTCAAATTTTCAATACAAGAGTTTCCAATCAATAATTAACAACAGACAACAACCATAATAATTCAAAACATTAACATGAAGTCTAATTAATCCATAACAGCAGAAGCACTGCAGCAGGCAGCAACATGCTGATGCAGCACAGCAGCAGGCAGTAACATGCTGATGCAGATTGCAGCACAACAGAAGCAGTAACACGTGATGCAGATTGCAGATTGCAGATTGCAGCACAACAGAAGCACGTCAGCAAAGCATATATGCAGCAGGCAGCAGGCAGCAGGCAGCAGGCAGCAGGCAGCAGGACAGCAGGACTGCAGGACTGCGAAGTGCAAACCAGCTAAAAGCTTTACAGTTGAGAAGTATATGACAATTATAAATTAAATCAAGTAACAGTTTCTCAAAATTAAGAGCGGGGAACTTCTCTTCAGATGTTTTCCTGTAGACCCATACCTATTGTCAATAACAATTGTCAAATATGAGTATTTAAAGGTTAAATTTCCTTTTGGAAAGAATACAAATTGGTGCAATACTCTAGATAGTTGTACAGTTCCAACACATATGACACACAACCTTATTTAGCAACAATACATTAATATTAGATGACTATCAATATAACTCATTAAAAAATTAAAACTTTACTGCCTATGGACCATATATAACAACCTTCCTAACATTTTATGATACAACAAACAGACGGTTGCACCTTACACAACCATAAAATTCAGTTAGAGTACAACATGTAGAACCATCAAGGTCCACAAGATTCTTTAAGGTGTTTTACAATCATGCTACATCAAATACTGATAGAAACACCAATAGATTCAGCCAGTTTAAGGGTTACTTCAGCAAATGATGCAAGATGCAACACAACATCTGGTGATGAACATTTCAACCCAATGTCTAAAAGGCACTTTAACTATGCTCCAAAACCAGAACACAGAAGCTAGAACCTTTGAAAATAAACCAAAACAATTGATAGCTTGCATAATGATATCCAAAAGTGAATAAACATCTATTTAAGTAACATGCACAACAAATGCCCTAATAAAACCTCACTAAGCACACATCTAACATCATCTACAAAAACCAAGAGAAAACAGAGTGAAATTTTAGAAGATAGAATTAGGGTTAAATTTGGGGAAAAATTTAACCCTATAACAACTAAAATAAATCATGTGTAGATGAAAATTTGGATTTCATGCTTGCTGCTTATTTGTGTAGATGGAAATTTGGATTACATGTGTAGATAAATCATACATGCTTGGCTAATGATTTTGAATTACCTGCTTGCTGAATGCTGAGACTTGAGACTTAAGAGACAGAGGGGGGGTGGGGCCACGGGGGAGCGGAGGTGGAATCGGCCCAGTCAAGGAGAGGCGGAGACTGCGGAGCCGCAAACTCGCGATTTGGGCTGGGCAGAAAGTGAGAGCCGGAGACTGAAATGAATTGATTTGGTTTGGGTACTGTTTGTCTGTTTTAACTTTTGAAGGGTTTTTTTTATCTGATTCAGTTATTCAGTTAACCGAATAACAAAAATTCAAGAACCAAACCCAAATCCGAATCCGAAAAGCGGGTGATATTAAAATGGGTATAACCAAAATGCAAAAAATAACCAAATAATCAAAATATTTCGGTTTAAAATTTTCAATTCGGTTCGGTTATTCGGTTTTATCAGTGTTTTGCTCAGCTCTGGGAACAAGAAGAATGTCCGAAAAAATCTTGTATTTCCCATAAAACCATATATCTGATTAAGTCTATTGGTCTTGGGCCATATCGTACTCCATCAGTACACCACCTCTCGCCCACGTAATCACTAGCGTAGGCCAGTTCTCTCAAATTTTGATTCAGACAGCAAAAGTCCCTCCAACTCGATCAATATCAACAACATGTCGTGACCGGTTAGGCTTGGTTTATTTTTTAGCACTTCCAGTAACTCAAGGGGACCAAGTTTTGTTACACCACTAACGGCAGGGTGAATAGATGGAATACAGAGTTACTGCAAATCTAATAAACTGTCATGTCAACAATATTTGCAGAACAGATGGATCATCAGAAAATCTGGTTGAGAGTTTGATAAGCCTGTCACCTCCCTTCTCAACAATATTTGTGTCGCTACCTGCCAACTAATCAAGTAAAATATATTAAGTGGTTTTGGTGCTACAACAAGCATGAAATATGGAAATTTCAAAATTCCATGGATAACATCCAGAATGAAGGTAACACAAACTTTGTAACTACTTAATTGGTTGACTTGTGCTAGCCTCTACTGGGGGCAGGTCTCCCAAACACGAGATATATTATACTACGAAGACTCAAAAACCATGTTCATGGATTTTATAAGGTATTTACCAAGGATAAGCAATAATTATTTAATAGCTAAAAGTTTAGTGTATAGCTATACTCTGTACAAATTCGTGAACTCCTTTTAACATGTTCATTACCCATTCCTCGTACAATAGCACGGAAGGGAAAGCATTATTTAAGTTTATTGTATTCTCTAACTTATCCAATGTTTTTCCTAGTATTAGTAATCACAATGTAAATACATAACCGGCACTATCCAGTGTTGATCCTAATAATGTAGAATGCTAGCAGCAGTATACTATAGGCAACCTAATTTGCATAAAATCTCTGCTCTCCACTAAAGAGGCATTCCAATGCTTTCAGCCGAGGCATTTTAAAATTTTGATTGCGTGAAGCAATGCTCCCACAAATACATGTAAATAAAATGCCTAAATATGAAAAAGTATAAGCTTAATGCATGATCCACATTAATCCCACTAACAATATTACTTCAGGGAAAAAGGGATTTATTTTAATAGGTCAGTGAAGAAGGGAAATTATGATCATAAAGGTGCTGGTATCTATATATTAATAAGACATACCATAGAGGAAATCTCACAAGTGTAATATGTAATATTTCTCTAATATCTAGAATGAAAGATCAAAAGGTAAACAAAACCATGAACTTTTGCACTAAAACTTACTAGCTGCTATATGTACCATTGATTTAGTAAAGATTACATACAAAACACTAAATAAAAACTTCTTTAAAGATATGGCTTTGAATCTGAACCTTAGTCAACAATGAACACAAAACTTTTTCCACAGTTCTGTTTCCCAGTTCACCACTATCATCAATACAACAGAGAATTGAATCTATACCACCACTTTCAGTAACAGATCTACATATTTCATCCTGCAGACAGAAGCATCATGAGTCAACAAAAAGCTTAATAACACAAATATATCTGGTTAAGTAACTGGGAAGAAAAGAAAGTAATTTCTTCTCATTTATACTAAAGGTAAAGGTTAATCAACCAAATGTTACTAATAAGATTAATATTTAAAAACAAACTTCAAACAAGTTAAACTTAAGAAATCATCAAAACAAAACTTTTTAAACATGTGAAGTCTGGTGAACTAAACTAGGAAAAAGAGAAAGTAGTAACTTTTTCTTACTTGTACCAAAGGTTAATTAACCAAATATCAAGAGAACTTTGAACATGTTAAATCTTACTTAAATTCAAATTTGAACGAAAAGTAGGTGCAATAAACTTCAGCTGTTCTGCATAATCCATCCACTTACTGGCTCAAATATATATATATGTTTACATATGGAGGCTACTTATCAAACAAAAAAACACACAGTAACTTGATATAGCATAGACCTGATTTTTACTTCATTTTATTTTATTTATTTATTTATTTTGTTGGGGAGGGGGTGACTGTCATAATGATTCCTGTTCATTTCATTTAAATATGGTGCATATCTTATTATCTATGGAAAACGGGTGCTTGCGTCACAAGTCACAAAGCTCACATAATATTTTTAAGAAAATTAGCACCATATAAATTGTTTATTATAATGTTACGTTTCTCATCCTTGCAGTGCAAACAAAACCTTTTTTTAATTCAATATCCTTGCCCTCTAAAGTTCTTTAATATTATAGAAATCAAGTCAAATATCAAGTTAAGTACCACCAGCATCTCCATTGGGAGTTATAGGAATTTTTGTAAGAGATCAACTACCTAAAGATACGCTTGCAATATGTTCTTGCAGGTTTCTCTGAGTCCAATTAATACAACCCTAAATTAACAGAAGCTACTTTGGTGAATTGCCTTCGACATAAGACATCAAAATGGAAAGACTCGTACAAATAAAGTAATCAGGATTAATGCAAAACCATAAGTTGACTGTAGTGATAGAGTACAAAGGCAGATATGATCAAGCAAAAGGATCTTCCACAGAGAAATGTTTTTGAAACCACAAACAATCATAACAGCGTATGTGGAACTCCAAATGTGGTGATACAGAAAAACATGCTTCTCGAAATTTCATGTGGTAAATCTAACCATCTAGTTATCCTACTTAGCTAGTTTAGTACTTCCATTTTTTCACTTATAAGTGGTTTAATAGCTTTTTCTAATATTTTATCGCCAACCAAAATAAAATTTCTTCCTTACCAGTCCATATTCATCTATTTGTGTAATGATAGAGAATGTAGCATCCTTGGGTTATTAATATTTATTAAATAAAATAAATATTTTAATGGAAATGTTTGTGTTTTATGTGATTGAAGGTTGATTTTTGACCTAGATTTTGTGTTATGTAATTATGAATGTGCGTTGGAAATAAATGTGCGTTGGAATTTTTCGACGAAATAAAAAAATTTCTAGAAAAACGCTAAATCACTATTCATAAACGCAGAAAACGTTTTTTCGTTTTTTGAACTTTTCGAATTACGGCATAGCGTTTATTTGGAAAAAAGGGACGAAATCTCCAAAAAAAATATTTTAATCACTATTCACCCTAAAAACGCATTTTCTTATTTTCAAATTTTCGAACTTTGACATATTGTTTGTTCGGGAAATGGGGACGGAAAGTGAAATTGAAACTTGAAAATGAAAAAGTCAATAATTTGACTAAATGTAAAAGTTAGAAAAGAAATTAGGAAATAATAATAATAATAACAATAAGTTAAAGAGTAACCAAGCTAAGTGAAGCTTAAAGATTAAAAAGGCTTGGCTAAGGATTAAAATGGCTTGACCAAGGATTTAGATGGCTTGACCAAGATGGAGCCAAAGTAAAGGAGATGGCTTGGACTTGGAGCCAAAGCTTTGTAAAATACAAGTGTCACTTGATAATTAAGATGAGAGATGTGTCATTGGATAACAGTTGTAACATGTGGTTAATTGAATGAGGAAAAGGGGAGAGAAAGGGGAAGTGGCCAGATGGAAAGGAGAGGGGAACAAAGTGGTGAGTCACTTACTATATTTAGTTTTTATCCAACAAGCAAGTCATTTAATACTTTGTTCCCTCCATCCATTTTGTGCTTGTCAAACAAGTCCTTAAACTATCATTTTGTCTAGCTTAGGTTACTTTAATTAAGGTTAGGTTGGCCTAACTCATGCTTGGTTAGGTTAAATGTAGGATGATTTATTTAATCATCCACCAATTAGCCATTTTATTATCTTCATTTCACGAGACTAGAGAGATAGAAATTGAGAGAAAGAAAAAGAAAAACAAGAAAGAGAGAGCTTGGATTCGGATTGAACAAGAAGAGAAGGAGAAGGAAGCCTTGATTTTCATCATCTAGCCAAGATCAAGAAGAAGAAGAAGTAACAAAAGGTAAGAGCCCTAATTATTTCATCCTTTTAATTTTCTTTCTTTTAAAAAGCTTTCTAGTATGTTAGGAAGTGCTTTGTTGGTGGTTGGTTTTTAATGAAAGATCATGGAAGTATCTTGGAGTAATAAGGATATATATAATATGTTAAATTACTTGTAAATTGCATGAAAAGTGGAGCCAAGAATGAAATATACAAACGGAATGGGAAAAGGACTAAATAATGGACTAGGGGCTGTTTGTGTTATGCTCCTTGGAGTTATGAACATCACCCAATTGGAACGGAAGCAAAAACTTGTGTAACGAAGTCATGGTGATTCTTTTTGTAAAACTAGTTAAAAGCTAAAAATAACTAGTGTAAACCCTGACTTTCGGTCAGATTTATGTTCTGATTGGCTTGCTGGAAAATTTTCCCGTTTTGGGGGTTATGTATTACGTTAAGTACCGAGTCTGTGGACGTAAGAATGACCTCATTCCGAGTTCGGAGGAGGGAGTTATGCCCTTCGGAAGGAGACTAGTCAAATTTGCCAAAAATAATAAGTTAGTTGTCAGGTGGTTTTTGGGGCCACTGTTTCGGCCAGGAAATGGGTCTGGAAAAAAATTCCATCTGAGAGATTTGTAGTAGATGTTACAAGGAAGAAAAGGACGAGAGAACGGACTAATTCCGACTTATAACAAGTTATGAGGTTCGAAAGAAAGAGGTTTAGAACAATCAAATAAAGACATGTTACGCAACGTCGCGTGACGTGGCGCATGTCGAAGCATGTCGAGGGACGTCGAGCGACGTGGTGCACGCCGAGGTGTGTTGGGCAACGTTATGTGGCGTCGTGCGTGCCAGGCGTGTCACAGGCATATCGAGGAACCATGTCGCAACGACATGTGATATTTTGACAATTGTTCTAAAATATTCCAACTTAAAAATAAAAATAGTAAGAATAAAAATAATAATAATAATAGAAATGATAATAAAAAATATTATAAAATGAATATTAATGGATATAAACCATCCTAGGGAGTTGTTAGGAGAGTTGTGGCGTTCCCGAACGCCGTAACGCCGTAAGACGTTTTTAAAGAAAATTGTCGCGCTAATTAAATATAAAACACGAACAATATAAAATGAGTAATAATGCGATGTAAACCAATATGTGGAGTTTTTATGTGACTAATTGGCATATTATTGATTATTAAATGTGTAGGATAATTGAATAGCGTTTTTAAAGTAATTAATAAAGAACGCTTCAGACAGGTATTCTTAAACTCTTTCGCGAGTTTTATTTCCACAAATTATATTATTGTGCGAGCTTTTTAGCTTCCTTTACAGATTATATTAAAATGTCAATTTACACAGTATTTATATAGTGTGAAATCAAAACTTATGCAATAAATTTTATAAATTGCACAAGTTATTCGGTATGCTAAAACTCCATGTTATTTAAAGATTTAAAGTTCGATATTTTATAAATTATTATAAAATTACGTCGATGCCTTGTTGTTTCCGCTATACACATGTTAAGACATGATTTGAATTTATTAGATTCTTAAATGTTATCTAAACCAAATTAAATTGGTAAGGGCTCTAATTTAAGTCTGAGATGAACAACTCTATTATTAGGGAAACTTTTGGTCGGATTTTCGACTGGCCTTCGCGATGTAAAAGTAAACGCAAAGTCGTTTAAAAGAAATAGGTTGTGCACAACATAAATACAATAGGTTGATCCCCTAACGTACTTAGAAAATGACGGTTACGAAATTAAACCTTTTATGAAAAAGAGAATATTCAAGGTCTTTTAACCGCTCAATATGTAGTTTCAAGAATGTTAAATAAAAAGAAATTTTATTATTATTATTCCTATTTATTCGAAATAATTTCACAACTATTGTTCAGTTGTTGAAATGAAAACATGATTATTGATTTTGTTGTTATTCAACTGTTATACTTGTTGAGCTTGTTAGCTCTTTATATAAAAATGTTTTCAGCTAAGCTCAAGTGGGGCGAAAGCTCGAGTAAGAAAGACAAAGGAAAATGAAAAGTTTCCAAGTAAAAGATATTATGTAATAGTTTAAGTTATGAATGATATATATTAAGTAAAATGATGTAATAATTATTATTATATTATGATGCTTCCAAACTTGTAAAGGTCTTAGAACCTGGGAAGTTAGATTAATATGGTTTGTAATAATTTAATAATTATCTTTTTGTCTTTATAATTATGCCTAGTGGTTAGTACCGCGTGATGCACCATTGTTAGGGTTTAAAGGTACCCAGAATTGGGGGCGTCACAATTTGACCTTCACATTTACTAATTTCATAGTTCACATACCTGTCTAAATTGACAATCTATGTAGTTAATGAATATTCAGGACCTAATAGCCATCTAAACTTTTTTTTATTATTGAGAGTTGCTCTCATTCATTTATACAACAGAATCGAAATTGTTTGTTGCAATATACAAAGGTATACATATGCTTACCGATACATACTGTTATAATATATATTTAGATGGTGAACACACTTAACAAGACAAAAATAAGTTGATATAAGATTTTACTTGGTCGACTGTATTTCCTTTAATATCACTATGTTTTGCAATGATAACATGAAGTTGGTATAGATGCTTCAGTTACCTTGCCAAACTACAAAAGGAGAGATACAATTAATAAGAAACATACCACTCTGGTAGCCTCATGGAGTATAAGCCCAGGGTCCTCCAGTTAACACGTGTTTTGGTCTGTTTGTTACTCTCCAATTGACACCAAACCATCTTGCATCTATAGCTTTTTAATTAAATATTGCCAGGAAACTTGTCCTTTAACCATATTAATGGTATTCCTGGAAAGCTTTGTCAATCAGTAAAACTCAACCTCTTCTCCATCCCAGATTTTCCTTGAACTATTTGCTCCATCATCTCTAGTAAGTACTCTATCCAATTGTCAGGTGACTCAATAGCTCATAACATGGGAGGAATTCTTCACAGAAGATATTTCTATCAATCTATCAAATAGAAGGCTAAAAACCAAAGGATAGAGCAGCATTTCACCATCTTAGTCTAAAGGTCATTGTACTTGAAAGAAATGTAGCACAATGTCACCCTTTCTGCTAACATAAGCACCTTCCAAATGAGTATCTTGACCATGAACTCTCCTTGTCATCATCCTGTGGAGATTATGCTTAGCATTGCTTCCTCTATTGATAACCTTCACTATCAACAACATCCTTAGCGCCAATCACAATAAATCCCTTCCTTAACAGCTCACGCCACAGCCCTCACGCCATCTCTTGACTATATTCACAAGCTGACAATTGTTTATGTAGACCTTTTAATGGCTCTTTCTACGCCAACCATACTTGACTCCTTAAGAGCTAAAATCTCATAACTCTCAACATTATTACAGAAGTGCTGCTTTTGCAACCACATTTACACCTTAATCCTCTCTTCATCACTTGTCTGAACCTCTGACTCTGACAACTCAATCTCTATTTCTTCCTCCCCAATTAATCTCTCTTTTCTTACACCTTCTCTAGCAGAAGAAGTAAACTGCTTGTTCCGCACATCAGCTCGAACTTTAATTGGTTTTCTACATTTAACTGCTCTGTTCATGAGATGAATATATCGATACCGCATTTCCATCAAGGGAGGCATTTCAACCAACGCATCTTTCTTATAGGCCTCCCTCAAAACCACAGTTTGCGTCCTGATCTTATTCGACATATAAAAAATTCCAGGATGATGCAGCAATGCCTTCTTAAACCTAGTCCCAAATCCCACAAAATCCCCGAAACAACACACATTCTCTATCTCCGTCTTCTTCGATACAAAAAGATGAAGCAACTCATGAACCACCGCCACAGTCCACTTCTCTGCCTGATCAGTATTCGGCCCCAAATGAGAAGCATCCACATAAGGAGAAATATAAGGCAACCTTTGCCACTCACTAACCCAATTCTTCACCTTCTTCTGCAAATCAAACCCTCTCGGTAAATTCATCGGAAACCTAATGGGCATTCTTCCCCTGTCCCTTTTCTCCAGAACAGAAACAGCTAAATCATTTCTCCAAGAAACCAACTCCAATCCAAACAATTCACACGCATTCAAAGAATCTTGATTATCCATACTACAAATCTGAAAATAGTCAGGAAAGTCGGGAAGCAAATCTAGAATATAATTGTAAGGTAAACCCAGATCAAATTTTAATTTATCAATAACAACTAATGGAAGTTTCTTTCTTTTTGTGAGCATTAAGAGCTTTGCAAGTCTTTCTGCAGATTCTCTCTTATACGAAGGAAAATTTATGATTTGGGTTTCTTGTTTGTGGAGGGAGAGAGCTTGTGGGGTGACTCTAATATGAGGGTGTGATAGGGGTTTGGAGGGTAGGAATTGTTGGAAAATGGAAGGGTAGTTTTGGAAGAATTTGGCGGCGGTGGTGGGGAGGTTGAGGTGGTTTTTGTAGGAGGAGGCGCTGGAGATGGGGAGGGTTTTGGAAGGTTGAGAGAGGATTAAAGTTTTGAGGGAAAGAAGTTGTTTGAGGTTTTTCTCTTTCTGGACAGCATTGTCGAGGTATGGATCTCGGACCCATTTGATTCTAGCCTCCACGAAGGTTCGGAGGTGGAGGTGGAGGTGGAGGTGCAGGTAGAGGTGGGGGTGGAGACTGCAGAGGAGGTGGTTGGGCTTGGTGGCAGAAGTTGTGAACAGAACCATCGGGCTATGCGCTTTCAAGTTTTGTCCGTATATCAAATGGGACCTTATCAAGTATTGCTGCATATTTTAAAAAAAAAAGTTAGAATGATGTGCTAAATTGTAATTAGTTGAGCAATTTAGCTATGGATAATTGAAAATATGAAAAGCACATTCATTATACTACAAAGTTTGTCCAGCGGCAGTGAAGTAAAAGTATTTTTAAAGTAATTATGATAAAAATTATTGTGTGGTGACCCTTTAAAAGTGCTCTTAGTTAGTAAAAACTTGGCAATTGTCAAAATACCTTTTTATATTCTTCTTCTTCATCTTCTCAAATTTATCAAAATGAAAACTCAAAATCACAATCAAGATAGATCCCATTAACCCCATTCATAATTTTAGTCTTGAAATCAGCAGGAGCAGCAGCTCAAGGAAAACGTTGTGCAGAATTCACTCTGTTTTTACTTTATAACAATTAAGATTTCTTCACCAAGTCCCTCATATCACATTTTTAAAGTTTAAAATAATCCATACTTCTATTCCTGCCAACATATTCATATTCAATCTCTCACAATCCTTCAAATACTAATAACTGAGGAGTACATGCATTCAAGTTTACAGTTTACAACTTCACATACAGAAATGAAAGCCAACAACGTCACACAATAACTAGTTCAATTTGTATATCGATAAATATACGTTCATATATAAGTACATACATAAAGAGAGAGGAAACAAACCTCTCACCGGAGATTTGACGCCGGCGGCCTGAATCACGCTCTTTTACGGAAATGTTTCGTTGTTCCAGACTATCAATCGGCATACATGATTTAGGTATTTATTTCTACCGTCTAAATGATCAATCAGAACATAACAGCAAGCCTAAAACCTAAATATTAGGTATATATGAATGCTTGGAGGGAGGGGGAAAGCTGAAACCGATTCAAGTAAATTAAGAAATTGAATGGGCGTGAAGTCCACTGACTGAACACTTTGGGTAATTAAAGCAATTGAAGGATCTAATTGTGAAACTGAGTTTTTATTTGGATGAATAGTACTGAGTGAGCCCGTGCCTGTTTGAATAATTTTTGAAACAATTACGCTTTTTAGTGCATTTAAAAAAAAACAATAAAAGTGTATTCAGAAAATATTTATAAAATTAATATATTTTTAATATTTTATTTACAAAATTAGTGTATTTGCTCTTTAATTTAGTTGGGTATTTTAATGAGTTGCTGATGTGACAAATCAGTTTTGTAATTATATAACTGTTTCCGCCGATTGTTTCTATCCGCTGTGACAATTTGAATTGCATGCAAAACCCAAATAGTCGTGCATTATGTATATGATGCAGTTGGTAACCAAACCTTCATACAAAGATAACATTTTAGTTTATGTGGGTAACCAAATAGCCATAAAAAAATTTGAGAAAAGTTACCAAGTGTTACATGTATTTATTTTCTTTATTTTGTTAAACCATGATGAAATCAAATAGTAGTTGTGACGCCCCAAAATAGGTATACAACACTCATTTTGAGTCGTCAAATACATGGTACAGATACAACTACAACTTTATTAATACAATTATCGTGCAAAATACGACAACACTTAAACTGTGAGTTTAAAATACAAATATTGTCTTCTAGACAATATCCACAGTCAAATAAGTCCTCATTACAATTATTGATACTTTATTTTATAAAAATGGTGAGTACTACTAAAACATCTTTCTCGAACCATCATTCCATACCCCGACTAGTACTCGCTACATTCTCACCTCCTAAGAAGAAAAATGGAATAAAAAATTAATGGTGAGCTCAACTAGCCCAGTAAAGAATATTATGACTAAGATAATATAGAACAAATTATCGTTAGTCTTCAACAGGGAAAAAATTGATAGAATATAATAGACAATAAATTTTAGATCAACAACTGCAGCGGAAACAACAATCCATTAAAAGAGTTAAATAGATAATGAATTCTAATATCTTCTAAGATTTAAAAGTCCATCATCAATATTTTATCCATGTAACATCAATAAATATACATATTGAATCAAATATTCATCTTTGTACTACAGGCCAAAAATATTCATTTGTATCACCAGTTGGTTATGTTCATCTAAACACCTGTTCATCTTTGCACTACGGGCCAAAGATATTCATCAGACCAAAGATATTCAATAATATCATCATTTAGGACTGAGGATGATGAAAAATATTTTAAAGAAAACGAATACAGTGAGACAAAATAACAAATATTAGGGATTCGTACTTCAATTTATCAATGTTCAAAAATAACCTATTATATATCATAGTGGAGTAAAATTCAAAAATAAATAATAAAATATGGATACAATCAAAACTAGAAACAAAAATAGATATCCGGGACAAAGAAGAGAAAATTTTATTTTTCTGTGAATAGTGCCGTATTTGTGAATAGTGCCGTATACGTGAATAGTATCGTATACGTGAATATTAACCCCGACAAAAAAAGACAAGAATTTTACAAAAAAAATCTTACCAATATTTTGGCATAATGATATTTAAAGAAATAATATCATTACAAAAAAATAACATCCTTTACCTCCAAAAAGACAGTACTTCTGACTGAAATTCTACATATAGTGCTGAAGGAACTTGCACCGTATAGCAACACTCAAAGTATAAAAATACTGACAAAAATACGTTCGATAATATAGAGAGAGAAAATTTCAGTTTCTGATGTGATTTTTTATTCTAACTTAAGCAACCTATTTATAGGAAAATGCTTAAAACACCAAATCACAAAATTTAATAAAATATTAATATATATTAAAAAATTTCCTTCGCACACCAAAGAAACTGAATTCAGCATGCTTTCAATACTAGTGGGGCCCACCAACATAATAAAAACGTTTTTTCTTAAAAAAAATAATTAAAACTTCAAAAATTAATTATTTCGGAACTTCAATAATTCATAATAAATGACCCTTTATCAGAAAAATTCAAATCTTATGTCAATTTCGCAGGAAATTTAATTTTCTACAACTTCGTAAGTTTAAGTTTTTTAAAATTCTAAACAGAAATTGACCGAAATTCACATACGGACGATTTTACAGGCTATAATCATATTTCAGTCAAGAAATGGGGTCCACAAACATGAAAAACATGTTTTAAATATTTTTAATAACAAAAATATTCTTCCTCCTCATTTATTCATATATCTCACATTTATTGTAAAAATATCACCATTATTATATTATTATAATATAATAATATATTTAAATAAATTATTTTATCAAACAAGATAAAATATCAATTTTTAACAATTGTCACATTAAAAAATATCTCCATTTATATCCTCATAAAATAAATATTTTCCTTATCATATAAATCAATATTTAATTATTCACAAATAATATTACAGAATCACAATACTGACAAACAGGCCGTTTCCAAGAAAGAGGGGGCTTTCCAATAATAATTATTCCTTATTGGCGCGCAATTAGATGACCAAACATGTGACGCCCCCAAAATTAGGTATACATCACCCATCTTGGGTCGTCAGATACATGTTACAGAAAATAAATACAACTTACTAATACAACTGTTGTGTACAATACGACAAAACATAACTATGAGTTTGAAAATAATTATTGTCTACTAGAGACTATACAAACTCAAAAGGAGTCCTCATTACAATTATTATCACACTATTTAATAGAATAGTGAGGACTACTAATACTATCATCTGGTCCATCACTCCGTTCCCCGACTCGTCCTAGCTATATTCTCATTTATTGAAGAGAACAGTGAAAGAAAGGGTGAGCTCAACTAGCCCAGTAAGAAATATTATGACTAAGATAATGCAGAATAAATTATCATTAGCCTTCAACAGTGTTAAACTGATAAAATATAACGAACATCAAGTTTAACTGCAGCGGAACAAGCAATCCATTAAAAGAGTTAAGTAGAAAATAAAAATTACTAACTTCTATGATTTAAAAGGTTTTTCAACATTGTTATCGCTGGGACTCAGCTTAATAAAATAATACACATCATCGAATTACCCCTGCACTACGGCCAAGGATATTCGTGTATTCATTAATGGTCATGATCATGCCAACAACTGTCCATCAATGCACTACGGGCCAATGAGGACTTTTACCACATCATTTGTAATATTACGGTCATGATTATACAGAATAATTCCTGGTCATAATCATACCAAGTCCATCTATGCACTACAGGTCACAGATGACTTTCAATATTTTATAAACATGAGAATGATGACAATGATATAAGAATTCAATAAAACAAGTTCAAGAATTAATTTATCTAAGAATTAACAACGTCCAAATTGTCAACATGATACTGTTTTGTGGAGTAAAATTTAAGAATGCTTAGAAGAATATTTTCATGAAAAGATACTGGATGAAACGCAATTATCAAGGATATTCTACAAATTTCATGGAGTATAGAAGTCAAAACTTAACCAACTGAGTATAATAAAGAATGGAATAACAAAAGAAATCACCATGCATGCGATAGACCGCACAGACAGGTTATTCCAACAGAATGATAAATAATGGAACCAGGTCCGGCGTAAAACGCACAGACAGGATATTCCAACAGAATAATAATAAAGACGGAACCAGGTCCGGTGTAAAACACACAGACAGGATGTTCCAACAGAATAATAATAAAGACGGAACCAGGTCCGGTGTAAAACACACAGATAAGATGTTCCAACAGAATAATAGAAGAATGTCGCCAAGTATAGGGTAGACCGCGTATACAGGTTATTCCAACAGAATAATAAGAAATTGAATAACAACAGTTCTCTTCATGAATAAGAAAGAATAACACCCCTTACCATTTTAAAGAAGAACTGAAATAAGGAAGTAGTTAAGTAGCATAATACTTTTCTTCTCTATATCTCTATAGTTTCTCTCTCTAGAGTTCAGTGAATTCGTAAGAAATAATGAAGGAATGAGCTGCTATTTATAGAAAAATAAAATGCATACTAACTAATCCATGAACGGTCCAGATTGATTACTTTAATCTGACAGTCCATATTTAAAAAAAATCTTTTAAATAAAATATAATATATTCTATTTATAGAATAACTTTAATAAAGTATTCTGTTTTATATAAAAAGATGTTTCTGTTTTATTACGTTAATAATACGAATAAAACAAAACTTCATTATCGCTAAATAATTCATATTATTAACTGACAATAATTGAATCAAATTGAGTGACTTATCACATAAGCATTAATAATCAATACCGTGTGGTACTATGCAACCACACGTATTACTGTACTTTTACTACCGAGTAGTTCAACAGTATCAATGGTAAAACTTCCGCCGTTATTTTTAATAAAATATTTTTGTCGTTTTCTCAATCCGACAATAATTCCGTTGTGGGGTCCACCAATAATTGTGCCGCTGTACGAATATTTTCTGTTAAAACGAATATTCTCCGACCAATCGAATATTATATAACAACTTGCGTACTTTGCAAAATTTATAAATATTACCCACAACTATAACATTATATCAAATTAACTCCATAATATTCAAAAATGATATTTATAGAAAATTCATCTTTATTTATAAAAATTGGGGTCTTACAACCTCCCCTTCTTATGAAATTTCGCCCTCGAAATTAGGGTACGTACCTGGTATGTCGAAGAGATAAGGATACCTTGATTTCATTTCAGATTCTAACTCCCAAGTCATTTCCTCAACATCGTGGTTTCTCCACATAACTTTGACTTGAGGTATAACCTTAGAGCGTAGAATATGTTCCTTCTTATCCAGGATTTGAACAGGAACTTCTTCATACGTCAAATCCTCCGCTATTTCGTCCGGTTCTAACTCAATAATGTGGTTCGGGTCTTCCACATATTTGCGTAACATGGATATGTGAAAAACGTTATGAACACGAGACATACTTGGAGGTAAAGCGAGTCTATAAGCCACAGTTCCTACTCGATCGAGGATTAAAAATGGACCGATGAATAGAGAATTGAGCTTTTCTTTCTTTCCAAATCTTGTAACTCATTTCCATGGAGCAACACGTAAGAACACATGATTTCCTATATCAAATTCCACGTCCTTTCGATGAAGATCAGCATAACTCTTTTGTCGATCTTGTGAGATTTTTATACGTTGTCGGATCGTTTGAATCTTTTCTGTAGTCATACGTACCAACTCCGGTCCCAACAATGTTGCTTCACCCACCTCATCCCAACATACTGGAGAACGACATTTTCTTTCATACAATGCTTCGAATGGAGCCATGCCAATACTTGCTTGATAACTGTTGTTGTAGGAAAACTCCACCAATGGTAAGAACTTGTCCCAACTTCCCTTGAAATCAAGGACACAGAGTCTTAATTGATCTTCAAGAGTTTGAATAGTCCTCTCTGATTGTCCGTCAGTCTGAGGATGATATGTCGAACTAAATCGTAAATCCGTGCCCATAGCTTTTTGTAAACTAACCCAAAATCGTGAAGTGAATCTTGGGTCTCGATCAGAAACTATGGATACTGGCATACCATGCAGTCTTACAATCTCGTTTATGTACATACGAGCAAGACGTTCAAGTGTATAAGTTTCTCGTATCGGTAAGAAATGAGCAGACTTGGTCAATCTATCAACAATGACCCAAATCGCATCTATACCTTGAGAAACCTTAGGAAGACCGGTAACGAAATCTATGGTAATGTGCTTCCACTTTCATTCTGGAATTTCAAGTGGTTGCAATGGACCTTTTGGTACTTGATGCTCCGCTTTGACTCGTTGACAAGTTAGACACCTTGAGATAAACAACGTTATCTCTCTCTTCATATTGCTCCACCAAAATGTATGACGAAGATCATGATACATTTTGGTACTTCCAGGATGGATTGCAAACGGTGTGTTGTGCGCCTCCATCATGATTTCATACTTTAAATCAGGGTTGTTAGGAACACAAAGTCTGGAGTTGACTCGAAGTATTCCTTCTTCATCGATTATTGCTTCCGGCATAGCACCTTCTTGCACTTTCTTCCTCATACGCATCAGCTCCAGGTCTGTAGCTTGAGCAGCTTTAACTTTATCGATTAAAGTTGGTTCTACTCGTATATTCACCATCATCACATGGGTCCCTGGAGTCTTTAACTCTATCTCCATCCTTTGCAAGTCACACAAAATGGGCCTTTGTGTTGACAATATCGCACTCGTACTTGCATATGATCTTCTACTCAATGCGTCAGCTACCACGTTCGCTTTTCCAGGATGGTATTGAATGGTATGATCATAATCTTTCAACAGTTCAAGCCAACGTCGTTGTCGCATGTTGAGTTCCTTTTGAGTGAAGAAATATTTGAGGCTTTTATGATCCGTAAAGATCTCCACCTTCTCCCCATACAAGTAATGCCTCTAAATTTTAAGTGCAAAGACAACAGCTGCCAACTCTAGATCATGAGTAGGATAATTCCTCTCATATTCCTTGAGTTGTCTTGATGCATAGGCTATGACTTTTCCATATTGCATGAGAACGCATCCCAACCCTTTGCTCGAAGCATCACTGTAGATGACAAATCCCTCCGAGCCAGATGGTATTGTTAGAACAGGTGCTGAAATGAGTCTCCTCTTTCTTGAAAACTCTTCTTACATTCTTCGCTCCAACCGAACTTTGTATCTTTCCGAGTCAGCTGAGTTAATGGAGTAGCGATTCGAGAAAATTCTTCCACGAATCTCCGATAATAACCAGCTAAACCAAGAAAGCTACGTACTTCGGTCACTGATTTAGGTTGCTCCCAGCTTTGAATAGCTTCAATCTTTGCCGGGTCAACAGATATTCCACGACTTGATACTACGTGCCCAAGGAATGCTACCTCCTCCAGCCAGAACTCGCATTTCTTCAACTTGGCATAAAGCTTGTATTCACGAAGCTTTTGGAGTACCAGCCTCAAGTGTTGCTCATGATCTTCACGGCTTTTGGAATAAATAAGGATGTCATCAATAAAGACGACCACAAAGTGATCCAAATATTCCTTGAATACCCGGTTCATCATATCCATGAAGGCAGCAGGAGCATTAGTCAATCCAAAAGACATGACTAGGAATTCATAATGCCCGTACCGAGTTCTGAAAGTCGTCTTTGGAATATCCTCAGTTCTAACCTTCAGCTGATGATATCCAGAACGAAGATCGATCTTTGAAAAGAATTGTGCTCCTTGCAACTGGTCAAACAGGTCATCAATACGTGGCAATGGGTACCTGTTTTTGATGGTGACATGATTCAACTCCCGATAATCAATACAAAGTCGCATACTTTCATCTTTCTTCTTCACGAATAGAACAGGAGCACCCCAAGGAGAAGTACTAGGACGAATAAAGCCAATGTCTAACAATTCCTGCAGTTGGATCTTTAACTCCTGAAGTTCAATAGGAGCCATTCGATATGGGGCTTTGGAAATGGGTTTTGTACCGGGTTCAAGGTCGATACAAAATTCAATTTCACGCTCTGGGGGTAGGCCAGGAAGTTCTTCAGGGAATACGTCAGGGAATTTATTAACAATAAAATATCATTCAAAACTGACGTATTTTTGTTTAGATCCGTGACATGAGCTAAGAAAGCTTGACATCCGTTTTTTAATAAACGAATAGCTTTATGGCTTGAGATGACAGCGATTGATTTTAATGGTTTGGTTGCTTGAATTCGCATAATAGGTCGATTAGGAATATGAAAGCTAACAACCTTACGAAAACAATCAATTTTTGCATGATGAGTAGTTAACCAATCAATCCCTAGAATCACGTCAAATGCAAGTATTTTTAATGAAATCAGATCGACAGGTAATGTGTGGGTACCAACTTGAACCAAACAAGACTTATAAACCGTGGATGTAATGAAGGTTTCTCCCAATAGAGTTTCAACAGATAAGTCAAAGTCTAATTTCTCCGGAGTCAAATTTAATCGATGAGCGCAAGTAGGAGAAATAAAAGAATGGGTAGAACCGGTATCAAATAAAGTATAGACTTCGTTAGAGTTTATGATAAGCTTACCCGTGATGACCTCATTCGGGTTCCTTGCTTTCTGGGAGGTCACAACAAACGCTCTCCCTTGCACTACCGGTTTTGACTTTTTTGGGACGGCCTTTGGTGTCTCCATCCTGGCTGAACTTATTTTTGGTAAACGACAAAATCGAGCTAAATGACCTTCTCTTCCACAATTATAACATGCTTTAGACGGCATCGCGCAGTTTGGACTGATGTGCCCCTCCCCTCCGCATTTGAAACATATGATAGGTGGTCGTTCTCCTTCCTTAACAACGGGTGCTGGTGTTGTCGTTTTTCCATCATTGTTGAATCTCCTCTTCTTAAAATGACCATTCTTATTGTTTTGGCCCTGATTACCACCGAAGTGGTTACCATTTCTGGCCTGTTGATTCCCTCCACGCTTGTTGTCACCGCTTCGATGACTGCACTTACTGGTTTATTTTCGACTGCTCTCTTTTGGTTGCGTTGACTCGTTATCGCGCTCCACTAACTGAGCCCTATTCACAACATCTGAATACAAACACAGTTTATGAGAAATAAGATGTTGACGTATCTCAGGTTTCAAACCTCGCAAAAATATTCGCGTCATTCGCTCTTCATTATCCACCAAGTGGGACGCAAACCGGGACAACTCAGCAAATTTAGCCTCATACTGCGACACGGTCATATTATTCTGCTCCAATTTGATGAACTCCACCTCCTTCATGTGACGAACACTTTCGGAAAAGTATTTGTCATTAAACAGCTCTTGGAACTTCTCCCAAGACATCTTCAGTGCGGCAGGTTGAGTACGCTTAATCGATTCCCACCAGTAATCTGCCTCTCCTCGCAACATAAAGGCGGCAAAGGGAACCTTTTGCTCCTCGGAGCATCCCAAGACATCAAATATCTTGGTGATCTGCTTTATCCATGTTTCCGCTATAAGTGGTTTTGGCTCTCCCTTAAACTCCGGTGGTCCCAGCTCCTTGAACTGTTTAGCGGTGACCGTCCGAGAGTTTTCAGTGTTTCCACCTACATTTTGGACAGGAGCCGCTCTCGCCTGCTGTTGCATGAACTGCATAAAGCTTCTGAACATTTTATCATTCATCATCTGGTCAGTGTTGTTGTTTGCATGAGCATTGTCACCTTCCTGATGCACATTATCCTGATTATTGATATGTGGTGAATCAACAGTCGCCTGTGCTCCATTGCTATTCTCAACATTCTCAGATGCCATTTTCAGATACTGCCACAAAACAAAAGTTAATTGATATGTCATATATTATCCTTATATTCTGACCGACCAATTAAATACCATGCAAATAAACTTAGGTAGGTCATACTAGCGAAGGAATTTCCCGTCTCTCCCTCCTAGTTCTATTCTCACATCTTAGCCAGGGATCATATCCCTAAGCTCTGATACCAACTGTGACGCCCCCAAAATTAGGTATACATCACCCATCTTGGGTCGTCAGATACATAGTACAGAAAACAAATACAACTTACTAATACAACTGTCGTGTACAATACGACAAAACATAACTGTGAGTTTGAAAACAATTATTGTCTACTAGAGACTATACATACTCAAAAGGAGTCCTCATTACAATTATTGTCACACTATTTAATAGAATAGTGAGGACTACTAATACTATCATCTGGTCCATCACTCCGTTCCCCGACTCGTCCCAGCTATATTCTCATTTCCTGAAGAGAACAGTGAAAGAAAGGGTGAGCTCAACTAGCCCAGTAAGAAATATTATGACTAAGATAATGCAGAATAAATTATCATTAGCCTTCAACAATGTTAAACTGATAAAATATAACGACATCAAGTTTAACTGCAGCGGAACAAGCAATCCATTAAAAGTCAAGTAGAAAATAAAATCTACTATCTTCTATGATTTAAAAGGTTTTTCAACACTGTTATCGCTGGGACTCAGCTTAATAAAATAATCCACATCATCGAATCACCCCTGCACTACGGCCAAGGATATTCGTGTATTCATTAATGGTCATGATCATGCCAACAACTGTCCATCAATGCACTACGGGCCAATGAGGACTTTTACCACATCATTTGTAACATTACGGTCATGATTATACCGAATAATCCCTGGTCATAATCATACCAAGTCCATCTATGCACTACAGGCCACAGATGACTTTCAACATTTTATAAACATGAGGATGATGACAATGATATAAGAATTCAATAAAACAAGTTCAAGAATTAATTTATCCAAGAATTAACAACGTCCAAATTGTCAACATGATACTGCTTTGTGGAGTAAAATTCAAGAATGCTTAGAAGAATATTTTCATGAAAAGATACTGGATGAAACGCAATTATCAAGGATATTCCACAAATTTCATGGAGTATAGAAGTCAAAACTTAACCAACTGAGTATAATAAAGAATGGAATAACAAAAGAAATCACCATGCATGCGATAGACCGCACAGACAGGTTATTCCAACAGAATAATAAATAATGGAACCAGGTCCGGCGTAAAACGCACAGACAGGATATTCCAACAGAATAATAATAAGACGGAACCAGGTCCGGTGTAAAACACACAGACAGGATGTTCCAACAGAATAATAATAAAGACGGAACCAGGTCCGGTGTAAAACACACAGACAGGATGTTCCAACAGAATAATAATAAAGACGGAACCAGGTCCGTTGTAAAACACACAGACAGGATGTTCCAACAGAATAATAGAAGAATGTCACCAAGTATAGGGTAGACCGCGTATACAGGTTATTCCAACAGAATAATAAGAAATGGAATAACAACAGTTCTCTTCATGAATAAGAAAGAATAACACCCCTTACCGTTTTAAAGAAGAACTGAAATAAGGAAGTAGTTAAGTAGCAGAATACTTTTCTTCTCTCTCTCTATAGTTTCTCTCTCTAGAGTTCAGTGAATTCGTAAGAAATAATGAAGGAATGAGCTGCTATTTATAGAAAAATAGAATGCATAGTAACTAATCCATGAACGGTCCAGATTGATTACTTTAATCTGACGGTCCATATTTAAAGAAAAATCTTTTAAATAAAATATAATATATTCTATTTATAGAATAACTTTAATAAAGTATTCTGTTTTATATAAAAAGATGTTTCTGTTTTATTACGTTAATAATACGAATAAAACAAAACTTCATTATCGCTAAATAATTCATATTATTAACTGACAATAATTGAATCAAACTGAGTGACTTCTCACATAAGCATTAATAATCAATACCGTGTGCTACTATGCAACCACACGTATTACTGTACTTTTACTACCGAGTAGTTCAACAGTATCAATGGTAAAACTTCCGCCGTTATTTTTAATAAAATATTTTTGTCGTTTTCTCAATCCGACAATAATTCCGTTGTGGGGTCCACCAATAATTGTGTCGTTGTACGAATATTCTCTGTTAAAACGAATATTCTCCGACCAATCGAATATTATATAACAACTTGCGTACTTTGCAAAATTTATAAATATTACCCACAACTATAACATTATATCAAATTAACTCCATAATATTCAAAAATGACATTTATAGAAAATTCATCTTTATTTATAAAAGTTGGGGTCTTACAAAATCTCTCCTTAGACAGAACTTTCTAGACATTGCCAATAATGCTATCTAATAATATTATTCAAATAATATGAATTATTGATCTGATAATGAAAAATACTGTGTAGTGACAATTATTGAAACAACAATAATATAAAATATCAACGTGGCAATTATTGAATTAATAAAATATTGAACAGTAATTACTGTAACAATTATTGAGTAGTGCCTTCTTACGTAAGAATCAATAATTGGTGCAATACTGTGTGCTACTGTATTTTAACCACTGGGTATTCCAACAGTGCTAACGGTAACAACTATGCCGTTATATATAAAAACTTATACTTGTCGTTTTCCTCATCCAATCGCTTTCCGTTATAGGCCCCACAAAAGGCTGCGTCGTCGTACAAATATTCTCCAACAACAAGAATATTCCCCGACCAAACGAATATTCATCGACAAAAATAAATATTTTATAACCACTTGTTTATTTAAAATATTTGCTCATTTTACCCATAACTAACTAATTTAATCGAATCAACCCTTACTATTTCAAAATAATAAATAGAGAAAATTCAATTTCATTTATAAAAAGTTGGGGTCTTACAACCTCCCTCCTTATGAAATTTTGTACTCGAAATTGACGTACGTACCTGGTGTTTGAAAAGGTGAGGGTACCTCACTTTCATTTTTGTTTCCAATTCCCAGGTCATTTTCTCAATAGCATGGTTTCTCCACAAAACTTTGACTTGTGGTATGACCTTTGTGCGTAGGACATGCTCTTTCCTATCCAAGATCTTAACAGGTACCTCCTCGTATGTTAAGTCTTCAGCTATCTCGTCTGGTTCTAACTCAATAATGTGGTTTGAATTTTTCACACATTTACGAAGAACAGATATGTGAAAAATATTATGAACACGAGACATGCTTGGAGGTAACGCAATTCTATAGGCCACATTTCTTACTCGGTCAAGAATTTAAAATGGACCAATAAATCGTAGATTAAGCTTTTCTCTCTTTTCAAATCTAGTAACTCCCTTCCATGGAGCAACACGCAACAATACATGATCCCCAATATTAAATTTTATGTCCTTTCGATGAAGATCCGCATAACTCTTTTATCGATCATGTGCCGTTTGTATACGTTGTCGAATCATTTAGATCTTTTCTGTAGTTATACGTACCAACTCTGGTCCCAACAATGTTGCTTCACCCACCTCATCCTAACATACTGGAGAGCGACACTTTCGTCCATATAATGTTTCGAATGGAGCCACACCTATACTTACCTGATAACTGATTTTGTAGGAGAATTCCACCAATGGTAAATACTTATCCCAACTCCCTTTGAAGTCTAGGACACAAAGTCTTAATAGATCTTCAAGAGTTTGAATAGTCCTCTCTGATTGTCCATCCGTCTGAGGATGGTATGCCGAACTGAATCATAAATTTGTGCCCATAGCTTTTTACAAGCTAACCCAAAATCGTGAAGTGAATCTTGGGTCACGATCCGAAACTATGGATACTGGCATGTCATGCAACCTCACAATCTCATTTACGTACATAAGAGCAAGACGTTCAAGGGAATAAGTCTCCCGTATCGGCAAGAACTGAGCAGACTTAGTTAATCTATCAACAATAACCCAAATTGCATTTATGGCTTGAGAAACCTTGGGAAGACTAGTAACGAAATCCATGATAACGTGTTCTCACTTCTATTTCGAAATCTTAAGTGGTTGCAATGGACCCTTTGACACTTGATGCTCTGCCTTTACACGTTGACAAGTTAAACACCTCGAGATAAACTTCGCGATCTCTCTCTTCACATTGCTCCACCAAAATGTATGTCGAAGATCACGATACATTTTGATACTTCCTAGGTGAATTGCAAATTGTGTGTTGTGTGCTTCCATCATGATTCTATGTTTCAAGTCAGAATCGTTAGGAACTCAAAGTCTAGAGTTGACTCGAAGTATTCCTTCTTTATCGACTCTTGCTTCTGGAATAGTATATTTTTGCACTTTCTTCTTCATATGCATCAGCTCCGGGTCTGTGGCTTGAGCAACTTTAACTTTATCGATTAAAGTTGGTTTTATGCGTATACTTGACATCATCGCATGGGTCCCCGGAGTCTTGAATTCTATCTTCATCTTTTGCAAATCACACAAAATGTGCCTTTGTGTTAATAACATCGCATTCGTTCCTGCATATGATCTTCTACTTAATGCGTCAGTTACCACATTTTTCTAGGATGGTATTGAATGGTATGGTCATAGTCTTTCAATAGCTCGAGCCAACGTCGTTGCCGCATGTTGAGTTCCTTTTAGGTGAAGAAATATTTAAGGCTTTTATGGTCTGAATATATCTCCACTTTCTCTCCATATAGATAGTGCCTCCAGATTTTCAACGCGAAAACGACTACTGCCAACTCTAAATCATGAGTAGAGTAATTTCTCTCATATTCTTTGAGTTGTCGCGAGGCATAGGCTATGACCTTCCCATATTGCATGAGAACACATCTTAACCCTTTGCCTGAAGCATCGCTGTAGATAACAAATCCATCCGAACCAGATGGTATTGTCAGAACAGGTGCCGAAATGAGTCTCCTCTTAAGCTCTTGAAAGCTCTTCTCGCATTCCTCGCTCCATACAAATTTTGTATCTTTCAGAGTCAGTTGAGTTAACGGAGTAGCGATTCGAGAAAATCCTTCCACGAATCTCCGATAATAACCAGCTAAACCTAGAAATCTATGTACTTCGGTTGCTCCCAACTTTGTATTGCTTCAATCTTCGCCAGGTCAACAGATACTCCATGTTTTGACACCACGTGCCCAAGGAATGCTACTTGCTCAAGCCAGAACTCGTATTTCTTCACTTGGCATATAGCTTGTTTTCATGAAGCCTTTGGAGTACCAGCTTCAAATGGTGCTCATGATCTTCACGACTTTTGGAATATATGAGGATGTCATCAATAAAGATAACAACGAACTGATCCAAATATTTCTTAAATACTCGGTTCATCATATCCATGAAAGCCGCAGGAGCATTAGTCAATCCAAAAGACATGACTAGGAATTCATAATGCCCGTACCAAGTTCTGAAGGCAGTCTTCGGAATATCCTTAATTCTAATCTTCAGCTGATGATATCCAGAACGAATATCGATCTTTGAAAAGAATTGTGCTCCTTGCAACTGGTCAAACATGCCATCAATGCGAGGTAACGGATACCTATTCTTGATGGTGACATGGTTTAATTCCCGATAATTAATACAAAGTCGCATACTCCCGTCTTTCTTCTTTACGAATAAAACAGGAGCACCCCAAGGAGATGTGCTAGGACAAATGAAATCGATGTTCAACAACTCCTGTAGTTGGACCTTTAACTCCTGAAGTTTAATAGGAGCCATTCGATATGGGGTTTTAGAAATGGGCTTTGTACTAGGTTCAAGGTCAATAAAAAATTCAACTTCACGTTCTGGGGGTAGACCGGGAAGTTCTTCAGGAAATACATTAGGAAATTCACTAACAACAGAAATATTACTCAAATTTGACATGTCTTTATTCAAATCCATAACATGGGCTAAGAAAGCTTGACATCCGTTTTTCAATAAACGAATGGTTTTATGGCTTAATATGACAGTGATTGATTTTAGTAGTTTAGTTACTTGAATTCGTATAACAGGTTGGTTAGGAATATGAAAACTAACAACCTTACGAAAATAATCAATTTTGGCATGATGAGTATTTAACCAATCAATCCCTAAAATTACATCAAATGCAAGTATCTTTAAAGAGATAAGGTCAACAGGTAATGTGATTGTGCCAACTTGGATCAAACAAGATTTATAAACAGTAGATGTAATGAAAATTTCTCCTAATGGAGTCTCCACAGATAAGTCAAAGTCTAATTTCTCCGGAGTCAAGTTTAAACGTTGAGCACAAGCAGGAGAGATAAAAGAATGGGTAGAAACCGGTATCTAGTAAGGTATAAACTTCGCAAGAATTTATGATTATCTTACCCGTGATCACCTCGTTTGGGTTCTTTGCATTTTGACCAGTCACGACAAACGCTCTTCCAGGAACCGCTGACTTTGACTTTTCTGGGACAGTCTTTTGAGTCACCATCCCCGCTGGACTTGGTTTTGCTATAGTACAATCTCGAGCGATATGTCCTTCCTTTCCACAATTATAACATACCTTGAACTGTTGTGGGCAGTTTGGGCTGATGTGTCCCTCTTTTTCACATTTATAACATACGACCAGTGGTCGTTCTCCTCCCTTAGAAACAGTTGATGCTGGTGCTAAAGTCTTCTCATTGTCATTGTTGAATCTCTTCTTTTTGAAATTTCCACTTGACTCGCATATCCTATTATCATGACCACGATTACCACCAGAGTGGTTACCACTTTTGTTTGAATTTTTCCCTCTCCGCTGGTTATCATTTCTCCGATGACTGCTGTCACCGGTATGACCTTGGTTGTGGTCCATCGGTTGAACATACTCATTATCTCGCTCTAATAATTGAGCCATGTTGACAACATCTGAATATAGAAAAAATTTATGAGAAAAGATGATATTGACGTATGTCGGGTTTCAAACCTCCTAAAAACATCCGCGTCATACGTTCCTCATTCTCCACCAAATGAGGTGCAAACCTGGATAACTTCGCGAACTTCGCCTCATACTGGGATACCGTCATATTGTTCTGTTCCAGTCTAATAAACTTCACCTCCTTTATATGACGAATACTTTCAGAAAAGTACTTGTCATTGAACAGTTTCTACAATATCTCCCAAGACATGTTGAGTGCGGCTGGATGGGTACGCTTCACAGATTCCCACCAGTAATCTGTTTCAATACAGAACATAAAGGTGGCGAATGGAACCTTTTAATCCTCCGTACATCCCAAGACATCGAATATCTTGGTAATTTGCTTGACCCAAATTTCTGCCTTAATCGGATCCGGCTTTTCTTAGAATTCTAGTGGTCCCAACTCTTTGAACTGTTTGACTGTGACCAGCTGTGCGTTGCCATTGTTTCTACCTATATTTTGAACAGGAGTTTCCTCGTCTGGTTTTGCATGAACCGCAAAAAGCTTCTAAACATTCATCGTTCATCGTCTGCTCAGTGGTGTTATTTACAGGAGGAACATTGCCGGCCTATTGAACATTTCATCATAGGTGATTAATGTTGTCTCCACGGTCTCATTTACTCCATCGTTAATATTTTCAGCTGTCATTCTTAAATACTGCCACAAAATAAGGGTTAATTAAATAAATTGACATGCAACATAATAACCCTATACTTTGACCGACCGACCAACAAATAAGATTAGGTAGGATATACTAGCGAAGAATTTACTCATATCTCCCCTTCTAGTTCTATTCCCCGATCTCTGCCAGAGACCATATCCCTAAGCTCTGATACCAACTGTGACGCCCCCAAAATAGGTATACAACACCCATTCTGAGTCGTCAAATACATGGTACAGATACAACTATAACTTTATTAATATAATTATAGTGCAAAATACGACAACACTTAAACTGTGAGTTTAAAATACAAATATTGTCTTTTAGACAATATCCACACTCAAATAAGTCATCGTTACAATTATTGATACTTTATTTTACAAAAATGGTGAGGACTACTAAAATATTTTTCTAGAACAATCATTCCATACCCCGACTAGTACTCGCTACATTCTCGCCTCTTGAGAAGAAAAATGGAACAAAAGAAAAGGGTGAGCTCAACTAGGACAGTAAAGAATATTATGACTAAGATAATATAGAACAAATTATCGTTAGTCCTCAACAGGGAAAAATCTGATAGAATATAATAGACAACAAATTTTAGATCAACAACTGCAGCGGAAACAGCAATCCATTAGAAGAGTTAAATAGAGAATGAATTCTACTATCTTCTAAGATTTAAAAGTCCATCATCAATATTTTATCCCTGTAACATCAATCAATATACATCTTGAATCAAATATTCATCTTTGCACTACAGGCCAAGATATTCATTTGTATCACCAATTGGTCATGTTCATCTAAACACCTTCTCATCTTTGCACTACGGGCCAAAGATATTCATCAGTTAATCATTCATCTTTATACTATAGACCAAAGATATTCAATAATATCATCATTTAGGACAGAGGATGATGAAAAATATTTTAAAAAAAAACGAATCTAGTGAGACAAAGAATAAATATTAGGGATTCGTACTTCGATTTACCCATGTTCAAGTGGAGTAAAATTTAGGAATAAAGATCAAAATATGGATACAATCAAAGCTAGTAACAAAAATAGACATCCAGGACAAAGAAAAGAAAATTTTATTTTTCTGTGAATAGTTGTGACGCCCCCAGAATAGGTATACAACACCCATTCTGAGTCGCCAAATACATGGTACAGAAAGCAAACTACAACTTCAATAATACAATTGTCGTGCAAAATACGACAACACATACTGTGAGTTTAAATACAAATATTATCTTCTAGACAATATCCACACTCAAATAAATCCTCATTACAATTATTCAAACACTATTTTACAGAAATAGTGAGGACTGCTAATACATCTTTCTAGAACCATCACTCCATACCCCGACTAGATCCTGCTATGTTCTCACCTCCTGAGAAGAAAAATGGAACAAAAAGGAAAAGGGTGAGCTCAACTAGCCCAGTAAAGAATATTATGACTAAGATAATATACAACAAATTATCGTTAGTCTTCAACAGGGAAAAATCTGATAGAATATAATCGACAACAAGTTTTAGATCAACAACTGCAGCGGAAACAGCAAACCATTAGAAGAGTCAAGTAGAGAAAGAATTCTACTATCTTCTAAGATTTAAAAGTCCATCATCAATATTTTATCCCTGTAACATCAATTAATAATCATCTTTAACCAAATATTCATCTTTGCACTACAGGCCAAAGATATTCATTTGTATCATCAGTCGGTCATGTTCATCTCAACACCTGTTCATCTTTGCACTACAGGCCAAAGATATTCATCAAGTAATTATACATCTTTGCACTACAGGCCAAAGATATTCAGTAATATCATCATTTAGGACTGAGGATGATGAAAAATATCTTAAAGAGAACGAATCCAGTGAGACAGAAGGACAAATAGTAGGGATTCGTATAACAGTTTATCCAAGATCAATAATACTTCATAATAATCAATTGTGAAGCAGAATTCAAAAATAAAGATCAAAACATGGATACAATCAAAGATAGTAACCATAATAGACATCTTGGACAAAAAGGGAAAATTTTATTTTTCGGTGAATAGTGCCGTATTCGTGAATAGTGCCGTATACGTGAATAGTGCCGTATACGTGAATAGTAACCCCCGACACAAAAAGTTCCAAATTTGATAAAAACTCATATCAATATTTCAGCATAATGATATTGAAGAAAATAATATCATTAAGAAGAAAATAATATCCCTTACCTCAAAATATCAGTACTTCTGGTCGGAATACCGGTATAAGGCTGAAAGAAACTTGCTCTGATGAATAGAAACTCTCAAAGTATCTAAATACTCACAAAATACACTCAATAATCTAGAGAGAGAAAGAGAGAAAACTTGTTTCTGGTGTGATTTTCAATTCTAACTTAGCCCTCTATTTATAGGAAAATTTTGGTAGGTTTGACCTGCAACCTGATGGCTTTACCTGCTACTATTCCCACCTACCACATTTGAAATATAATTCAGCACATTTCTTCACCAACCACAAGTGGGGCCCACCAATTCTAGAATTTTCCACCAAAATGATAAACTCCGAAAATTCAACAATTTCTGAACCAGTCATCTTGTAAAATTCGTAATAAATCATACGTTCATTTTTAACGGTTCAAAATTTGTGGACATATACTCAACTTATATATGTATAACATATCCAAAAATTACCACGATCCAACGGTCGGATTAAAAATTATAACCCCCGCAAAATATCTCAAAAACCCTGATTTTTAATACCTCCATTCCGACAAAAATACGGATAAAAACCTCAACATTAACTCCTTCATTTTTAACCACAAAAATATATCCCTCATTTATATCCACATAAAATAAATATTTTCTTATCATATGAATCAATAATTAATTATTCACAAATAATATTACAGAATCACATTTATGACAACCAGGCCGTTCCCAGGAAAGAGGGGGCTTTCCAATAAGGATTTCTCCTTACTGGCGCGCAATTAGATGACCAAACCTCTCCTTAGACAGAACTTTCTAGACATTGCCAATAATGTTATCTAATAATATTATTCAAATAATATGAATTATTGATCTGATAAATGAAAATACTGTGCAGCAACAATTATTGAAACAACAATAATATAAAATATCAACGCAGCAATTATTGAATCAATAAAATAAAATATTGAACATAATACTGTAACAATTATTGAGTAGTGCCTTCTTACGTACGAATCAATAATCAATATACTGTGCAATCCGTGTGCTATGCACGCGTTATTACTGTATTTTAACCACCGGGTATTCCAACAGTATTAACGGTAACAACTACGCCGTTATTTATAAACAACTTATACTTGTCGTTTTCTTCATCCAATCGCTTTCCGTTATGGGGCCCACACAAGGCTGCGTCGTCGTACGAATATTCCCCGACAGCAAGAATATTCCACGACCAACCGAATATTCACCGACCAAAAATAAATATTTTATAACCACTTGCTTATTTTGCAAAATTTGCACATTTCACCCATAACCAAAGTATTATATCAAATTAACCCCTTATTATTCACAATAATATTTAGAGAAAATTTGATTTTATTCATTAATAAGTTGGGGTCTTACAACCTCCCCTCCTTATGAAATTTCGTCCTCGAAATTGACGTACGTACCTGATGTTTCAAAAAGGTGAGGATACCTCGCTTTCATTTCTGATTCCAACTCCCAGGTCATTTCTTCAATAGCATGGTTTCTCCACAAAACCTTAACTTGTGGTATAACCTTCGTGCGTAGGACATGCTCTTTCCTATCCAAGATCTTAACAGGTACCTCCTCGTACGTTAAATCTTCAGCTATCTCGTCTGGTTCTAACTCAATAATGTGGTTCGGGTCTTTAACATATTTACGAAGCATAGATATGTGAAAAACATTATGAACACGAGACATGCTTGGAGGTAATGCGAGTCTATATGCCACATTTCCTATTCGCTCAAGAATCTCAAATGGACCAACAAATCTTGGATTGAGCTTTCCTCTCTTCCCAAATCTTGTAACTCCCTTCCATGGTGCAACACGTAACAATACATGATCCCCAATATTAAATTCCACGTCCTTCCGATGAAGATCCGCATAACTCTTTTGTCGATCCTGTGCCGTTTGTATACGTTGTCGAATCGTTTGGATCTTCTCTGTAGTAATGCGTACCAATTCTGGTCCCAACAATGTTGCTTCACCCACCTCGTCCCAGCATACTGGAGAACGACATTTTCTTCCATACAACGCCTCAAATGGAGCCATACCTATGCTCGCCTGATAACTGTTGTTGTAGGAGAATTCCACCAATGGTAGGTACTTATCCCAACTCCCTTTGAGATCTAAGACACAAAGTCTTAATAGATCTTCAAGAGTTTGAATAGTCCTCTCTGATTGTCCGTCCGTTTGAGGATGGTATGCGAACTGAATCGTAAATCCGTGCCCATAGCTTTCTGCAAGCTAACCCAAAATCGTGAAGTGAATCTTGGGTCACGATCCGAAACTATGGATACTGGCATGCCATGCAATCTCACAATCTCGTTCACGTACATACTAGCAAGACGTTCAAGGGAATAAGTCTCACGTATCGGCAAGAAATGAGCGGACTTGGTTAATCTATCAACAATAACCCAAATCGCATCTATGCCTTGAGAAACCTTGGGAAGACCTGTAACAAAATCCATAGTAATGTGTTCCCACTTCCATTTCGGGATCTCAAGTGGTTGCAATGGACCCTTTGGTACTTGATGCTCCGCTTTTACACGTTGACAAGTTAAACATCTCGAGATAAACTCCGCGATCTCTCTTTTCATATTGCTCCACCAAAATGTATGTCGAAGATCGTGATACATTTTGGTACTCCCAGGATGGATTGCAAACGGTGTGTTGTGTGCCTCCATCATTATTCTATGCTTCAAGTCAAAATCGTTAGGAACACAAAGTCTGGAGTTGACTCGAAGTATTCCTTCTTCATCGATTCTTGCTTCTGGAATAGCACCTTCTTGCACTTTCTTCTTCATACGCATCAGCTCTATATCCGTAGCTTGAGCAGCTTTAACTTTATCGATTAAAGTCGGTTCTACTCGTATATTTGATATCATCATGTGGGTACTTGGAGCCTTCATCTCTATCTCCATCCTTTGCAAGTCATACAAAATGGGCCTTTGTGTTAAAAACATTGCACTCGTACCCGCATATGATCTTCTACTCAATGCGTCAGCTACTACGTTTGCTTTTCCAGGATGGTATTGGATGGTATGATCGTAATCTTTCAACAGCTCAAGCCAACGTCGTTGCCGCATGTTGAGTTCCTTTTGGGTGAAGAAATATTTGAGGCTTTTATGATCTGTATAGATCTCCACTTTCTCCCCATACAGGTAGTGTCTCCAGATCTTCAACGCCAAAAACGACTGCTGCCAACTCCAAATCATGAGTAGGATAATTCCTCTCATATTCTTTGAGTTGTCGTGAGGCATAGGCTATGACTTTCCCATGTTGCATGAGAACACATCCTAACCCTTTGCCTGAAGCATCGCTGTAGATAACAAATCCATCCGAACCAGATGGTATTGTCAAACAGGTGCCGAAATGAGTCTCCTCTTGAGTTCTTGGAAACTCTTCTCGCATTCCTCACTCCATACGAATTTTGTATCTTTCCGAGTCAGCTGAGTTAACGGAGTAGCGATTCGAGAAAATCCTTCCACAAATCTCCGATAATAACCAGCTAAGCCCAGAAAGCTACGTACTTCGGTTACCGACTTCGGTTGCTCCCAACTTTGTATGGCTTCAATCTTCGCCGGGTCGACAGATACTCCATGTTTTGACACCACGTGCCCAAGGAATGCTACTTCCTCAAGCCAGAACTCGCATTTCTTCAGTTTGGCATATAGCTTGTTTTCACGAAGCCTTTGCAGTACCAGCTTCAAATGGCGCTCATGATCTTCACGGCTTTTGGAATAGATGAGGATGTCATCAATAAAGACAACAACGAACTGATCCAAATATTCTTTGAATACACGGTTCATCATATCCATGAAGGCAGCAGGAGCATTAGTCAATCCAAAAGACATTACTAAGAATTCATAATGCCCGTACCGAGTTCTGAAGGCAGTCTTTGGAATATCCTCAGTTTTAATCTTCAGCTGATGATATCCAGAACGAAGATCGATCTTTGAAAAGAATTGTGCTCCTTGCAACTGGTCAAACAGGTCATCAATGCGAGGTAGCGGATACCTATTCTTGATGGTGACATGGTTCAATTCTCGATAGTCAATACAAAGTCGCATACTCCCGTCTTTCTTCTTTACGAATAAAACAGGAGCACCCCAAGGAGACGTACTAGGACGAATAAAACCGATGTCCAACAACTCCTGTAGTTGGACTTTTAACTCCTGAAGTTCAATAGGAGCCATTCGATATGGGGTTTTAGAAATGGGCTTTGTACCGGGTTCAAGGTCAATAAAGAATTCAATTTCTCGTTCCGGGGGTAGACCGGGAAGTTCTTCAGGAAATACATCGGAAAATTCTCTAACAATAGAAATATTATTCAAATCTGACTTGTCTTTGTTCAAATCCATAACATGGGCTAAGAAAGCTTGACATCCGTTTTTCAATAAACGAATAGCTTTGTGGCTTGATATGACAGTGACTGATTTTAGTGGTTTAGTAGTTTGAATTCGTATGACAGGTTGGTTAGGAATATGAAAACTAACAACCTTACGAAAACAATCAATTTTAGCATGATGAGTGGTTAACCAATCAATTCCTAAAATCACATCAAAAGCAAGTATCTTTAAAGAGATAAGATCAACAGGTAATGTGATAGTGCCAACTTGGATCATGCAAGATTTATAAACTGTAGATGTAACGAAGGTTTCACCCAACGGAGTTTCAACAGATAAGTTAAAGTCCAATTTCTCCGGAGTCAAGTTTAAACGTTGAGCACAAGCAGGAGAGATAAAAGAATGGGTAGAACCGGTATCTAGTAAAGTATAAACTTCGCAAGAATTCAAGATTAGCTTACCCGTGATCACCTCGTTCGGGTTTCTCGCGTTTTGGCCAGTAACGACAAACGCCCTCCAGGAACCGCTGATTTCGACTTATCCGGGATAGCTTTTGGAGTCACCATCCCCGCTGAACTTGGTTTTGCTACAGAACACTCTCGAGCTATATGACCTTCCTTTCCACAGTTTATAACATACCTTGGATTGTTGTGGGCAGTTTGGGCTGATATGTCCCTCTTTCCCACATTTGTAACATACGACCGGTGGTCGTTCTCCTCCCCTAGAAACAGTTGATGTTTGTGCTGACGTCTTCACGTTATCATTGTTGTACCTTCTCTTCTTGAAATCTCCTCCCGACTCGCTCCTTCTATTATCACGACCACGATTACCACCAGAGTGGTTACCGCTTTTGTCCGAATGTTTTCCTCCCTGCTGGTTTTCATTGCTTCGATGACTGCCGCCACCGGTATGACCCTGGTTGTGGTCCCTCGGTTGCACATACTCATTATCTCGCTCTAATAATTGAGCCCTGTTTACAACATCTGAATATAAAGAAAATTTATGAGAGATAAGATATTGCCGAATCTCGGGTTTTAGACCTCTCAGAAACATCCTTGTCATTCGTTCCTCATTTTCGACCAAATGAGGTGCAAACCTGGATAACTCTGCAAACTTCGCCTCGTACTGGGACACCGTCATGTTGTTTTGTTCCAGTCTAATAAACTCAACCTCCTTCATATGACGAATACTTTCAGGAAAGTACTTGTCATTGAACAGTTTTTGAAATGTTTCCCAGGACATGTTGAGTGCGTCAGGCTGGGTACGCTTCACAGACTCCCACCAGTAGTCTGCCTCACCGCGGAACATAAATGTGGCGAATGGAACCTTCTGTTCCTCCGTGCATCCCAAGACATCAAATATCTTGGTAATTTGCTTGACCCACGTTTCCGCCATGATCGGATCCGGCTTTCCCTTAAATTCTGGTGGTCCCAATTCTTTGAACTGCTTAGCTGTGACAAACCGCGCGTTGTTATCATTTCCACCCGTATTCTGCACACGAGTCTCCCTCGTCTGATTTTGCATGAACTGCAAAAAGCTCCTAAACATTCCATCATTCATCGTTTGCTCGGTAACGTTGTTTACAGGAGGAATATTGCCTTCCTGTTGCACGTTCCCCTGGGTAGTGATCAAAGGTGTCTCCACGGTCTGATTTACTCCATTATTAACGTTCTCAGCTGCCATTCTTAAATACTGCCATAAAACAAAGGGTTAATAGTCATGTCATATATTATCCCTATACTCTGACCGACCAAATAAACACCAAATAAACTTAGTCAGGTCATACTAGCGAAGGAATTCCCCGTCTCTCCCCTCCTAGTTCTTGTCTCACATCTCAGCCAGGGATCATATCCCTAAGCTCTGATACCAACTGTGACGCCCCCAAAATAGGTATACAACACCCATTCTGAGTCGCCAAATACATGGTACAGAAAGCAAACTACAACTTCAATAATACAATTGTCGTGCAAAATACGACAACACATACTGTGAGTTTAAATACAAATATTGTCTTCTAGACAATATCCACACTCAAATAAATCCTCATTACAATTATTCAAACACTATTTTACAGAAATAGTGAGGACTGCTAAAACATCTTTCTAGAACCATCACTCCATACCCCGACTAGATCCTGCTATGTTCTCACCTCCTGAGAAGAAAAATGGAACAAAAAGGAAAAGGGTGAGCTCAACTAGCCCAGTAAAGAATATT
>CM029017.1:13229778-13498585 GCA_016801055.1 Panax notoginseng | reverse complement strand
TCTCGTGTCATCATAAGACAGGGATGTGCTCATCCACTGCTGAGTATATATACGAGCACTACCTATATAATCTTGGTGTTGTTTAAAGTATAATTCTCAATTAGAGACAGTAGAGAAATGATATGTCAAGAGAAGACTCACCATTGGGAAGAAATGATAGTAATCTTCTCGTTTTTCTTTGGTCTATTGGGTCAAACCAAGGATAATTCTGTGGCCATATGATATCTATCATAACCTAGACGCTTGGCCTCCTTGTACAAGGTTTCCTTGAGCACTTCCCAAAGATTTTAATTTCTAAAACAGTTTTTTGACTATACCTTAATAAGGTGTTATTGTGAGGTGATGTCCCACGGTTGGAACATGAGTCACATTGGTATATATTTGTATCCAAAACTCACAGTATATGTGTTGTTGTATTTTCACGACAATTGTTGTAATAAAGTTGTAGTTGTTTTCTGTACCCATGTATTTGGCGACTCAGAATAGGTTGGATGGAATGAACCTATTTTGGGGTCGTTACAGAATAATAGAAGAATGTCACCAAGTATATGGTAGACCGCGTATACAGGTTATTTCAATAGAATAATAAGAAATGGAATAACAACAGTTCCCTTCATGAATAAGAAAGAATAACACCCCTTACCGTTTTAAAGACGAGTTGAAATAAGGAAGTAGTTAAGTAGCAGAATACTCTTCTTCTCTCTCTCTATAGTTTCTCTCTATAGTTTCTCTCTCTAGAGTTCAGTGAATTCGTAAGAAATAATGAAGGAATGAGCTGCTATTTATAGAAAAATAGAATGCATAGTAACTAATCCATGAACGGTCCAGATTGATTACTTTAATCTGACGGTCCATATTTAAAGAAAAATCTTTTAAATAAAATATAATATATTCTATTTATAGAATAACTTTAATAAAGTATTCTGTTTTATATAAAAAGATGTTTCTGTTTTATTACGTTAATAATACGAATAAAACAAAACGTCATTATCGCTAAATAGTTCATATTATTAACTGACAATAATTGAATCAAACTGAGTGACTTCTCACATAAGTATTAATAATCAATACCGTGTGCTACTATGCAATCACACGTATTACTGTACTTTTACTACCGAGTAGTTCAATAGTAACAATGGTAAAATTTCCGCCGTTATTTTTAATAAAATATTTTTATCGTTTTCTCAATCCGACAATAATTCCGTTGTGGGGTCCACCAATGATTGTGTCGTTGTACGAATATTCCCTGTTAAAACGAATATTCCCCGACCAATCGAATATTATATAACAACTTGCGTACTTTGTAAAATTTATAAATATTACCCACAACTATAACATTATATCAAATTAACTCCATAATATTCAAAAATGATATTTATAAAAAATTCATCTTTATTTATAAAAGTTGGGGTCTTACATAGCAACCCAAGACATCAAATATCTTGGTGATCTGCTTTATCTATGTTTCAGCTACAAGTGGTTTGGGTTCTCCCTTAAACTTCGGTGGTCCCAACTCCTTAAACTGTTTAGCGGTGACCGCCTGAGAGTTTCCAGTATTTCACCTACGTTGTGGACAGGAGCCGCTTTCACCTGTTGTTGCATGAATTGCATAAAGCCTCTGAACATTTGATCATTCATCATTTGGTCAATGTTGTTGTTTGCATGAGGATTGTCGCCTTCCTGATGCACATTATCCTGATTATTGATATGTGGTGAATCAACGTCGCCTGTGCTCCATTGCTATTCTCAACATTTTCGGATGCCATTTTCAGATACTGTCACAAAATAAAAGGTTAATTGATATATAACATACTATATTCTGACCGATCAATTAAATACCAAAAAACTTAGGTAGGTCATACTAGCGAAGGAATTCCCCGTCTCTCCCCTCCTAGTTCTATTCTCACATCTTAGCCAGGGATCATATCCCTAAGCTCTGATACCAACTGTGACGCCCCCAAAATTAGGTATACATCACCCCATCTTGGGTCGTCAGATACATAGTACAAAATACAAATACAACTTACTAATACAACTGTCGTGTACAATACGACAAACATAAACTGTGAGTTTGAATATAAATATTATCTTCTAGAGAGTATTCATACTCAAAAGGAGTCCTCATTACATTTATTAACACACCATTACATAGAATAGTGAGGACTACTAACTAATACTATCATTCGGACCATCCAACCGTTCTCCGACTTGCCCCGGCTACGTTCTCACTTCCTGAAGAGAACAGTGAAAGAAAGGGTGAGCTCAACTAGCCCAGTAAGAAATATTATGACTAAGATAATGCAGAATAAATTATCATTAGTCTTCAACAATGTTAAACTGATAAAATATAATAGACATCAAGTTTAACTGCAGTGGAACAAGCAATCCATTAAAAGAGTCAAGTAGAAAATAAACTCTACTATCTTTTATGATTTAAAAGGTTTTTCAACACTGTTATCGCTGGGACTCAGCTTAATAAAATAATTCACATCATCGAATCACCCCTGCACTACGGCCAAGGATATTCGTGTATTCATTAATGGTCACGATCATGCCAACAACTGTCCATCAATGCACTACGGGCCAATGAGGACTTATACCACATCATTTGTAACATTACGGTCATGATTATACCGAAAAATCCCTGGTCATAATCATACCAAGTCCATCTATGCACTACAGGCCACAAATGACTTTTAACATTTTATAAACATGAGGATGATGACAATGATATAAGAATTCAATAAAACAAGTTCAAGAATTAATTTATCCAAGAATTAACAACGTCCAAATTGTCAACATGATACTGTTTTGTGGAGTAAAATTCAAGAATGATCAGGAGAATATTTTCATGAATAGATACTAGATGAAGCGTAAATATCAAGGATATTCCACTAATTTCATGGAGTATAGAAGTCAAAACTTAAACAACTGAGTATAATAAAGAATGGAATAACAAAAGAAATTACCATGCATGCGATAGACCGCACAGACAGGTTATTCCCACAGAATAATAAATAATGGAACCAGGTCCGGCGTAAAACGCACAGACAGGATATTCTAACAGAATAATAATGAAGACGAACCAGGTCCGGTGTAAAATACACAGACAGAATGTTCCAACAGAATAATAATAAAAACGGAACCAGGTCCGGTGTAAAACACACAGACAGGATGTTCCAACAGAATAATAGAAGAATGTCACCAAGTATAGGGTAGACCGCGTATACAGATTATTCCAACAGAATAATAAGAAATAAAATAACAACAGTTCTCTTCATGAATAAGAAAGAATAACACCCCTTACCTTAAAAGAACTGGATATTAGAAAAGTGAAGTAGCAGAATACTTTTATTCTCTCTCTTATTCTCTCTATACTTTCTCTCTCTATAGCTTGAATGAATTCGTAAAAAATAATGAAGCCCTAGGCCTCTATTTATAGAAAAACTGAGGGTGGCTCTTGGTCTTAACGAAGGGTCAAATGACTCTTGGTCTTAACGAAGGGTCAAATGACTCTTGGTAATATTGAAGGGACAACTACTATTGACGAAAGTAATTACTATTAACCAAGGTAAATACTATTGACGAAGGTAAATACTATTGACCAAGGTAAATACTATTGACGAAGGTAATTACTATTGACCAAGGTAAATACTATTGACCAAGGTAAATACTATTGACGACGGTAATTACTATTGACGATGGTAATTACTATTGACGAAGAGACTCTTAGATAATGACATATGGCCCCCCATAAAAATAACCAAACTTACCACAACGTCTCAATTATTGATTTAATAATATAACATATTATACAGATGATACTATGACAATAATTTAAGAGATATGATGCAACAATTACTGTAGCAATAATTGAGTATAGCTGAGTGACTTCTCACGTAAGCATCAATAATCAATACCGTGTGCTACTATGCAACCACGCGTATTACTGTACTTTTACTACCGGGTAGTTCAACAGTTTTAACGGTTTTAACGGTAACACCTCAGCCGTTATTTTATAGAAAGATAATTTTTGTCGTTTTCTAACTACGACAATACTTCTGTTGTGGGTCCACCAATGATTGTGCCGTCGTACAAATATTCCCCGACAAACAGAATATTCCCCGACCAAACGAATATTTTATAACAACTTGCTTACTTTGTAAAATTTATAAATATTACCCACAACTATAACATTATATCAAATTAACTCCATAATATTTAAAAATGATATTTATAGAAAATTCATCTTTATTTATAAAAGTTGGGGTCTTACAAGAATCTTTAGAAAGTGCTCAAGGAAACCTTCATATATGGGAGACCATGCATCTAGGTTATGATAGATATCATATGCCCACAGAATTATCCTCGGTTGACCCAATAGACCCCAAAGAAAAACAAGAAGGTTACTATCGTATTCTTCCCAATAGTGAGTTTTCTCTTGACTTATCATTATCTCCACCGTCTCTAATTGAGAATTATACTTCAACCAAACTCCAAGATCATATAGGTAGTGCTTGTAGATATACTCAACAAGTGGATGTGCACAACCTTATCTTATGATAACACGAGGTTGTGTGTCATTAGACATCTTGTATAATAGTGGCAAAACACCCTTCCAACGTTGGGTTCGCCTCACCCTATATGATTCACCAAATATAACTACTAAATGATGACCACCGTTCTATTCCCCTGTTACCCCCGCTCGACCCAGCTACACTCTTATTACCTGAAAAGATTGTGAAACAGAAGGGTGAGCACAACTAGCCCAGTAAAGAATATCATGACTAAAGATAAATAAATTATCAATAGCCTTCAATAGTAATAAATCAGAGATTTAGAACATATGGTAGATGATAAAAAAAATTCAACCATAATTGCAGCGGAACGAGCAATCCATTAGAAGAGTCAAATAGACTACAAAGTCTATTATCTTGTCTATGTTAAAAATTCACCAATAATATTTTATCCCTGCAACATCACTCAACAGTTCCTTTCCACAATCATATGAATAATTCATGATCATAATTGTGATTCTAAATTTTTCTTCGCACCCACGACGAAGAATATTTTCATCACCTGTCTTTACCTGAAACATGAAAGATCATGGTTATACCAAATCACAGTCCCTGTTCATAATCATACTAATAAATCCATCTTTGCACTACGGCCAAAGATATTCAACAACAGTTCATCTTTGCACTACAGGTCAAAGATATTCATCAACAGACCATCTTTACACTACAGGCCAAAGATATTCAACAACAGTTCATCTTTACACTACGGGCCAAAGATATTCATCAACAATTCATATTTGCACTACAGGCCAAATATATTCATATCTCAAAGAAATATATAATCATTTCAGAATTTATATAAATAATAATTATAACCATGTTGATCAATTCACCTTTGCACTTAAGCTTAAGATATTCAATTATAAATTCAATGGTCATGATCATACCAGTCACAATTCAACTTTACACTACTGGCCAAAGAGAACCCTAGTCATGATCATACCAATAATCTACCCATCTTTACACTCCAGTGAAAGAGAATTTTAACATCAAGGTTATAAAAATGTTATATATAATAGTAAAATCATATATAATCAAAATATCTAGATTTAATCTCAAGAGTAATATTCATAAATCAACTATAATTTGGTTAGAAAAAAAACCAATTTTGTCGTGAATTGTAACTCGTGAATAGTAACTCATGAATAGTAACTCGTGAATAGTAACTCGTGAATAGTAACTCATGAATAGTAACCCCGACACAAAAAGGTAGAAATTCTACAATAAAATATATACCAATATTTCGGTATAATGATATTGAAAGAATAATATTTCTTAAGCTTATAAATAATTTATTTTAATTGTTTACACTTTACTAAACATAATGCACATTAAAATGCAAACTCATAAGATTTCATCACCAATAACCAAAACCCTCATAAAAAATCTGCATATACCTCATATAGGATTCTCAAATCATAAAATCCTATTTTCCAATTTTCTTACTTCACAAAACATATTTAATTCATTTACTCATAACTAGACCATTTTCATGAAAAATACCAAATGAGTTCCAAAAATATTTTTTTTCTGGAATTTAGCATAATATAGTCCCATAGTGAACATATATTTTTTTCAGAATTTTTAAAAGTCATTTACTATTTTTCATATGGCCAAAACAGCCGAATATTTAGACATTTATCAAAAATTGTACTTTTGTCCAAAAATTCTGAAATTTACAAAGAATACTTCTATCATATACATGTACTCCCAATAAAAATTTTATCAATTTTAGAGTTAACCACAAGGAATTATAAGCTGTTACTTTTAAAATAGTCTTTTCTCATAAAATGCATAACTCTCAATCTATACATCCAAAAATCATCATTTTTGGACACAATCAAGAAAACTCATCAAAATATCATTTCAAATTTTTCCAAAATTTTTGAAGTTCAGAAAAATTACGAAACTGAAAATCATAACAACCCTTAAAATTCCTTACTATCCCTTACAACAATATCCCTTACCTCAAAAGAGCAGTACTCTTGACTGGAATAACGCTGAACGAACTTGCACCGTATAGCAACACTCAAGATATCAAAATACTCACAAGAATACACTCGATAACATAGAGAGAGAAATAGAGAGAAAACTTCGGTTTCTGGTGTGATTTTCAATTCTAACCTAAGCACCCTATTTATAGGAAAATGCTTAGAACACCAAAGTAGAAAATTAAATATAATATTAATATATTTATATAATTTTCCTTAGCCCACCATTTTGACCAAAGAAATCAGCCACACATGTGCCAAAAGCAACAAAAATTTTTTTCTAACAAAAAGTACTTAAAACTCCAAAAATCAATTCAGACCCGGTATACCGAAACTTCAATAATTCGCAATAAATAGCCCTTTTATCAGAAAATTCGAATCTCGCGCGTTTTTATAGGAAATTTAATTCTCTACAACTTTGCAGAAGAAAGTTTTTCCGAATTCCAAATAAAAATTGACCGGAATCCATAAACGGGCGATTTTACAATCAATAATAAATTTTCGGTCAAGAATTGTGTCCACCAACACATAAAATATGTGTTAAACATTTAATCCAACAAAAATACTCTTCCTCCTCATTTATTCATGTATCCCACATTCATTGTAAAAATATCACCATTAATATATTATTAAAATAATATATTTAAATGAATTATTTTATCAGAAAAAGATAAAATATTAATTTTCAACAATTGTCACATTAAAAATTTTCTCCATCTATATCCACATAAAATCAATATTTTTCTCATCATATAAATCAATAATTAATTATACACAAATAATATTACAGAATCACAGTACTGGCAACCAGGCCGTTCCCAAGAAAGAGGAGGCTTTCCAATAAGGATCTCTCCTTACTGGCGCGCAATTAGATGACCAAACCTCTCCTTAGACAGAACTTTCTAGACATTACAAATAATGTTATCTAATAATATTATTCAGATAATATGAATTATTGCTCCGATAATGAAAAATACTGTGTAGTAACAATTATAAAATATCAACGTAGCAATTATTTAATCAATAAAATATTGAACAGTAATTACTGTAACCATTATTGAGTAGTGTCTTCTTACGTAAGAATCAATAATTCCAAAAATACTGTGCAATACCGTGTGCTACTGTGTAATAACGCGTATTACTATATTTTAACCATCGGGTATTCCAACAGTGTTAACGGTAGCAATTACGCCGTTATTTATAAAAATTCAAATTTATCGTTTTCTTCATCCGACAGTTATTTTGTTATGGGGCCCACAAATGGCTGCGCCGTCGTACGGATATTCCCGATAAAAAGAATACTCCACGACCAAACGAATATTCTCCGACAACAATGAATATTTTATAGCCACTTGCGTATTTTGAAAAAAAAATCATATATCACCCTTAATTTTAACTTTTATCAATTTAACCATTTACTGAATAAGAAAATTGAATACTTTTATTTCATAAAATTCGGGGTCTTACATAGTTGTTTTTGTACCATGTATTTTGGCGACTCAGAATGGGTATTGTATACCTATTTTGGGGGCGTCGCATTTTTACTATCGGGAATATTCGTACGACGGCGCAGCCTTGTGTGGGTTCCATAACGGAAAGCGATTGGATGAAGAAAATGATAAAAATAAGTTATTTATAAATAACGACGTTGTTATTACTGTTAATACTGTTGAAATACTCGGTGGTTAAAATACAGTAGCACACGGTATTGCACCAATTATTGATTCTTACGTAAGAAGGCACTACTCAATAATTGTTACAGTAATTACTGTTCAATATTTTATTTTATTGGTTCAATAATTGCTACGTTGATATTTTATATTACTGTTGTTTCAATAATTGTCACTACACAGTATTTTTCATTATCGGAGCAATAATTCATATTATCCGAATAATATTATTAGATAACATTATTGGTAATGTCTAGAAAGTTCTATCTAAGGAGAGGTTTGGTCACCTAATTGCTCGTCAGTAAGGAGAAATCCTTATTGGAAAGTCCCCTCTTTCTTGGAAATGGTCTGGTTGTTAGTATTGTGATTCTGTAATATTATTTATGAATAATTAATTATTGATTTATATGATGAGAAAAATATTAATTTTATGTGGATATAGATGGAAAGTTTTTTAATGTGACAATTGTTGAAAATTAATATTTTATCTTTTTCTGATAAAATAATTTATATAAATATATTATTATATTTTAATAATATAATAATGGTGATATTTTTAAAATAAATGTGGGATATATGAGTATATGAGGAGGAATAGTATTTTTGTTGCGTTAAATGATTAACACATGTTTTGTGTGTCGATGGACCCCATTTCTTGACTGAAATTTGATTATAGCCTATAAAATCATCCGTTTATGAATTTCGGTCAATTTTTGATTGGAATTTAAAAAAACTTTCTTCTGCAAAGTTGTATATAATGGAATTTCCTATAAAAAAGATATTAGGTTCGAATTTTTCTGACAAAAGGGCTATTTATTATGAATTATTAAAGTTCTGAAATTCCGAAATAATTATTTTTTAAAAGTTTTAAATTTGTTTTAAAAGAAAAACGTTTTTGTTACTGTTGGTGGGCTCACTTGTTGTCAAACATACTGAAATTGATGATTAAAAGGTTGGCGTAGAAAAATTAATTTATATATTAATATTTTATTAAATTTTTTGCTTTGGTGTTTTAAGCATTTTCCTATAAATAGGGTGCTTAGGTTAGAACTGAAAATTACACCAGAAACTAAAGTTTTTTCTCTCTTTCTCTCTCGATATATTGAGCGTATTGTTGTGAGTATTTTGATACTTTGAGTGTTGTTATACGGTGCAAGTTCCTTTCAGCACTATATTCAGTATTCCAGCCAGAAGTACTATTCTTTCGAGGTAAGAGATATTATTTTTTAAAAAAATGATATTATTTCTTTCAATATCATTATGCCAAAATATTGGTAAGATTTTTCTCGTAAAATTCTTGTCTTTTAGTGTCGGGGTTACTATTCACGTATACGGCACTATTCACGTATACGACACTATTCACAGAAAAAGTAAATTTTCGTTTTTTGTCCAAAATATCTATTATGGATACTAGCTTTGATTGTATCCATGTTTTGACCATTCCTTAATTTTACTCCACTATTATTATTTATGAGGTATTTTTGGACATGAATAAACCGAAATACGAATCCTTAATATTTATTCTTTTGTTTCACTGGATTCGTTTTCTTTAAAATATTTTTCATCATCCTCAGTCCTAAATGATGATATAACTGAATATCTTTGGCCTGTAGTGCAAAAATTAAAGATTTTATGATGAATATCTTTGGCCCGTAGTGCAAAGATGAACATGTGTTGAGATGAACATGACCAACTGATGAATATCTTTGGCCTGTAGTGCAAAGATGAATATTTGATTCAAGATGTATATTGATTGATGTTACAGGAATAAAATATTGATGATGGACCTTTAAATTCATAGATAATAGTAGATTTCATTCTCTACGTAACTCTTCTATGAATTATTATTTTTCGCTGCGAATATTGATCTGAAACTTGTTGTCTATTGTATTTTATCAGATTTTTCCCTGTTGAAGACTAACGATAATTTGTTTTATGTTATCTTAGTCATAATATTCTTTACTGGGCTGGTTAAGCTCACCCTTTTCCTTTTTGTTCCATTTTTCTTCTCAGGAGGCGAGAATGTAGCGAGTACTAGTCGGGGTATGGAATGAATGTTCTAGGAAGTTGCTTTAGTAGTCCTCACCATTTTTGTAAAATATTGTACCAATAATTGTAATGAGGACTTATTTGAGTATCAATATTGTCTAGATGGTAATATCTGTATTTAAACTCACAGTTTTTATGTTGTATTAATAAAGTTGTAGTTGTTTCTGTACCATGTATTTTGATGACTCAGAATGGGTGTTGTATACCTATTTTGGGGGCGTCACAGGAAGAAAGTCAGATCTTGATTCCAAACCGTTCAAAATGGATAGCATATTTGGACGACCTATACAAATGACATGCATTTGTATGGCAAATTGATGCATTTTGAATGATATTTGCTATTCAATTATTATACAAATGCGACAAATGCGACTATATATTATATTACATAAATTTAACTCACTCTTATAGGACTGTCCAAACTGCTTGGAATCCAAATCCCTCCGGCCTAAGCACTAAAAGCAACGTACTTTCTTCACGTACTTTAAGCGGTATAAGCTCAACACTTACTAAATTAGGGCTATATTTATTTGCAAGAATTATAATCTATGTAATTATAATTCCAAGACTTTTAATCCTAACATTATAATTCCAAAATTATAATTATAATCCCAAAACTATTAAGTCATTTTATAATTTTAAATTAATAGTCTCAAGTCTAAATTTGAAAATAAACAAGACACTTGATATTAATAGTCTTATCCCAAGTATAATCCTTGCAAACAAACATTGCCTAAATACATAAATCTCTAAATTATAATCGTATTCTATTTATGTTGGAATCTTCTCAAATTCAGTTACTGCGAAACTTGGAAATGCTGTAGTAATATCCTGCACTTGGCCAAGATAAATGTCAGCATACCGAAGTAACTGCAAAATATAAACATATGATGGACCTTATAATAAGATACCTTAGGATATGGAAGGGTCATTATCTTCAGTGATGAAGGATTTTTTGCCACAAAATTGAGCCGTTCTTTTCTTTGATCTCTTGTCCAGATTTCACAAGCTTTGAAAAAGCTATGTTCGCAAATTTAAACAAATGAAGTGTTTAGCCAACAATTTCCTGAAATGCTTGACCTACCAGAAGACCAGCACGTGTTCAAACAGTCTGAGGAAATTTTGAGGGCGAAACAAGATAACAACTAGTGTTCGGGAGTGTTTTCCCGACCCTCTTTTGGGCTGAAGGCTTGAGTCGGGTCATAGGAGGTCGGGCTCGTATGTTCAGAGATGTAAGATCGGGGTCGGTTACCCGATCCCAATAGGCTGGGGCCCGTGGTCATCGTAAGGTTTGAGTTCGGGCCTATTGGGTTTGGCTATTGGTTGGGCCTGAGCGTATGAGCAGTTCACATGCAGAGTTGGTGCGACAAGGAGTTTACGTGATTAAGGGTGTCAACCCTAATCCTACGTCAACAAGGTAACTCTGGGTGTAGTGGTGGAAAGGGATTCCACTTGCACTTCTCAAGGAGATTGTGTTGGACCCAAATATGGTAGCTAACATATTTAGGAGTCCTACTCTAATCCAAAGAGGAGGATACCAAGGTGATGGGAGCTCTATAAATACAAGGCCAAGGTTATAATTAACAGGGAAGATCTACTTTGAGCACTAAACATATAAACCTCCATTGTTAAACCTTGTGAACGGCCTGTGCTTATTCTCACACCGGAGCTATCCCCCGCGGTACGGCCGTCAAGCTTCTGTGTGATCTGTTATTGTGCAGGATTCAGCGCGTGGATTTTGTGATTGGACGCGCAGACGAAACTTGGCGTTAACATTGGCGCTAGAAGGAGGGCGTGCTTCTTTGCAACCACAAATACTTTTCTTCGGCAGCAATCATGGCGAGTAGAGATAATATCGCTGTCTCGGAAAGGGCCAAGACCCAGCAGTCCCACAAACAACTCAGGCGAGGGGGTCAGTGAAGGACCGACTGGGGTCTAAAATACAGGAGGTAGAAGAGTTACCGGTCCATGATCTTCGGCGGAAGCTCTTCCCCGAGAGTCAACACACGCCTCATCAAGCGAGTCAGGCCGACGAGAGGCACTCTCAAGCCCTCGTGAGGCAAGACCGGGGAGCAGGAAGCCGAGACCAACGAGAGTTTCTCTTGCAGAAGAGACTGGACCAGAATAAAGACGCCATGTTGGCGCTCCAGCTACAACAATTGGAGTTAGAGAGACAGATGGCCAACATGGTCGATGATCAAGAAGTGAGTTCCAGAAGGCGTAGGAATCGAAGCCGGTCCCGATCGCCTCGGCGGGGAGAGGCAAGAAGAGAACAGAGCAGGCACCGGAGTCGCTCTAGAGATGGAAGGAGCAGAAGGAGGAGTCCTTCGGTCGGGCGCCGATCAGAACACCGAGGCAGGATGGGGCAGATAGAAAGGGAAGCGTCTCCTGATTATGGGAGGGACAAACCTCGATCGTCCCCTCATAAGGAAGGATCCGACCCCCTTACCCGGAGAGTGTCTGAATTAGAAAAGTTGCTAGGGACAAAAAACTCGACGGGGACATCTTCGGCAGGTTTAGGATCTCCCTTTTCGCCTGAAATCAACCGGGTGATAGCCGATCCAAAGAAGAAGATGCCCCCGATGGAGACATATGACGGATTGGGAGATCCCTACGACCATTCGGATGGATATGATCGGCTGATGTCGTACTATGGGCATTCGGATGCAGCCAAATGCCACATGTTCGCTACAACACTTAAGAAGAGTGCCAGGGAGTGGTTGGGGACCCTGGCACCAGGATCAATCGGGTCATGGAACGATCTTCGTGAAAAATTCCATGCTCAGTTCGGCAGCAACCGAAGACAAGGGAAGATCACGGCGTCCCTCATGCAGGTACGGCAGAAATCAGACGAGACCCTAAGTCAGTTCGTCAAACGATTTAGAGAGGCAGTGGGATCTGTAGCGGAGCTGAATTCCCCACAAGCACTGGGATTTTTTTACGACCGGCTTAGACATCGGGAGATCTAAGAAGCTGGTAAAGGATTTGGTGATTAACCCTCCGGCAGACTTGACCGAGGCCTTTCATCGGGCAGAAGGGTTCATCGCTATAGAAGAAGCTTTGGGAAATTTCAAACCACACCAACAACCTTACGAGAAATCGAAAGATCGGGAAAAACCGACCTACCAACGTTCGGACAATAACCAGTGGAAATCAGACCGAACGGAAAAGAAAAACTTCAACGGGGAGGTTCAGGTAGCAACCGGCCTCCACTACCCAACCGTAACGTCAGCAAGGTCTATACTCCCCTCACCGCGGATCGGTCGAAAATCCTGCAGGAAATGAAAAACCAACCATTCTACGAGCCATGCCCCAGGCGAACTAAGCCCGGAAAGCGTGGTCGGGATAAGTATTGTGAATACCATCAGAGTACCGGACACTCGACCGAAGTATGCGTTAATCTGATGGATATGATCGAGAAAAATGTCCAAAACGGACAACTGTTACAATACGTGGCAGGCCGGGGAAATGCCGAGGTGCCCAGAGAGGAGACCGCAGATCAGATCCCGGATACCCAGACGCCGCAGAACCCCCCAGCCCGAGGTGTAGTTGATGTCATTTCGGGGGGTTCCGTTAGACGGGTATCGGGAAGAAAAAGAAGTGGGACTCTGGAAGCAGTGCTATCTGTTTCGGGGTCAACCCCTAGAAAGGATCGGGCATATCCGGGAACGTCTATCTCATTTACGGACGAAGATTACCCGACAGATCTCATTGAGCCCCACGATGGTGCTTTGGTAATAACGGCTCAGGTCGGGATAGTGGATATGAAAAGAATGATGATAGATAACGGGTCTTCGGTCGACATCCTGTATTCTCACGCCTATAAGAGGTTAGACCTGCAAGGAAAGAAGATGGATTTGGGAGGGGAAGGCCCCTTGTACGGATTTAGTGGAGATCCGGTGCTTGTGTTGGGCACCATCGAGATGCCAGTGAAATTTGGTACGGCACCTAATCAAGTCGAAATAGTGGTGAAATTTTTTGTCGTCCAAATAGACTCGGCATACAACGCGATCCTCGGAAGGCCTACCTTGGCAGCCCTGCAAGCGGTAACATCGATACCCCATTTTAAAATCAAGTTTCCAACACCGAACGGGATCGGGGAGGTAAAAGGTGACCTAGATATAGCCCGAAGGTGTTACCGAAACAGCTTGATTTCTTCAGGGGTCGGGGTCTGCAAACAAAAACAGACAATGGCCATTGAGATCGAACCATTCACGGAGGGAAGCACAGAGCCACTTGCTCTTCCGGCCGAAGAAACTGATGATGTAGAATTGGTACCTGGGCAGGAAGACAAAATAATTAAGATCGGGTCGGGGTTATCAGAACCCTTCCGGACCGGGCTGATAGAATTACTCCGAGTCTATGCCGATATCTTTGCATGGGAACCCAGCGACATGCCGGGGGTAAGTGAATCAGTGGCTCTACACCGGCTGCACGTGGACCCGGACAAGAAACCGGTCATACAGAAGCGGAGGATTTTTCGCCCCAGAAAGGCAAAAAATCATCGACGAAGAGATCGCCAAGCTCCTGGAGGCCGAATTCATCTTCGAGATTGATTACCCGGAGTGGTTGGCCAACGTGGTATTGGTCCAGAAGCAAAATGGGAAATGGAGGTTGTGTATTGATTACACGGATCTAAACAGGGCGTGTCCGAAGGATTTCTACCCTTTGCCCAACATAGATCAACTGATCGGCGCCACGTCGGGATACGATATGTTGAGTTTTATGGATGCATTCTCTGGGTACCACCAGATTTCGATGAACAAGGAAGACATCCCGAAGACAAGTTTTATCACACATCGGGCGATATACGCATACAGGAAAATGACCTTCGGGCTATTAAATGCCGGGGCAACTTATCAACGAATGATGAACCTGGTGTTCACGAAACAATTGGGGAGGAGCATGGAGGTCTACGTAGACGACATGATCGTTAAAAGCATGTCAGTCCGTGAACATCTTGAAGATCTGGAGGACTGTTTCGAGACGGTCCGAAAACGCAAGCTAAGGCTAAACCCGACCAAATGCACTTTTGGGCTGGGATCGGGTAAATTTCTAGGATACTTGGTCAGCAAAAGGGGAATCGAAGCAAACCCAGAGAAAATCCAGGCAGTCCTGGATATGAAATCACCAAAGTCATACAAGGATGTGCAGAGACTAACGGGTCGGATAGCGGCCCTACGAAGGTTCGTCTCTAAATCAGCTGAGAGGTGCCTTCCATTTTTTGACACCTTGAAAGGACCCAAGAACGAGAAAAGCTTCCAGTGGACCTCAGAATGCGAGGATGCGTTCCAAGGGATCAAACGATATCTTTCTTCGGCACCTCTGCTGATGAAACCAATCCCTTCAGAACCCCTATATCTTTATCTGGCGGCGAGTTCGATGGCAGTGGGGGCGGCATTGGTTCGGGACCAAGGAGGAAATCAGTTCCCCGTGTACTACGTCAGCCACGTACTTCGGGACGCAGAACTCCGATACCCGAACCTGGAAAAATTCGCCTATGCCTTAATCATTGCAAGCAGAAAACTTCGGCATTATTTCCAGGGTCGGGTGGTGGTGGTATACACCGATCAGCCGTTGAAGAAAATTCTACACCGACCTGAGGTTTCTGGAAGACTGGCGGCATGGGCAATGGAGCTAACACAGTTCGCGATAGAGTATCATCCCCGAACGGCAATCAAAGGGCAGGCGCTAGCAGACTTCGTCGTGGAATGTTCGTTTTCGGAGCCAGATGTGGGATCGGTGGTCGAAACACAACCCATAAAGACTTCATGGACACTATATGTCGATGGCTCGTCAACGTCAGACATTAGTGGTGCAGGGGTCATACTGACGAGCCCCGAAGGATTCAAGGTCCAACAAGCTATTCGATTTAAGTTCAGAGCGACCAACAACGAAGCAGAATATGAGGCCATTCTAGCCGGGTTAAAATTGGCCCGAAGCCTAGAAGTACAAAACTTGGTCATCTACAGTGACTAACAGCTGGTCGTCAAACGATATCGGGAGAGTATGCGGCTCGGGGGGCGAGAATGACGAAGTACTTAGCCGAGACAAAGAATAAACTGACATACTTCCACACGGTCAGCTGTCAGGGAATTGACCGATCCGACAATACAATAGCAGATGCCCTGGCCAGACTGGCGACAACCGATGCCAACTCCTTTAAACGGTTCGGTATATCTAGAGACATTAGAGCAGCCTAGTGTCTCAAAAGAGGAGACATTATGTGTTGATCGGCTAGACTGTTGGCTTACGCCCTACATCTATTATCTGGCTGACGGAACCTTACCATCAGACCGCATCCTAGCAAGAAAGATCAAGCATCGAAGTTCGAATTTTGTACTGATTGATGGAGATTTGTATCGAAGGGCCTTCAGCTCTCCCTTACTTAAATGTTTAACACCGTCAGAGGCAATCTACGCACTTCGGGAGGTACATGAAGGGATCTGTGGAGATCACATGGGCGCCAAGTCACTGGCGAATAAAATTCTAAGACAGGGGTATTACTGGCCAACCATTTACACAGAGGCCAAGGAACTCGTCAAAAAATGTCCCAAGTGTCAACTGAACAGCAACATCCCGCATCAACCCCCCGAAGAGCTCTACTCGGTCTTATCCCCGATCCCCTTCGCAGTATGGGGAATCGACATCCTAGGACCTCTGCCGAAGGCTAAAGGGCAAGTCAGCTTTATAATAGTGGCTATCGATTACATGACAAAGTGGGTCGAAGCCAAACCACTGCAGAAGATTACCGAACAGGAATGTCTTAAATTTGTGAAAGAAGGAATAGTTTATCGGTTCGGCATCCCGATGGCTGTAGTATCGGATAACGGTAGACAGTTCGTGGGGTCAAAATTTGAAAGCTTCCTGAAAGAATTGGGAATTCAACACCGGAAGACCTCGGTTGCCCACCCTCAGTCAAACGGTCAAGTGGAAGTGACAAATCGAACCCTACTCAACGGCATAAAAAGAAGATTGGATGAACTGAAGGGTCGGTGGCCCGAGGAACTGCTTAGCGTTTTGTGGGCATACCGGACGACCCCAAGGACAACAACTGGAGACTCCCCCTTCCGTCTGGCCTATGGGACCGATGCACTCATACCGGTAGAGATTGGGTCACCCACCCTTCGGGTCAGCCAGTTCAAAGAACTATACAACGATGAAGGTTTGAAAATGAATCTGGATCTGCTAGATGAAGCTCGTGACGCCACGGTGTTGAGGTTGGCCATTTATCAGCAGAAGACAGCCCGACATTACAACCAGAAGGTGAAGTTGAGGAGGTTCGAGATAGGAGATTTGGTGCTTCGGGAGGCAGAGGCGTCAACCCCCCAGAACACAGGAAAGTTAATGCCTAACTGGGAGGGGCCTTATGAGATATTAGAAGTGCCGAAGCCAGGGACTTACCGGCTTCGAGCAATGGATGGGTCGGAAGTAAAGAATACATGGCATGCTGGAAGACTTAGGAGATATTACCAGTAAATACATGCCTGTTCTTTCCTGATAACGGTGTAATTTATGCGATTTATCAATGAAATGAAAACTTCTCTCAAGAGAAACGTTTGTACTTCGTTTTAATCTTGCACTGCTTTACCGATCAGATAAGCTTCGAGCGTGAAACGATCAGACGGTCCTAAAAAACTTAACTGATCGATAAACGCCACAAGTGTAACTGATCGACAAAGATACACGTCCGATCAGACAAGCTTCGAGCGTGAAACGATCAGACGGTCCTAAAAAACTTAACTGATCGATAAACGCCACAAGTGTAACTGGTCGACAAAGATACACGTCCGATCAGACAAGCTTCGAGCGTAAAACAACCAGACAGTCCGAAAGAACTTAACTGGCTGATAAAACGCCACAAGTATAACTGATCGATAAACTTGGCGTTAACAACTAGGATACAAATTACATTCATGGAGAACATATAAACTGCTTAATTATTTGCAAAAGATACTAATATAATGGATGAGTTTTTAGGAAACCGAAAACTTAAAGCCAACTGATATCTTATGTTGCTCAAAAATTGAAAATCCAGCCTACAAATGCATAACAACATTTATTCCCCTTAAAAGTGAAAGTCCTCTTGAATGCTTAAAGGAGGATGAGAGTCCAAATTAGAAAGATTTCTCAACACTGAAGATATGAAATGACCAATTCATATATCTAAAAGATATTCATTCCTCAAGTATTTCAATAACCAATATTTAACAACGGTTGCTCACCTAAACCGGTATTCTCTCAGTGGTCTCATTAACCAACTTCATATCAAACTCACATAAATGTGCAATCACACGATGAAGATGCTGCAAGTAAATTCCAATTTAACAGTTGACGTAGGTCATGAACTTCAATCACAAGATAAAAATAGTCTATATATATGTACCCATGAAGTTTACTTTAGTGGTAGTAATCATATGGATAGAGTACCTTATCAGTTTGGCAATCGGCATAAGTCATGGTTCAATACTATACAGTGGCAAATATACTTCGTACACTCGTACATAGTTTACTATAGGATTGCCCGGAATGCATGGTCGATGGGGTATTTGTGTACAAACGATGGTTTATCCGATACGCACCCTAAGGATAGTTGTTGTGGGTCCACCGTAATTAAGGGGAAAAACGAAGAAAAAAAAACTACTGGTGTGTGCTGCAAGAATTTCACTATAGTTATGGTTTATCCATAGCTTTTTGTTTAGCAAGAAAACAATGAAGAACTAATTAAGATTTTCCTAACTCACAAAGAAGACGAACAGCAACAGCAAGCTCTAACATCATTAAAATGGAAAAACATAAAAAAATATGTGAAGGAAAGGTTAGAATATAAAAACTTTTCTCTTTGATACTAGAAACAGTACCACTAATGCCATCACTTAATGAACTTTATCATAAGACGGTGAACACAATAACAAACAACTGTTAAAAATTAAGTAAATAAGCAATAATGAAGAACCCAAAAAATGTGACACTACTCTACTTCTTCCCACATACCTACAAATCAGTTTTTAAAAATCCACGCCTAAGTCCGTCTAGGCCCCGTCTAGGTGCTAGGCCCCTCTTGGCACCCCGCCTAGTAGATAGGCCCCATGTTGCCTCACCTAGGCCTAAGGCAGCAAAAAAATTCCTCCAAAAAATTAGGCAGGGCCTAGGCGGAGAGTTTTTATTTATTTTAATAACTACCCAAATCAGATCTTGATATATTTATTTTTCTAATGATTTACCATATTCATAATACAAGTTGTAAAATATCAAATCACAACAAGAAGTGAACAATATCAAGTCAAAATGGATAATTTTATTATAGTTATAATTTTTTGAACTTGTACCAACTTCAAATTATATAAATGATGATACATTTGTAATATTTAGTTTAATTCAAAATAATTCTTCAATTTATGTTTAGTTTTTTAAGTTTTAATATTGAATTTTAAATTTTATTAATTAATAGCAATCTTATTTATGAATAAAACTAATACGTTAAAAATATGTTTGAACTTTGACCAATTGCATGTTTGTGTTTGACCTTTGACATTAGTAATATGGATATGCGTTTGAACTTTAAGCAAATGCCTTTATTATCTTTATTATAGATTGTTTTGCTTTATATTATTATTTTGTTTGGATAAATGTAAGATAAAATATTAAAATTAACTTAAAATAAAAAATTTCGTCTAGGCGCCCCCTCAGCTTCCCGCCTCCCGCCTAGCGCTTTTAGAACATTACCACAAATACATGGATACAACAGTAACTTAACTAACTCGGAGATCCAAACTAAAATTGACTGCAGGATATAACTATATAACTCCATAACAAAGGGAAACTGACATGAATGTGAGATATCAGATAACAAAAAAAATTGAAAGTAATATGATGGAAATTTTTAACCAACAACACTGTATCAAAGCACAACACTCAAGAAAGCATGTTAAACCTAGCAACAAATATTAAATAGTCATCACAGTTCTCAACTTCGTCATGTTACACTTCCAACGTTTTAAATATCTACCAAGTACATACCATAACTATGGATTTTTTTCATTTAAGTCCAAAGCTAAACAAACATTTAAGATTCCTTTCACAGTAAACTCTTCAATTATCGAACTCGTGGCAATAAAAATTCAGCAAGTCAACATATATTATATAGCAAATTACCAATGATACAACTGACACAATGGCATTTCACAAGTCATCTCCGAAGTCCTATAAATTCCATTTTCTAAATATAGTAGACACAAGAATCTGAATTTCTTTATGGCTCCCTATTTTCTCAATTAGAAAGAAGACTTTTTTTGTGAAATAAAATTAAGTGTTGCCTTCATCATACTTTCTCCTACTTATATTAACTTCAACACGTTTACCAGTATTAGATATTTATTGGCAGTAATTTAATATGCTTGAAAACTTCTATTAAGTTCTTAATACCATTGCATCCTTGAGGGAAAAAAAAATCCCGGATTCTGAAGAAATTGGACCAATATTCATTTGTATGAGTTAATAACAAATAACTGCTTTATATCTCCGCACGTTCTTCAAACAAAAGGATGACCTAGAACACTGGCTATGCCAATTTGCTTCAAACTACCTGAAAAATGTACATACAAAAATATCAATGATTTACCAGCAAGTCAGTAACGTAATCTAATGACGTAGAAAAAGAAACACAAGGGAAAAGAATGTCTAACATTAGTATAAAAGTAACATAGACAACAATAGAGTTACAATAATTCAATATACTTCAAAGCATCTGTTCATTTATTAATATCATTGTATCCTTGATGGAAAGCACAACATCTCCCGATTTTTAACAAGTTGGACCAATATACATTTACATGAGTTGATAGAAAATAAATGGTTCAAATCTTCCAACCATCAAGTCTTCCAAGACCAGGATGACACAGAACACTGGCTAAGCCGATTTCATTTCAAACTCATTGAAATAAACATAAAAGATTTTCAATGATTTACTAGTAACATAATCTAACGGAGGAGAAAAATGTAATACAAGGAAAAAGAATGTCCAACACTAAACGAGGGAAAGTGAGGATATGTCAAACCCTTGTTGAAACCTAACCAGAAAATAAGAGAGAAAAAGAGATGGAGATAGAAATAAGAGAGAATTCAGAGAAATAAGAGAGAAAGGAGAAGAATTAGTGATTTATCACCGAGTTTATGAGACTGAGAGAGATAGAGAGAGAGAGCTTAACTAGCTTTTCTCATTTTATTAACAAATTGCATAATATTCAAAAGCTTGGGGGTTACTCCACCCACTACACTCATATATATAGCTATTAAAATGCTGAAAAAGTGTAACTACTCTTAACCTACACTATTCTCTTATCCTACACACACATGCTAACTAACCACTCATGTGCTTACATGTGTTTTACGTGTGCATACAATATATCTAATTCTAGAATATACTAACTACTCTTTCCTTCCCAATTTATCCTGACATTCCGTCCTCCTTTAGAACATTCATGTCCTCATTAATGAGTATTGAGTTTGTTCCCTTTTCAAAAAAAATTCCTAGACAAACCATCTGCAGTTGTGTTATCCTTTCCCTTCTAAATATAATCATATCCCAGAAGCTTGCTCATCCATCTTTGTTGCAGGCAGGTCACAACCTTCTGTTCTAAAAAGTACTTCAAGGACTAGTTGTCCGTTTTGATAATGAACTGGACTGTCTTTGACCTAAATAAGAAGACTAACTCTTAATAGCTTCAACTACAGCCATTAGTTCCTTCTCATAGGTTGAGTAATTCTGAACTTTTTTAGAATCCAAACCTTTACTAAAATAAGCAAGGGGAATGCCTTCTTGCATTAGAATGACCCCAATCCCTATTCCTGATGCATCAATCTCAATTTCAAAGACCTTGTTGAAGTCTAATAATGCCAAAATTGGAGAAGTAGTCAGAGCTTTTTTAAGAGCTGTGAAAGAAAGTTGAGCCTCTGGATTCCACCAAAATTTTCCTTTTTATAGTAGAGAAGTCGGGGGTTTAGCTAGAATTCCATAGCCCTTATGAATTTCCTATAGTGTCCTATAAGTCCAAGGAAACCCCTTAGTTACTTGATGGTTCTTGGTTCAGGCCAATCCAGTACATCGTGGATTTTTGTTGGGTTCATTGTCACTCCTGTGTTAGAAATTACATGTCCTAAATAATCCACCTGAGGTTGTACAAATGTACACTTGCTCCCTTTAGCATACAACTGATTGTCCCTAGGAATCTGAAATACCTCTTGAAGATGTTTGTAGTGTCCATCCAAATCCTTGGAGTAGATTAGGATGTCATCAAACACCAAAACATTTTTCCTAAGAGGTTGAAACACCTGATTCATCAAATTTTGGAATGTGGCAGGGGCATTAGTTAATCTAAATGGCATGACTGTGAATTCGAATAGCCCTTGATGTGTCCTAAATGTTGTCTTTTCAATGTCCACTTCTCTCATTCTGACTTGGTGATACCCAATGCTTAAGTCCAGTTAAGTAAAATATTTAGCCCCGTGTAATTCATCTATTATCTCATCAATGAGGGGAATAGGATTTTTATTTTTGATAATTAGAGAGTTGAGGTGTCCGTAGTCAACACCAAATCTTCAACTGCCATCCTTTTTCTTAACTAGGAGCAAGGAAGAAGCATATGAACTGGCTTGGTCTTATGATCCCTGTGTGTAGCATTTCCAACACCAGTCTCTCTATTTCATTTATCTATTCGTAAGAGCACTTGTATGGTCTGATGGAGAAAGGTGAAGAGTTGGCTTTAAGAGGAATGCTATAATCCAGAGATCTTTTTGGTGGCATACCTTGAGGTTCTTGAAAAATATCCGAGAATTCTTCAAGCAAGGACTGTATTTTTGGGTCTGTAGTGGTAGAGTTTAAGGAATAACAACTAGAGTTGGTTTGGGGTGTCATACTTATTGTAAAATCATTGGTTGGGAGTGACTGCAGAATCACTAGGAACCCATTTTCTTTCTTATTAATATGTTGGATCAAACCTTCTAATATGATTATTTTCAGTTCTGGGCATGTATTTTTATTATGTCCCTGAAGTTGTACCATTTCTCCTTCATAATTGAATTGTAAAGTTAGCTTCTCATAGTCAAAGGTGGTTGGCCCCAATTATTTTTGTAACGCCCCCAAAATAGGTCCATTCCATCCAACCTATTCTGAGTCGCCAAATACATGGTACAGAAAACAACTACAACTTTATTACAACAATTATCGTGCAAAATACAACAACACATATGTTGTGAGTTTGGATACAAATATATACCAACTGTGACTCATGTCCCAACCTTGGATAGCACATCACAATGTCACCTTACATAAAGGTATAGTCAAAAACTGTTTTAGAAATTAGAATCTATGGGAAGTGTTCAAGGAAACCCTCGTACATGGGAAGCCATGCTTCTAGGTTATGATAGATATCATATGGCCACAGAATTATCCTTGGTTTACCCAATAGACTCCAAAGAAAAATGAGAAGATTACTATCATATTCTTCCCAATGGTGAGTCTTCTCTTGACATATCATTATTTCCACTGTCTCTAACTGAGAATTATACTTCAAACAAACACCAAGATTATATAGGTAGTGCTCGTAGATATACTCGGCAAGTGGATGTGCACAACCATGTCTTATGATGACACGAGGTTGTATGTCGTTAGACATCTTGTATGATAGTGGCAAAATACCCTTCCAACGTTGGGTACACCTTACCCTATTGGATTCACCAAATAAAACTACTAAATGAACTTTTCTATACTACTTCGGGAGAACCTCCACAGCTAGAGACCACCGTTCTATTTCTCTGTTACCCTCGCTCGACTCAGCTACACTCTTATTACCTGAAAGGAATTGTGAAGCAAAAGGATGAGCACAACTAGCTCAGTAAAGAATATCATGACTAAAGATAATTAAATTATCAATAGCCTTCATCAATAATAAATCAGAGATTTAGAACATATGGTAGATGATAAAAAATTTCAACCATAGTTGCAGCGGAACGAGCAATCCATTAGAAGAGTCAAATAGACCATAAAGTCTATTATCTTCTCCATGTTAAAAATCCACCAGCAATGTTTTATCCCTGTAACATAAATAAACAGTTTCCATCCACATTCATGTGAATAACTCATAATCATATTTATGGTTCTAAATTCCTCTTCTCATCCAGGACAAAGATAATTTTTATCACTTGTCTTTACCTGAAACATCAAAGATCATGGTTATACCAAATCACAGTTCCTGTTCATAATCATACTAATAATTTCATCTTTGCACTACGGGCCAAAGATATTCATTTGTACCAGTTGGTCATGTTCATCTCAACACATGTTCATCTTTGTACTACTGGCCAAAGATATTCAACAACATGTCATCTTTGCACTACGGGCCAAAGATATTCATCAACAACTCATCTTTGCACTACAGGCCAAAGATATTCCTCAACAGTTCATATTTGTACTACAGGCCAAATATATTATTATCTCAAAGAAATATATAATCATTTCAGAATTTATATAACCAATAATTATAACCATGTTGATCATTTCACCTTTGCACGTAAGCTAAAGATATTCAATTATAAATTCAATGGTCATGATCATACCAGTCAACAATTCAACTTTGCACTACTGGCCAAAGATAACCCATAGTCATGATCGTACCAAAAATCTACCCATCTTTACACTCAAGTTAAAGAGAAATATCATCATTAGGGTTATAAAAATGTTATATATGATAATAAAAAATAATATGATCAACATATAGTTTTAATCTCAAGAGTAATATTCATAAATCAACTATAATTTGGTTAGAAAAAGAAACCAATTTTGTCATGAATAGTAACTCGTGAATAGTAACCCATGAATAGTAACTCGTGAATAATAACTCATGAATAGTAACTCGTGAATAGTAACTCGTGAATAGTAACTCATAAATAGTAACTCGTAAATAGTAACTCGTGAATAGTAACTCGTGAATAGTAACTCATAAATAGTAAGTCGTGAATAGTAACTCATGAATAATAACTCGTGAATAGTAACTCCTGAATAGTAACTCCTGAATAATAACTCGTGAATAGTAAACCCGACACAAAAAGGTAGAAATTTCACAATAAAATCCATACCAATATTTCGGTATAATGATATTGAAATAACATTTCTTAAACTTATAAATAATTTATTTTAATTGTTTACACTTTACTAAATAATGCATTTAATCATCTTAAAATGTCAAACTCATAAGATTTCATCACCAATAACCGAAACCCTCATCAAAAATTTGCATATAACTCATGTATGATTCTCAAGCCATAAAATCACATTTTTTAATTTTCTTACTTCACATAACATATTTAATTCTTTTACTCATAACTAGACTATTTTCATGAAAAATACCAAATCAGTTCCAAAAATATTTTTTTCCTGGGATTTAGCATAATATAGTCCCATATTGAACATATATTTTTCTCAGAATTTTTAAAATTCATTTACCATTTTTCATATGGCCAAAACCTCCGAATATTTAGACATTTATCATAAATTGTACTTTTATCCAAAAGTTTCGAAATTCACAGAGTATAATGATATTATATGGATGTACTCCCAATAAAAATTTCATCAATTTTGGAGTTAACCACAATGAGTTATGAGCGGTTACTTTTAAAATAGTCTTTTCTCATAAAATCCATAACTCCTAATCTATACATCCAAAAATCGTCATTTTTGGACACAATCTACAAAACTCATCAAAATATCATTTCAAATTTTTTTAAAATTTTTTTGAAGGTTCAGAAGAATTTCGAAATTGAAAAACATAATAACCCTTACATACTAACGACAATATCTCTTACCTCAAAAGAACAGTACTACTGACTGGAATAACGCTGAACGAACTTGCACCGTATAGCAACACTCAATATATCAAAATACTCATAAGAATACACTCGATAATATAGAGAGAGAAATAGAGAGAAAATTTCAGTTTTTAGTGTGATTTTCAATTCTAACCTAAGCGCACCCTATTTATAGGAAAATGCTTAGAACACCATAGTAGAAAATTGAATATAATAATAATAATATATATAATTTTCAAGCCCACCTCAAGACCAACTGAAATCAGCCATTCATGTCACATGCTAGACCCACTTAACAAACAAAAAATATTTTCTTTGAAAAAAATAATTAAAACTTCCAAAAATTAATTATTTTGGAACTTCAATAATTCATAATAAATAGCCCTTTTATCAGAAAATTCGAATCTCGCGCTTTTTTATAGGAAATTCAATTCTCTACAACTTTGCTGAAGAAAGTTTTTCCAAATTCTAAACAGAAATTGACCGAAATCCATAAACGGACGATTTTACAGTCTATAATAAATTTTCGGTCAAGAATTGTGTCCACCAACACACAAAATATGTGTTAAACATTTAATCCAACAAAAATACTCTTCTTCCTCATTTATTCATATATCCCACATTCATTATAAAAATATCACCATTAATATATTATTAAAATAATATATTTAAATGAATTATTTTATCAGAAAAAGATAAAATATTAATTTACAACAATTGTCACATTTAAAAAAATTTCTCCATCTATAGCCACATAAAATTAATATTTTTCTCACCATATAAATCAATAATTAATTATTCACAAATAATATTACAGAATCACATTACTGACAACCAGGCAGTTCCTAGGAAAGAGGGGGCCTTCCGGTAAGGATTTCTCCTTACTGGCGCGCAGTTAAATAACCTCTCCTTAGACAGAACTTTCTAGACATTGCCAATAATATTATCTAATAATATTATTCAGATAATATGAATTATTGCTCCGATATAGGAAAATACTGCGTAGTGACAACTATTGAAACAACAGTAATATAAAATATCCAAGTAGCCATTATTGAATCAATAAAATAAAATACTGAACAGTAATTACTGTAACCATTATTGAGTAGTGTCTTCTTACGTAAGAATCAATAATTAGTGCAATATCGTGTGCTAATGTGTAACAACACGTATTACTGTGTTTTAACCACGGGGTATTCCAACAGTGTTAACGGTAACAACTATGTCGTTATTTATAGAAACTCAAATTTGTCGTTTTTTTCATCCGACAGTTATTATGTTATGGGGCCCACAGATAGCTGCGCCGTTGTACGAATATTCCCCAACAGAAAGAATATTCCACGACTAACGAATATTCCCCGACAACAATGAATATTTTATAACCACTTGCGTATTTTGAAAAATTTACATATATCACCCTAAACTTTAAACTTTTATCAATTTAACTATTTACTAAATAGAAAAATTGAATACTTTTATTTCATAAAATTCAGGGTCTTACAGTTTTAACCATTGAACTCCTAACACCACGTCGAATCCTACCATAGGTAGTACTCTTACTGCATCCTTAAAAAAAATCTCTCATTTTCAATCTAAACTATGAGCATTGTTGGTTGCTAGGGAGTTGACTACCATCTGCCACAAAAACCATCATAGGTGAGGTGGGTTTTAGAGCACATTTGAGCCTCTGTGTTGCTCTAGGATCCAAGAAATTATGGGTACTACCCCTATCTATGAGTATTGATATAGACTTTTTTCCAATATAACTAGTCATTTTCATGGTTTGGAGACTAACTTGGCCTTCAAGGGCATTAAGGGATACCTCAATATTCTCTTTGGTTGGTAAATTTTCTGTAATCTCACAGGTTGGTTCTTCATCTTATTGGGGAGGTCCAGAGTATTCCATAAACTCTTGAGAGTCATTACAGTTCTGAAAATCCTTATAATTAAGTGACCACGAAATTCAGAGGAGCCTTGTATTGGTGTCTCATGGTGTATTTCTCATCACAATAAAAACATAGGCTCTTGGTTTTTCTCTCATCTCTTTGAGTTGCAGTAATAGGTTTAGGCTTGTTAAAGTCATTTCTAAGATAATAGGATAGGTGAGCATAGGAGTTTTGGTGGTTGGTGGTGCAGGGAGTTTTTTTTTTGTAATTGGGCTGAATGTTGGTGTGGTTGGGTTGTGGTTTAGGATAGTTGTGGATGTTGGCAAGTTTAGGAATAAGACTCGTAGAACTTGGCTTGTTTGAAGGCTTGGGATAGAGTTCGTGGGTCTAGCAACTTTACCATTTTTTTGGTTTCATCTTTTAGTCTACCAACAAAGTTCCCTACAAAAAAGTCCTCAGTCAAGTGAGGCAACTTCTCAAGTAGTCTCCCCTTACGCCTTTCAAACTCATCATAATATACATTCACAGTTCCTACTCGCTTCAACAACTTGAATTGTTCATATATATTTTCCACACCTACCTCGCAGTGAAATCTTTTGCAAACTCCATCCAAGTAAGCCTCTATTTGCCATTGACATAAGACTTGTACCAAAATTTTGGAGAAACATGGAGGTACATCTCAGCTATGGCAATCCTTCTTAAGAGAATGAATCTCATATATGCCAAAATACTCCTCGTAATCTTGTATCCAGCTTTTAACATCATCACCCTCAGTAAATAATGGGAACACTAATTTAAGATATTTAAGTTCTCTCTCCTCTCCTCTTCACCATCATGATTTTGGTTCCTCCTCCATTGAGCATCATCTTTATGTTTCTTTACTCTTTCTTGCTCAACATGCCTAGAGTCTCTAAAAGAGCCTTTCTCTCTCCTTTGCCCCATATGAACAGGCCTCTTGCCCCTTCCATTATCCCCAATAGGATTTTCAAACCTGCCATCATTATCTGGGCTCTTCTATCTCAACAGTTCATTCATACCTTCCATGAAGTGGTCCATTTTCTCATCAATGAGTTGTAATTTCTCATTGATGTACTCTCTGTAGTTTTTGAAATCCTACTACAACATTTGTGAAGCACCAACCATATTTATAGATAGTAGAGAGAAAATGAGTCACATAATAATTGTGATTCTGAGTTTGAAAATGAATTCAAGCAGTAGCAACAATACTTGAGTAAGAGTAAGTGAGCTTAAGTAGCGCTATTTAATTGACAATTGAACTTCCTCAATGAAACAAACTGAGTATCCCTAGCCAAACAAGTTTAGTATTAGAAGACTCTACGACCATAGACTGGAACAACTTATAAGACTCTACAAATATAGACTTGAACAACTTATAAGACTCTATAATCGTAGATTGAAACAACTTGTAAGACTACGATTGAAACAACTTCTAAGATTCTACGATTGAATCAACTTGTTAGACTCTAGGACTCAAACAACTTGTAAGACTCTACGATTAAAATAAATTGTAAGACTTTACGATTGAAACTTGTTAGACTCTATGACTAAAACAACTTAAGATGAATCACCTAACACAAACTAAACGGATCAAACAAAACTAATTCATAGAATATGGAAAAATTTAACCGACAAAAAAGATCAAGCAAAATATGAATTAAAATATGTGTGGGTGATGTTGTAAATGAGTTTTATGGACCGAGCTATCTGTATGTGACAGGAACGAGTACGATGAAAGTGTTTAATACCTAAAATAAGTGAATTAACACTTGAATTTGCAATGTTGCAGGTACGCTGGAAAAAAGAGCCTCAATGGGACAAAGATCTACAATTGCTACTGATGGTTTTGTGCTGGTTCTAGGTAGTGTTTGTAAGACCCCGACCTATTAATGAATAAAATCAAATTTTCTCTAAATATTATTGTGAATAATAAGGGGTTAATTTGATATAATACTTTGGTTATGGGTTAAATGTGCAAATTTTGCAAAATAAGCAAGTGGTTATAAAATATTCATTTTGTCGAGGAATATTCGTTTGGTCGTGGAATATTCTTGCTGTCGGGGAATATTCGTACGACGGCGCAGCCTTGTGTGGGCCCCATAACGGAAAGCGATTGGATGAAGAAAATGACAAGTATACGTTATTTATAAATAACGGCGTAGTTGTTACCGTTAATACTGTTGGAATACCCGGTGGTTAAAATACAGTAGCACACGGTATTGCACCAATTATTGATTCTTACGTAAGAAGGCACTACTCAATAATTGTTACAGTAGTTATTATTCAATATTTTATTTTATTGATTCAATAATTGCTGCGTTGATATTTTATATTATTGTTGTTTCAATAATTGTTGCTGCACAGTATTTTCATTTATCAGATCAATAATTCATATTATTTGAATAATATTATTAGATAACATTATTGGCAATGTCTAGAAAGTTCTGTCTAAGGAGAGGTTTGGTCATCTAATTGCGCGCCAGTAAGGAGAAATCCTTATTGGAAAGCCCCCTCTTTCCTGGGAACGGCCTGGTTGTCATAAATGTGATTCTGTAATATTATTTGTGAATAATTAATTATTGATTCATATGATAAGGAAATATTTATTTTATGTGGATATAAATGAGGGATATATTTTTGTGGTTAAAAATGAAGGAGTTAATGTTGAGGTGTTTTATCAGTATTTTTATCGGAATGGAGGTATTAAAAATCAAATCAGGGTTTTTGAAAAATATTGCGGGTGTTATAATTTTTAATCCGACCGTTGGATCGTGGTAATTTTTGGATATGTTATACATATATAAGTTGAGTATATGTCCACAAATTTTGAACCGTTAAAAATGAACGTATGATTTATTATGAATTTTACGAGATGACTGGTTCAGAAATTGTTGAATTTTCGGAGTTTATCATTTTGATGGAAAATTCTAGAATTGGTGGGCCCCACTTGTGGTTGGTGAAGAAATGTGCTGAATTATATTTCAAATGTGGTGGGTGGGAATAGTAGCAGGTAAAGCCATCAGGTTGCAGGTCAAACCTACTAAAATTTTCCTATAAATAGAGGGCTAAGTTAGAATTGAAAATCACACCAGAAACAAGTTTTCTCTCTTTCTCTCTCTAGATTATTGAGTGTATTTTGTGAGTATTTAGATACTTTGAGAGTTTCTATTCATCAGAGCAAGTTTCTTTCAGCCTTATACCGGTATTCCGACCAGAAGTACTGATATCTTGAGGTAAGGGATATTATTTTCTTCTTAAATGATATTATTTTCTTCAATATCATTATGCTGAAATATTGATATGAGTTTTTATCAAATTTGGAACTTTTTGTGTCGGGGTTACTATTCACGTATACGACACTATTCACGAATACGGCACTATTCACCGAAAAATAAAATTTTTCCTTTTTGTCCAAGATGTCTATTATGGTTACTATCTTTGATTGTATCCATGTTTTGATCTTTATTTTTGAATTCTGCTTCACAATTGATTATTATGAAGTATTATTGATCTTGGATAAACTGTTATACGAATCCCTACTATTTGTCCTTCTGTCTCATTGGATTCGTTCTCTTTAAGATATTTTTCATCATCCTCAGTCCTAAATGATGATATTAATGAATATCTTTGGCCTGTAGTGCAAAGATGTATGATTACTTGATGAATATCTTTGGCCTGTAGTGCAAAGATGAACAGGTGTTGAGATGAACATGACTGACAGGTGATACAAATGAATATCTTTGGCCTGTAGTGCAAAGATGAATATTTGGATAAAGATGATTATTAATTGATGTTACAGGGATAAAATATTGATGATGGACTTTTAAATCTTAGAAGATAGTAGAATTCTTTCTCTACTTGACTCTTCTAATGGTTTGCTGTTTCCGCTGCAGTTGTTGATCTAAAACTTGTTGTCGATTATATTCTATCAGATTTTTCCCTGTTGAAGACTAACGATAATTTGTTTGTATATTATCTTAGTCATAATATTCTTTACTGGGCTAGTTGAGCTCACCCTTTTCCTTTTTGTTCCATTTTTCTTCTCAGGAGGTGAGAACATAGCAGGATCTAGTCGGGGTATGGAGTGATGGTTCTAGAAAGATGTTTTAGCAGTCCTCACTATTTCTGTAAAATAGTGTTTGAATAATTGTAATGAGGATTTATTTGAGTGTGGATATTGTCTAGAAGACAATATTTGTATTTAAACTCACAGTATGTGTTGTCGTATTTTGCACGACAATTGTATTATTGAAGTTGTAGTTTGCTTTCTGTACCATGTATTTGGCGACTCAGAATGGGTGTTGTATACCTATTTTGGGGGCGTCACAGTTGGTATCAGAGCTTAGGGATATGATCCCTGGCTGAGATGTGAGACAAGAACTAGGAGGGGAGAGACGGGGAATTCCTTCGCTAGTATGACCTGACTAAGTTTATTTGGTGTTTATTTGGTCGGTCAGAGTATAGGGATAATATATGACATGACTATTAACCCTTGTTTTATGGCAGTATTTAAGAATGGCAGCTGAGAACGTTAATAATGGAGTAAATCAGACCGTGGAGACACCTTTGATCACCACCCAGGGGAACGTGCAACAGGAAGGCAATATTCCTCCTGTAAACAACGTTACCGAGCAAACGATGAATGATGGAATGTTTAGGAGCTTTTTGCAGTTCATGCAAAATCAGACGAGGGAGACTCGTGTGCAGAATACGGGTGGAAATGATAACGCGCGGTTTGTCACAGCTAAGCAGTTCAAAGAATTGGGACCACCAGAATTTAAGGGAAAGCCGGATCCGATCATGGCGGAAACGTGGGTCAAGCAAATTACCAAGATATTCGATGTCTTGGGATGCACGGAGGAACAGAAGGTTCCATTCGCCACCTTTATGTTCCGCGGTGAGGCAGACTACTGGTGGGAGTCTGTGAAGCGTACCCAGCCTGACGCACTCAACATGTCCTGGGAAACATTTCAAAAACTGTTCAATGACAAGTACTTTCCTGAAAGTATTCGTCATATGAAGGAGGTAGAGTTTATCAGACTGGAACAAAACAACATGACGGTGTCCCAGTACGAGGCGAAGTTTGCAGAGTTATCCAGGTTTGCACCTCATTTGGTCGAAAATGAGGAACGAATGACAAGGATGTTTCTGAGAGGTCTAAAACCCGAGATTCGACAATATCTTATCTCTCATAAATTTTCTTTATATTCAGATGTTGTAAACAGGGCTCAATTATTAGAGCGAGATAATGAGTATGTGCAACCGAGGGACCACAACCAGGGTCATACCGGTGGCGGCAGTCATCGAAGCAATGAAAACCAGCAGGGAGGAAAACATTCGGACAAAAGCGGTAACCACTCTGGTGGTAATCGTGGTCGTGATAATAGAAGGAGCGAGTCGGGAGGAGATTTCAAGAAGAGAAGGTACAACAATGATAACGTGAAGACGTCAGCACAAACATCAACTGTTTCTAGGGGAGGAGAACGACCACCGGTCGTATGTTACAAATGTGGGAAAGAGGGACATATCAGCCCAAACTGCCCACAACAATCCAAGGTATGTTATAACTGTGGAAAGGAAGGTCATATAGCTCGAGAGTGTTCTGTAGCAAAACCAAGTTCAGCGGGGATGGTGACTCCAAAAGTTATCCCGGATAAGTCGAAATCAGCGGTTCCTGGAAGGGCGTTTGTCGTGACTGGCCAAAACGCGAGAAACCCGAACGAGGTGATCACGGGTAAGCTAATCTTGAATTCTTGCGAAGTTTATACTTTACTAGATACCGGTTCTACCCATTCTTTTATCTCTCCTGCTTGTGCTCAACGTTTAAACTTGACTCCGGAGAAATTGGACTTTAACTTATCTGTTGAAACTCCGTTGGGTGAAACCTTCGTTACATCTACAGTTTATAAATCTTGCATGATCCAAGTTGGCACTATCACATTACCTGTTGATCTTATCTCTTTAAAGATACTTGCTTTTGATGTGATTTTAGGAATTGATTGGTTAACCACTCATCATGCTAAAATTGATTGTTTTCGTAAGGTTGTTAGTTTTCATATTCCTAACCAACCTGTCATACGAATTCAAACTACTAAACCACTAAAATCAGTCACTGTCATATCAAGCCACAAAGCTATTCGTTTATTGAAAAACGGATGTCAAGCTTTCTTAGCCCATGTTATGGATTTGAACAAAGACAAGTCAGATTTGAATAATATTTCTATTGTTAGAGAATTTCCCGATGTATTTCCTGAAGAACTTCCCGGTCTACCCCCAGAACGTGAAGTTGAATTCTTTATTGACCTTGAACCCGGTACAAAGCCCATTTCTAAAACTCCATATCGAATGGCTCCTATTGAACTTCAGGAGTTAAAAGTCCAACTACAGGAGTTGTTGGACATCGGTTTTATTCGTCCTAGTACGTCTCCTTGGGGTGCTCCTGTTTTATTCGTAAAGAAGAAAGACGGGAGTATGCGACTTTGTATCGACTATCGAGAATTGAATCATGTCACTATCAAGAATAGGTATCCGCTACCTCGCATTGATGACCTGTTCGACCAGTTACAAGGAACACAATTCTTTTCAAAGATCGACCTTCGTTCTGGATATCATCAGCTGAAGATTAAAACTGAGGATATTCCAAAGACTGCCTTCAGAACTCGGTACGGGCATTATGAATTCTTAGTAATGTCTTTTGGATTGACTAATGCTCCTGCTGCCTTCATGGATATGATGAACCGTGTATTCAAAGAATATTTGGATCAGTTCGTTGTTGTCTTTATTGATGACATCCTCATCTATTCCAAAAGCCGTGAAGATCATGAGCGCCATTTGAAGCTGGTACTGCAAAGGCTTCGTGAAAATAAGCTATATGCCAAATTGAAGAAATGCGAGTTCTGGCTTGAGGAAGTAGCATTCCTTGGGCACGTGGTGTCAAAACATGGAGTATCTGTCGACCCGGCGAAGATTGAAGCCATACAAAGTTGGGAGCAACCGAAGTCGGTAACCGAAGTACGTAGCTTTCTGGGCTTAGCTGGTTATTATCGGAGATTTGTGGAAGGATTTTCTCGAATCGCTACTCCGTTAACTCAGCTGACTCGGAAAGATACAAAATTTGTATGGAGTGAGGAATGCGAGAAGAGTTTCCAAGAACTCAAGAGGAGACTCATTTCGGCACCTGTTCTGACAATACCATCTGGTTCGGATGGATTTGTTATCTACAGCGATGCTTCAGGCAAAGGGTTAGGATGTGTTCTCATGCAACATGGGAAAGTCATAGCCTATGCCTCACGACAACTCAAAGAATATGAGAGGAATTATCCTACTCATGATTTGGAGTTGGCAGCAGTCGTTTTTGCGTTGAAGATCTGGAGACACTACCTGTATGGGGAGAAAGTGGAGATCTATACAGATCATAAAAGCCTCAAATATTTCTTCACCCAAAAGGAACTCAACATGCGGCAGCGACGTTGGCTCGAGCTGTTGAAAGATTACGATCATACCATCCAATATCATCCTGGAAAAGCAAACGTAGTAGCTGACGCATTGAGTAGAAGATCATATGCGGGTACGAGTGCAATATTGTTAACACAAAGGCCCATTTTGTATGACTTGCAAAGGATGGAGATAGAGATGAAGGCTCCAAGTACCCACATGATGATATCAAATATACGAGTAGAACCGACTTTAATCGATAAAGTTAAAGCTGCTCAAGCTACGGACATGGAGCTGATGCGTATGAAGAAGAAAGTGCAAGAAGGTGCTATTCCAGAAGCAAGAATCGATGAAGAAGGAATACTTCGAGTCAACTCCAGACTTTGTGTTCCTAACGATTTTGACTTGAAGCATAGAATAATGATGGAGGCACACAACACACCGTTTGCAATCCATCCTGGGAGTACCAAAATGTATCACGATCTTCGACATACATTTTGGTGGAGCAATATGAAAAGAGAGATCGCGGAGTTTATCTCGAGGTGTTTAACTTGTCAACGTGTAAAGGCGGAGCATCAAGTGCCAAAGGGTCCATTGCAACCACTTGAGATCCCGAAATGGAAGTGGGAACACATTACTATGGATTTTGTTACGGGTCTTCCCAAGGTTTCTCAAGGCATAGATGCGATTTGGGTTATTGTTGATAGATTAACCAAGTCCGCTCATTTCTTGCCGATACGTGAGACTTATTCCCTTGAACGTCTTGCTAGTATGTACGTGAACGAGATTGTGAGATTGCATGGCATGCCAGTATCCATAGTTTCGGATCGTGACCCAAGATTCACTTCACGATTTTGGGTTAGCTTGCAGAAAGCTATGGGCACGGATTTACGATTCAGTTCAGCATACCATCCTCAAACGGACGGACAATCAGAGAGGACTATTCAAACTCTTGAAGATCTATTAAGACTTTGTGTCCTAGATCTCAAAGGGAGTTGGGATAAGTACCTACCATTGGTGGAATTCTCCTACAACAACAGTTATCAGGCGAGCATAGGTGTGGCTCCATTTGAGGCGTTGTATGGAAGAAAATGTCGTTCTCCAGTATGCTGGGACGAGGTGGGTGAAGCAACATTGTTGGGACCAGAATTGGTACGCATTACTACAGAGAAGATCCAAACGATTCGACAACGTATACAAACGGCACAGGATCGACAAAAGAGTTATGCGGATCTTCATCGGAAGGACGTGGAATTTAATATTGGGGATCATGTATTGTTACGTGTTGCACCATGGAAGGGAGTTACAAGATTTGGGAAGAGAGGAAAGCTCAATCCAAGATTTGTTGGTCCATTTGAGATTCTTGAGCGAATAGGAAATGTGGCATATAGACTCGCATTACCTCCAAGCATGTCTCGTGTTCATAATGTTTTTCACATATCTATGCTTCGTAAATATGTTAAAGACCCGAACCACATTATTGAGTTAGAACCAGACGAGATAGCTGAAGATTTAACGTACGAGGAGGTACCTGTTAAGATCTTGGATAGGAAAGAGCATGTCCTACGCACGAAGGTTATACCACAAGTTAAGGTTTTGTGGAGAAACCATGCTATTGAAGAAATGACCTGGGAGTTGGAATCAGAAATGAAAGCGAGGTATCCTCACCTTTTTGAAACATCAGGTACGTACGTCAATTTCGAGGACGAAATTTCATAAGGAGGGGAGGTTGTAAGACCCCAACTTATTAATGAATAAAATCAAATTTTCTCTAAATATTATTGTGAATAATAAGGGGTTAATTTGATATAATACTTTGGTTATGGGTGAAATGTGCAAATTTTGCAAAATAAGCAAGTGGTTATAAAATATTCATTTTGTCGGGAATATTCGTTTGGTCGTGGAATATTCTTGCTGTCGGGGAATATTCGTACGACGGCGCAGCCTTGTGTGGGCCCCATAACGGAAAGCGATTGGATGAAGAAAATGACAAGTATAAGTTATTTATAAATAACGGCGTAGTTGTTACCGTTAATACTGTTGGAATACCCGGTGGTTAAAATACAGTAGCACACGGTATTGCACCAATTATTGATTCTTACGTAAGAAGGCACTACTCAATAATTGTTACAGTAGTTATTATTCAATATTTTATTTTATTGATTCAATAATTGCTGCGTTGATATTTTATATTATTGTTGTTTCAATAATTGTTGCTGCACAGTATTTTCATTTATCAGATCAATAATTCATATTATTTGAATAATATTATTAGATAACATTATTGGCAATGTCTAGAAAGTTCTGTCTAAGGAGAGGTTTGGTCATCTAATTGCGCGCCAGTAAGGAGAAATCCTTATTGGAAAGCCCCCTCTTTCCTGGGAACGGCCTGGTTGTCATAAATGTGATTCTGTAATATTATTTGTGAATAATTAATTATTGATTCATATGATAAGGAAATATTTATTTTATGTGGATATAAATGAGGGATATATTTTTGTGGTTAAAAATGAAGGAGTTAATGTTGAGGTGTTTTATCAGTATTTTTATCGGAATGGAGGTATTAAAAATCAAATCAGGGTTTTTGAGAAATATTGCGGGTGTTATAATTTTTAATCCGACCGTTGGATCGTGGTAATTTTTGGATATGTTATACATATATAAGTTGAGTATATGTCCACAAATTTTGAACCGTTAAAAATGAACGTATGATTTATTATGAATTTTACGAGATGACTGGTTCAGAAATTGTTGAATTTTTGGAGTTTATCATTTTGATGGAAAATTCTAGAATTGGTGGGCCCCACTTGTGGTTGGTGAAGAAATGTGCTGAATTATATTTCAAATGTGGTGGGTGGGAATAGTAGCAGGTAAAGCCATCAGGTTGCAGGTCAAACCTACTAAAATTTTCCTATAAATAGAGGGCTAAGTTAGAATTGAAAATCACACCAGAAACAAGTTTTCTCTCTTTCTCTCTCTAGATTATTGAGTGTATTTTGTGAGTATTTAGATACTTTGAGAGTTTCTATTCATCAGAGCAAGTTTCTTTCAGCCTTATACCGGTATTCCGACCAGAAGTACTGATATCTTGAGGTAAGGGATATTATTTTCTTCTTAAATGATATTATTTTCTTCAATATCATTATGCTGAAATATTGATATGAGTTTTTATCAAATTTAGAACTTTTTGTGTCGGGGTTACTATTCACGTATACGGCACTATTCACGAATACGGCACTATTCACCGAAAAATAAAATTTTTTCTTTTTGTCCAAGATGTCTATTATGGTTACTATCTTTGATTGTATCCATGTTTTGATCTTTATTTTTGAATTCTGCTTCACAATTGATTATTATGAAGTATTATTGATCTTGGATAAACTGTTATACGAATCCCTACTATTTGTCCTTCTGTCTCATTGGATTCGTTCTCTTTAAGATATTTTTCATCATCCTCAGTCCTAAATGATGATATTAATGAATATCTTTGGCCTGTAGTGCAAAGATGTATGATTACTTGATGAATATCTTTGGCCTGTAGTGCAAAGATGAACAGGTGTTGAGATGAACATGACTGACAGGTGATACAAATGAATATCTTTGGCCTGTAGTGCAAAGATGAATATTTGGATAAAGATGATTATTAATTGATGTTACAGGGATAAAATATTGATGATGGACTTTTAAATCTTAGAAGATAGTAGAATTCTTTCTCTACTTGACTCTTCTAATGGTTTGCTGTTTCCGCTGCAGTTGTTGATCTAAAACTTGTTGTCGATTATATTCTATCAGATTTTTCCCTGTTGAAGACTAACGATAATTTGTTTGTATATTATCTTAGTCATAATATTCTTTACTGGGCTAGTTGAGCTCACCCTTTTCCTTTTTGTTCCATTTTTCTTCTCAGGAGGTGAGAACATAGCAGGATCTAGTCGGGGTATGGAGTGATGGTTCTAGAAAGATGTTTTAGCAGTCCTCACTATTTCTGTAAAATAGTGTTTGAATAATTGTAATGAGGATTTATTTGAGTGTGGATATTGTCTAGAAGACAATATTTGTATTTAAACTCACAGTATGTGTTGTCGTATTTTGCACGACAATTGTATTATTGAAGTTGTAGTTTGCTTTCTGTACCATGTATTTGGCGACTCAAAATGGGTGTTGTATACCTATTTTGGGGGCGTCACAGTGTTTGAAGGAGGGAAGAAGGTAAAAGAGATAGAATTCAGATAAAAGGGTATAGAAGCAGAAATCAAAGGTTGAAAATCGAGAAGAGCAGAGGATGTAAAGGAAGAAGATAATGAGTTTAGATAGAACTTGAGCTCTGATACCAATTTGTCAGGAATTTGTTAAAGCATAACCAAAAAATAAGAGAGAAACAGAGATAAAGATAGAAATAAGAGAGAATTTAGAGAGAATAAGGAGAAAAACTTAATGATTTATCACTGAGAGAGATAGAGAGAGAAAGCTTAAAGAAGCTTTTCCCATTTCATTCACAAATTGCATAATATTCAAAAGCTTTTAAACGCATATATATATATAGCAACTAAAATGTTAAAAAAGTGTAAATACTCCTAATCTACACTTTCCTCTTATCCTATATACACATGCTAACTAACCACCCATGTGCATTACATGTGCATACAATATATCTAACTCTAGAATATACTAACTACTCTTTCCTTCCCAATTTACCTCTGGCCTGACAGGATAGGCCATTGCAACATAGATAACAACAGAAATAAGGATGAATTTAAAGTGACTGATACAAAAGTACCTTGTTTAATAGACTATCTCCTCATCCACAGAACTGCTGATGCTCTTTACAGATCAAATAGTGCTTTAACTTCACTAATACTGATTGCAGAAACAAACGGTAGGGAATACAAAATTTTCTTACTTTGATTTTATTTTCCTGAAAAGAAATAATTTTTTTATAATTCACGAGCAAAATAGACAGACAATCTAACAGTATATAAATACAAGAATGAAGAAAATACACCGAGAGACTTTTTAGTGAAGAAGTTAACAACTTACAAGTTGTTCAAGCAAGTCTACAGGGTCCCTCCCAAAATACAGCTTGAGACACAGTTCCATCCCTCATTCAAAGAATTTGGTCCAGATTAGCAATTGAATACTTCAAATTTCAATGGATACCAACCCACTTTCTGAAAGCATGAACAAATTCAATTCTATTGCTTTGGACCTCATTTTTAGCATTGGATGCTTTTAATTTCCTGTAAAGGTCCTTATGATACTTTAGAAACTCTCTTTTATACATCCACTTGTCAACGTACATACCATGCTCCTTCATATGACCGATGACCTCCATCACCCTTTCAAAGTAACTGTGACGCCCCCAAAATTAGGTATACATCACCCATCTTGGGTCGTCAGATACAAAGTACAGAATACAAATACAACTTACTAATACAACTGTCGTGTACAATACGACAAAACATAAACTGTGAGTTTGAATACAAATATTATCTTCTAGAGAGTATTCATACTCAAAAGGAGTCCTCATTACATTTATTAACACACCATTACATAGAATAGTGAGGACTACTAACTAATACTATCATTCGGACCATCACTCCGTTCCCCGACTTGCCCCAGCTACGTTCTCATTTCCTGAAGAGAACAGTGAAAGAAAGGGTGAGCTCAACTAGCCCAGTAAGAAATATTATGACTAAGATAATGCAAAATAAATTATCATTAGCCTTCAACAATGTTAAACTGATAAAATATAATAGACATCAAGTTTAACTGCAGCGGAACAAGCAATCCATTAAAAGAGTCAAGTAGAAAATAAACTCTACTATCTTTTATGCTTTAAAAGGTTTTTCAACACTGTGATCGCTGGGACTCAGCTTAATAAAATAATCCACATCATCGAATCACCCCTGCACTACGGCCAAGGATATTCGTGTATTCATTAATGGTCATGATCATGCCAACAACTGTCCATCAACGCACTACGGGCCAATGAGGACTTTTACCACATCATTTGTAACATTACGGTCATGATTATACCGAATAATCCCTGGTCATAATCATACCAAGTCCATCTATGCACTACAGGCCACAGATGACTTTCAACATTTTATAAACATGAGGATGATGACAATGATATAAGAATTCAATAAAACAAGTTCAAGAATTAATTTATCCAAGAATTAACAACGTCCAAATTGTCAACATGATACTGCATTGTGGAGTAAAATTCAAGAATGCTTAGAAGAATATTTTCATGAAAAGATACTGGATGAACCACAATTATCAAGGATATTCCATAAATTTCATGGAGTATAGAAGTCAAAACTTAACCAACTGAGTACAATAAAGAATGGAATAACAAAAGAAATCACCATGCATGCGATAGACCGCACAGACAGGTTATTCCAACAGAATAATAAATAATAGAACCAGGTCCGGCGTAAACGCACAGACAGGATATTCTGACAGAATAATAAATAATGAAACCAGGTCCGGCGTAAACGCACAGACAGGATGTTCCAACAGAATAATAATAAAAACGGAACCAGGTCCGGTGTAAAACACACAGACAGGATGTTCCAACAGAATAATAGAAGAATGTCACCAAGTATAGGGTAGACCGCGTATACTGGTTATTCCAACAGAATAATAAAGAATGGAATAACAGAAGTTCTCTTCATGAATATAAAAGAAATAATATTCCCTACCTTAAAAGAACTGGATATTGGAAAAGTGAAGTAGCAGAATACATTTATTCTCTCTCTCTTATTCTCTCTATACTTTCTCTCTCTATAGCTTGAATGAATCCGTGAAAAATAATGAAGCCCTAGGCCTCTATTTATAGAAAAACTGAGGGTGGCTCTTGGTCTTAACGAAGGGTCAAATGACTCTTGGTCTTAACGAAGGGTCAAATAACTCTTGGTAATATTGAAGGGACAACTACTATTGACAAAAGTAATTACTATTGACCAAGGTAAATACTATTGACGAAGGTAATTACTATTGACCAAGGTAAATACTATTGACGAAGGTAATTACTATTGACCAAGGTAAATACTATTGACCAAGGTAAATACTATTGACGAAGGTAATTACTATTGACCAAAGTAAATACTATTGACGACGGTAATTACTATTGACGAAGAGACTCTTAGATGATGACATATGGCCCCCCATAAAATAACCAAACTTACCACAACGTCTCAATTATTGATTTAATAATATAACATATTATACAGATGATACTATGACAATAATTTAAGAGAAATGATGCAGCAATTACTGTAGCAATAATTGAGTATAGCTGAGTGACTTCTCACGTAAGCATCAATAATCAATACCGTGTGCTACTATGCAACCACGCGTATTACTGTACTTTTACTACCGGATAGTTCAACAGTTTTAACGGTTTTAACGGTAACACCTCAGCCGTTATTTTTATAGAAAGATAATTCTGTCGTTTTCTCATTCCGATAATAATTCCGTTGTGGGGTCCACCAATGATTGTGCCGTTGTACGAATATTCCCTGTTAAAACGAATATTCCCCGACCAATCGAATATTATATAACAACTTGCGTACTTTACAAAATTTATAAATATTACCCACAACTATAACATTATATCAAATTAACTCCATAATATTCAAAAATGATATTTATAGAAAATTCATCTTTATTTATAAAAGTTGGGGTCTTACAGTAACCACCTCGAAGAAAATTAAATAGCAACAACTCGTACAAATCCCTGTTAATAGCTAGACTTCCACTCTCTATATTCCTCTTAATATCTCCCCATAAGATTGTGATTTTGCGATACATCTCCAGAGAAGAATACCCATAAACCATAGTAATGAAAGTTGACAATGTAGGATGGACCTTCATCTCTTGCATTCTTCGGTATGTCTTCAAGGCAGCACCAATCATATTGGCCTTCATGAAGAAGTAAATAGAAGAGTTGAGCTCGTTAACCACAAAAAGGAGCTCTTTCTCCTTTTCCCTCATTTCTCGCACAAGAGACTCAGCCAAATCTAACTTTTCACATGAACATACTGCTGCTGACAAAGAACTCTTTTCGTTTTGTGAAAGACTTGTAGAGACAACCATCTCATCAGACATGTTGCCAAAGACACCAGCTCTGCGGATTTGTTTCAGCAAAGCCTCTGCTTCCCTAAACATCTTTTGTTTGTAATAAGCTTTGAATAATGATGTATAAGAACTATAGCCCAGGGGTGTCCCTACAGATTCCAAGTCTTCTAAAATGTCATGAGCAGTCTCTAGCCACCCCATATGAATGCACACATCAAATACACCAGAACATAGAAATTCTTCTTGCAGTGAAGCAACATTCTTTTGAATGCTACTTCAAAGTTTTGACAGCTCGCTAATCCTCCCAGATCTCTTGTATCCCATGATAATCTTGGTCAGTGCCTTGTTGCTAAGAATGAGTTTTCCATTCATGTACATAACAAGCTCATGCTTACCTTCCACTTTGAGGACTGGATCTTTCTGCAGGAGTTGAGGTAAAATTTGTAATCTCATCCCTATCCTGAGATTGTGAGAACCAATTGAGACAAGGCAAGGATTCTGTGGTCTCCTCCTATCCTCTTGACTAGAAATGAACTCCTGGTATTTATACATATCCATTATCATTCCAGAAGTAGCATCTATATCATTAAATCGGAAGTGCAAGCCAAGCAGACTTTCATAAAATTATCGATAATGACAAACAGAAGGAACTAAAACCTTCTCGATATGATCTTTAAATTTCTTCAACTCATACCTCTGACAATTCATCTCGTGGATCTGTGCAATTGAAGTGATGGTGTGTGCATCAGCCACAACCCCTACTTGTGCCATTAACTCTACAATCTGATGGCCCTTAAAAGATGATCCAAACCTCACACAAGTATCAAGAACAAGGTTAAAGATTAGTATAAGGTTTTATCTGCTTTGCATAAGTGGATTTTTTCGCACCAACAAGTTGACAGTATTCACAAATCTCAACCAAGATATTTGACGCAAGACACATCCCAATCTCTGTATTCACCATATGAAGAATGAGCAGTCCCAAAGTATTCACTGAAGGTAAACTCTCTTTCTCCAACATCAATCTAAGAATCATGGATGCAGCAAGTGGCATTTGAGCTCTTGCTAACGAAAGAGACAGGTTAGTCAGTAAGTAAGGTCGAAGCAAATCTGATTTCTCCTTTATAATTAAAAAGACTAAATTACATGCTCTTCGAAGCCAATTGGGATCAGAGGAGTATGGCAACTCAGTGATGAGCTTGCTCATCAGAGATTGCTGAGGAAAACCATACAGGGTTTTAAAATCAACATAGGGATCCCATGCTTCATCCACTTGATGATATTTTAAAGCAATTTCAAGCCTTAATTTCCAACAACACTGTGCGAGAAGATTCTTCCAACCATGTCCTTTTCGAGCTACTACTTGTACATATATGATGGTGATAAGAACCCAGATGTTGTTCATTGCTTACACCTGGTACATGTAGCTTTCTGATATTGTAGCTGAGAGTAGATTCTTTGTCACAAATTGATCTCAAGACAAACTTCTCCGTAGCTGAACCCACAAGGACAAGTGATGAATATCTTTTGACGAGAATAGTTGTTTTTGTTATCCATAGTGCCATTTAGTATACCAATAAAACCTACACAAGTACCTGACAGAGGCTCTATTGTGGCCTAAGCAGAAAATCATCCAGTAAGCCTTTTCTTAACAACATCAGGAATCCAAGAATGATACTTCCTGCAATATAAAATATATTTGCGTTTATCCATTTTCAGAAAAAATGAATCTCATAATTTCCGATGGAATAAGATGTATCAATAACCTGCATCAAAAGTTCAAACAAAAAAGGCACATGAAATAATCTAAACATTGTAGACAAACTAACATGCACTTTATTTATACATGTTTGTAATTTAAAACTGAAAATAGCATAAAAAATTTAACCCGTAATAAATTACATTACCATTATGATAAAACATAACCTCAAGGATGAAAAGAATCTGATAACTATCTCACAGTTCTACTAAAGAAGTCATACAGTAACTTTTTACTAAAAGTTATTTACTAGCCATATTCAGTTAAAAGAAGAGTCGGTTATTTGCAGTATTCTTTCATATTCTGTTCGTAAAAAAACATTTTCCACACATAAAATCTTGTTTTGAAATTGATGCATAAACCAGCTATATGTGCATCACATGATTAAATTTTTTTTAAAAAGGACAGTAATTGTTTAACAGAATACCAAACAAAATACAAAAAAAATAAAAATTAGCTATGACATTATGTTGTATAGACTATAGTTTAAACAAATTAGCTATGAATTCCCATCTCATCAAAATCATGTTAGACACCAAAAACCTTTTTACGCAGAAAATGAAAAGGAAAAAATAGTAATTTGGATCATTCCAAATCTAATTGACGACCTAATTTACATAATATGTTGTAATTTTAGGTATTAAAATTGGGTAAAATTAAATAACACCCCTGAAAAATTAAAATAGGGCTGAAGAAATCTCCAAAAACAAAATAATAGCGGAACCCACTACAAAATCCAGGTTCATGAATAATACCAATAACGGCAGGAATCGCAACTATACTGTATCCATGTTCATTCTCATAAATAAGGAATATTTGGTAAATACTTGGCTCAGTCTTGCTGATTTTTTGAGAAATACATAAATACAATTTTGATCAAATTAAATTAAATACCTGAACGAATTCATGCAGGTAGATCGAAGTGTTTGATGAAGAACTGATCGAGCTCAAGAATGCAAGGTTTGGCTGCTCCATGAGTCCCTGTATCCAGCGAGACAGAGGAAAATGAAAGTGAAAGGAAAAGAAGACGAGACAGGCCGTAAATGAACCGAAGCTAGATTCAAATATCCATCATTTTTCCTTAAAATAAATCCACCGTCCATAATACCGTCCATAATATCGAAATCGAAGACTAGTATTAATAATTAATAATATAATCTAATTCTGATGCTCTTAAAATTTGAACAAAGTTATCAATGGTGTCAGATAAATGGTCTCTATTCTCTTGATTGTTTTTTTTCCTACTGTTCTGAAAGAATCGCAGATGCATCATCACTTATTACTTGGTAGCAAAATTTTACGTATAAGAGATACCGAAACATACATCATTTATTAAAAAATGAAATTTGGATATGCTAGAGATGCATAATATTTTATGCAATACAAATGTTATTAGTTATGTGCACACGATTGATGATGATTCTCATTTTCCATGCGTATTTCCCTTAACTATAAATGGCATTTATAATGAACCCACGCGGACATATTATTGTTGTTTATCTCGCCTACACAAGCAGGCTACCTTACGTACATACGTTTTTGATATTCTTTCTCATAACATGGTAATTTTTGAGTATTATTGTTTAGAAAATTGAGAATATTATGTCACTGTCATAATAGGCCTCGTATGTATTCGTATCCTCCAAAATCAATCGTGTTAAAAATTGTGGAACTACGTATACGCCGGCCTTTCAAATGTGCCTTTGAGGAAATATTGTTGTCCTACCTAACTGGAAACCAGCTATATTTGTCATCTTTTTCTGATATTTGGTTGCCTATTCTGGCAACACTACATATTTTTTGTTTGTTAGAAATGAGACTAAGCAAGTGTCCATGGTAGTCTCTTCCTCTCCCTCCCCTCCCCTCCCCTCCCTTGAAAAGTTGTGCATTTGGTCTAGATTCTTAAGGAGCTTAGCTAATGGTTTGGTGCACTTCCAGGTGAAATGCGCCCAGGTTCTTCTTGAGGCTGGAGCAAAGGTGGATGCCCTGGATAAGAATAAGAATACTGCTCTTCATTACGCAGATGGTTATGGCAGGAAGGAGTGTGTAACACTTATGCTTGAAAATGGAGCTGCTGTGTAAGCTATTTTCCCTGCTAAACATCCGGTTGGGATTAATTTGTTTCTTATTCTGTATTTTTTCCTTGTTACAGCACTCTCCAGAACTTGGATGGTAAGACAGCAATTGATGTTGCCAAATTGAACAATCAGCAGGAAGTGCTCGTGCTGCTCGAGAAGGATGCATTTCTATAATTCAAAGAGCATGTTATCTTCACATGTTGCAATCTTTTTACCATCTCATAGCTTATGAACTTGTGATTGAGTTAAACCAATTTCTTTTTTTATGGGCCCGAGGTTGTTAGTTTTCCCGGTTGCTGTTTCTGTGTATGCGATGTTTGTTGCTATCCGATTGCTTATTCGAGGGATTTATAGAAAAATTACAGAAGCAATCTCTTTCATACTATTTGTGAGGAATGGATATATAGTGATTTGCCAAGTTTAAAGTGTATCATTGGCTAGTGATATTTGACTACGCCACTCCTCTTTTGTTGTTCCAAATTTGTACATATTTTTTTGTTTGCTTGCTGATAATTAAGGATGTAAACGAATCAAACAGTTTGGGCTTGAATTTGAAGCTCACGAGTAGTTTGAGTATAATTTGATCTGACTCAGTCGGATCGAATTCGAGTAATAAATATTCGAGTCGAATCCAAATAGAATTTTTTAAATATAATTTGAATTTGAGTTTGAATTTAACATTTTGATTTCGAGTCAAATTCGAATTCCTCTCTGTTCGTTTCGGCTTAATTCGTTTAAAGCTTACTGATAATTGAGATGTGGCCTGAGAAGTGTAATGCAAAATGGATTATATATAACAATAGGAGATGAAGAATATGTGGACTATATGATTTTTCAAGTTTTCGGTAGAGTTATCAAATCTTGCATTGTTATTTGGCTATGGAAAGAACAAATTATAAGAAAGGGTAAAAAGTTGAAAAGAAAAAGATGCCATTGTTATAGGATGGGTAAGGTGTCAATGGGTCGTCAAATCATGCACTTATTTATTTTTGTCCAGTGTGTAAAATTGATTGAATAATACTCTAAACTGTTTTTTTTTATAAAAAAAATAGGATTAAAATTATGTCAAATTTGACACAATTTATATTTAAAATTAATAGTTTTTTTAAAAAAATTAAACAATACAATTATTAAAATTGTTAACTATGTTTCTTTGTTTTTTTTCTTTTCATTGTATACTATGAATAAACTACTAATTACGAGATTTAATTATTTTAAAAATAAATAAAATCACATAAATTTTAAATTTGAAAGAGTTAGTAATAAAGTATTTATAATTATGTTATTTAGAGGTCAAACTGCATATAATGATATTATTAAAAAAAACATAATAAAGAGCATGAAATTCTTTTCAGTTCTCTTGCATTTATGGTTTATATTTTTCTGCAGCACAATTTATATTATCATACTTCTGTTAATTCTATCGAACGAATCTCAAAATTGAACCCAAAAAAATAAAAAAATAAAAACTTTTGTTACTCATCTTATAAAATCCATTAACAATATTAATTTCTTTTTTTTTATTTGGTAAAACAAAAATAGAGATATAACTAATTTTTTTTGTTAATCCTTTTCTACTTTCTCAACCCTCTTCTTCATCTTCAACCCATTTCTCTTTTTTCTCTCCCTACATATGTCTATCTATATATTATTCAATCTCTTAAATTCTCCATTTTAGGGTTTACTCAACTTTTTTTCTGTGGAAAAAGATCGCCATGTACTGATCTTACAGGTGATTCTGCTTTTGTATATAATAATCTACCGATTGATTAGAACTTTCCCAGCTTAAAAACGATGAATGTAAGGACATAAAACGTATACAATCCAGAGATGAAGGAATTAATCTTGGAAATTATTTAGATACAATAAAAGCTATGGTCTTTTTACCTGTAATGGTAGTATTGAAGTGGATTTTTATTTTGCAGGTGATATTGTATTTGTTTAAGTTGCAGATTACATGGGTAGGGATAGGGATAGAGATTTGTCAAGGTCACCGTCGTACCGGCGGAGATATTCACGGTCACCGTCGCCGGTGGGACGCAGATATAGCCGCAAAAGCCGAAGAGATAGAAGCCGATCTCCTTATTCTTACAGCAGGTGATACCCTATTAAATTTATCCCTTCTTGTTCTTCTCTCATTTATGTCTTATTTTAGCTATGAATGTTGCACTTTGTTCGGATATTAAATTGGCTATTATCTTAATTATTAGTATCTTACTTATTTGATTGTTGTTGGCTATCCAGCTGTTTATTATATATACCCATCTAGATATTTGGAGGATTATATAGAAAAATGGAAGGTTGATGATTAAAGACATTAGCAAACACACATTTCTGTTTATTTAAAAAGGTGGTTTTTGGTGAATCACTACCAGGGGTGTCCCCCCCACCCCCACCCCCACCCCCACCCCCACCCCCACCCCCAGAATGGTCTCTTTTCTCCTGATTGTTTTTATTCCTTGGAGATTTTAGTTACTGTTCTGAAAGAATCGCAGATGCATCATCACTTATTACTTGGTAGCAAAATTTTACGGATAAGAGATACCGAAACATACATCATTTATTAAAAAAAATGAAATTTGGATATGCATGCATAATATTTTGTGCAATACAAATGTTATTAGTTGTGCACACGATTGATGATGATTCTCATTTTCCATACGTATTTCCCTTAACTATGTATTTCTGTTATCTTACTTTAATTGGATATGACAATCAGTTTGACTCTTCTAACCATTATACTTCTTGTCTTAAAAATATAGCCAAATCTTGTCGCTGCATGTTTGTATGGCACGCTTTAACGTGTGTTTTAGAACGAGAAATATTGAATACACATGCTAAATATAGAAACATATATTCATATGAGCATAGAGAATTGTGTGCAAAGCATCCAAGAGTATCTGTACCCGATATGAATACGTCAGGTCTTAAAAGTACCGGTGCTTCTTAGACTTCTTTTGTCACTGACAAGTTAAGTACGCGAATAATGATGAAATATCATCTCGTTTAAATGTTATGCAGTAATATTTGCTCATGATATTGGCTTCTTTGTTTTAGATGTTCTAGCAGATGGGTTCGATAGTCCAGTTGTGTACCTTGGTCATTGCTCATGATATGTTGCTGGCCTGAGAGTTTCACTTTCCATGAGATATGCTTACTGTTGATGAACTTCATAGTTTATTCAAGTGTTACTGATTTTTTCCTCAATGTAATGTTTTGCTGCTCATCTTCAAATATGTTTGGGGGCTCTGACTAATGGGAGATTTTAATTATTCCACTGAATATATTGAAAGATGCTTAATAAAGATTTTGTAGAAGAACGCTTCAATTGTAATATGAGTGAGCTAGGATACATTTTATTATTTGAAAATTAAAAATCAGTTGCTTCCCTTCGTATGGGAAGTGAGCAGGTGATGGGTGCCGATGGGTGTCCTTTCGTTGCTTGATTATCACATTAGCGGTTTCTTGTGATAAAAGATGGAGCACACAGTTTATTCTTAGCTTGTAAGAGGTAACTGTACATGCTTTTACATTTATTGTGCTAGATGGTGGGCTGGTATGCTGCTGTGTAGTCTCTTGTTTGATGCCTTGAATTGCAGTTGTTTCTGAATTAACTCTGTATTATTATACAGAAGAAGAAGTCGTTCAATATCACCTAGGCGCCGCATTAGTCGATCCCCAACTCCAAAACGACGTAAGAGTCGTTCTCCTACGCCAAAGCGCCATAAGAGAAAACGAAGTAGGAGTACCTCATTGTCTCCTATAAATAAATCCCCCAGTACTGCGTCAGTAGAGCGCAAAAACGCCAGTGAAAAGTTGAAAAAAGATGAGGAAGAGAAGAAAAGGTACATTTTACGTTCTCACACTTCTTTATCCTTTTATCCTTTATGTTATTTATATTGTTAATTAAACTTTGATTATTCTCATGTTCCTAATTATCATCTTAATTTCATGTATTTCTAATTAAACCATTCAAACTAAACAGTGTGTTTTATATTTATTTTTTAGGATTTGCTTATAGAATCCATTGTAAACTCGGAGAGTTTTTAATTTTTAATAATGGATACACCATGATAACAGACATGAAATACCACTGGTTTTAACTTCCCTCTATGTTACCCTCTAAATTATAGGGGCCTGCTTGCCGTCAAGGCAAACGTTTCTAGTCCATGATGCTATGTTTTGATTATTGCTGCCTTGTAAATCCTTGTTTGGATTTCTTGGCAACTTGATAGTGCTGACTGGTTGATTTTTTTCTCTTTTTTTTCCCTTATTTACATCAATAAGTGTGACATGGCTTCATGTGGGTGTTTTACTGTTTTTGCACTGCTGGCATTGACAAAGTAATCTTAAGGATTGGATGTGAGGAGTATATACTTATATAAATACTGCTTGAGGCATGTGTTAACTCCTTTTTTTTTAAAATAAATTAAATTATCAGTAGAAAAAGATTATATTCAGTTTTAGTTTTATGAGGAGATACAAGTTACATCTAATTTGTTGTTTACTTTTGACTAAAAATGCAAAATTGTCCCGGTTTATCCACTTGTGATGTTTTCGTTTATGAGTTTTGGTATAAGCAAAAATTGTCAAATCGTGAATCGTATTGTGTATCAAAAAACTCCCGTATCGTGTTTCATGTATCATATCGAGAATCGTATCGTACGATACGAAAATAAAAGGAAAAATGCGTGGTAATATATATTTAAACATATAAAACACAATTTATTAGACAATCAAGCATATTAGATATTATTTTAGTAATATTTATCGAGTAACAAGAGAAAACAAAAATGCAGATCCACCTTTAAGATACAAAGCAAAGAGAATAATTCAAATTAACCGATGGAGATTTATGTTTCTACTTGTGGAAAGTGGAGTGAGAAGATATGAAACTTTAAAAAGCAATTAAAGGCTCATCAAGCGATATAGAATATATTAACGCTAAAAATCCTCTTCATTTGAAATGGAAGGCTCAAAAGTTTTGTTTTTACTTTTTTAAAGCTACATAAAAACCTTTTCAAGTCAGTTCGTAGCTTTAAAAAGTATTGTGCATTGTATTGTATCGTAAGATAGTACCGTATTTGAATCGTATGATACGGTGTTATTCTCGATTCACCCTCGATATGTATCTAATTGTCTTTGTATCGCATTGTATAGTACGAAACGTATTGCATATCGTGCAAAAACCTCCCTCAATGTACAATTAGTGGTGCAAAACTGCAACTTTTTTGGGTCAGTTTTTACACAACTAATTATACCTTAAAAGGTATGGTTTGCCCTATTAATTGTACCTTGAGGGGTTTGCCCATTAGTCAAAATTCAAGGACGAAAACATCACACGGGCACAAACGCAGGGGACAATTTTGCGTTGTAGTCTTTACCATTTATAATGAACCCACGCGGACATATTATTGTTGTTTATCTCGCCTACACTAGCTTGCTACCTCACGTACATACGTTTTTGATATTCTTTCTCATAACATGGTAATTTTTGAGTATTATTGTTTAGAAAATTGAGAATATTATGTCACTGTCATATGCTTCAAGATTTATTTGCTATAAAATGTTTTTTCTTATAAAATTTAACTTGATGTATAGAATATAAACTTCATTATTGATGTGCTGTCAACATGGTCGTGTTTTATTTCTTTAGGATACTGTGACAGCGTGTCCACATTGAGTGAGTTGTCAATTCTGTGTGATTTGTCTGGGTCAATGCTTTTCAGGTCCGACACATCTTGGATACTTTCTGAAACGTGCGTAAAGAGCATAAGGATATAACTTTGTTCTAGTTTGCAACAAAGTACAATTATTTGAGAACAATTTTTTTTGACAACATTAAGACTACGGAAACGTGAAAACTAATTAAAGTACTAAAATCTGATGGCAGAGAGTAATCCTTACGATGACATTTATACAATTTATATGTATATGTACATTAGAGTTGCATATCATTATGCCAATTTCTCCATGCATACATATCTTGTATATTCCTTGTTGTTTGTATAACATGAGTGATAATAAATTATTAAGGTTCTTAAATTTCAAAATTTACATGGAGAACTGTAATATTTTATTGTCGAGATTTGAGAGTTGTCCTCTTTTGAGTATTTTCACTGGTAATGGTAGGGGTCCTAATTTTTTGTCTCAAAATGTGTCTCAAATGATGTCATGTGACCTTGACCAAGACAAAATGTACTTTTTGACATAGTCAATCACAAGAGAGTTATCCAAACATATTATTTGAGATGCTATTTGAGACAAAAAATTTGAGATCCGTAGCATTATTCATCCCCCCCTCCTTGTAGAGTGGGTGGAATCCTTGTTCTCCTATGCATGTATTTTTCTATTTTCATATGATGAAGTTTCTTCTTCTACAAAAAAATTATTATAATCTATGGTTGAGGACAATTGTTCAAAAGCTTGTAATGGAGAATGAGAAGATTGAGCTGATTGATATCAGAAGTGAACATAGTTGTGAAATCATGTATAAAAAGTATTGTGTTTCATGTATTGTATCGTGAGTCATATCATGAGATACAGAAACGAAATGAAAAATGTGGTAATATATATTTAAACATATGAAACACATTGGACAATTAAGCACATTAGCTTGACTATGCATAAAAGTAGTCAAGTAAATATTATTTTAAACTAAAAATAAATTTTAAAGTTAATTAGTAGTCAAAATATTCTAAATTGATTTACTAGATATTATTTTAGATTCATCTTTAATCTATAAAACAAAAGAGAATAATTCAAATCAACAAGTGGAGATTTATGTATCTGTTAATGGAATGGAAAGTATCTGAAGAAGAATATATAAAACTCTAAAAAGTGATCAAGGGCTTATCAAGCGATATATAATATGTTTGTGCTAAAAAGTATCGGGTATTGTATCGTTTCATAAGAATCGTAACTGAATCATATGATACAGTGTCATTTTCAATTCATACTGCGATACATATCGAATTGTGTTCATATTGTCGTAGTGTACCTATCACGTATCATATAATTTTAACAAATGAAATATTAGTATTTTTGACTTGCTTCTAGTTTCAATATTCTAAAAATTTTCTCTTGGGCTTTGTTAAGCCCCCTCGCCTAGGCCCTAAGGGCTCCACTACCACCTTGATTTGGTTGGCGCCTCCGCCTAGGTCCTCTGTTGCATTAATTTAATGAAGGCTTTGAGGCTCTATAATGCTTGAAGTGAATTTGGTGCGTCTTATAATATAGTTTTTTTGTGGTATTTTTTCATAATTGAATTATAATCATTACATCTACTATGTATTTTATATAGTCTTTTGCTATTGCTATAAGGGCTCTGCTATTTTCTTGAAAATATATACAAATATAAACAAAATAACGACAAATAAATAAGACCGCCTAGGAAAACTCCTAGGCGCCTCCTCCGCTGCATTGGTCAGCCTAGTGATTCTTACACACTCTGTATCTTACCCTCTAACTTATAGATCGAAAGGTAGACATACATACTTAAAGCCCTCCAGCCTTGATGAAGGTTTTATTCCCACAATTCTGGTATATTCATGTTGAAATGCTACCAACTGGCCTATTTGCTGGAAGAAAGAAAAGGGTTCATATTAGGAGTTCCAATATCAATACAATGACTTGATTATTTGCGGCTGGAGCACCTCAAGTGATTTAAACATTTTTATCATTGTGCCTTCTTTTGTGTTCCCAGCCTTCATAAATGGAACTCGAAAGGAAAGAAAAGAAAAGAAAAAAGTATTTAAAACTGCAATGACATTGTGTCCTGGAGATAAGTTATGGGCCTTGTGGCATTAGACAGGAAAGCACATTGTTGAAAGAATTGACTTCTGGTTGAGCTTATATTTAACTGTTGTCGGGCAGTCACCAAGCTTCCGACTCTGTGCTAACCTCAAACTTGGCCCCTCTGACAGCGAGATATATAATTATCTTGCTGTAAATAATTCCATGACCACAGGATACTGCCTTGTTGCTGTTACTTTGTATTCCTGAGGTTAAGGCTGTGGTTATGTTTTGAAAATGTAGAATTTTGCATTGTCAAATCTCTATTGTAATGTAAAGATTCAAGTATTTGGTCAATTTTAAAACTGCAAAGTGTTACTTGACATTCTTCTCCACAGGCTTTATTTGAAGGAAGATACTGCTATATTTCAACTTGTTATATTTGATGATCAAATTGGGCCTCCTTTATATACTACTGTTGACCAGCTTTGATACTCATTTGTTTGGATCAGGAATCTGTTAGAGGTATGCCTTAAAAGCATAAGCATAAATATAGTGCCTTTGTCGACGTGAAGGTTAGTTTGCCATTAATTATAGAATAAATTAAGTAGAGGAGGAAAAAAAGGAGGAATTGTGCAACGCAAAATACCATTTCTGTTTTATTAATGTTGAAGACATCTCTGGAAGCGAAGAATGTAGTGTTTCCCCACCTGCCTTTGTGGTCATTTCCTGCTTAACTCTTGCTTTTATTTTATCAGGCGTCAGCAGGAGGCGGAACTGAAACTGCTGGAAGAAGAAACTGCAAGGAGAGTGGAGGAAGTGATAATGAAGAAAGTCAAAGAAAGCTTGAACTGTGAGGAGATCAAGATGGAAATACAAAGGCGACTGGAGGAGGGTCGGAATAAACTTGTGGATGAAGTTGCCGCTCAACTAGAGAAAGAAAAGGAAGCTGCTGTTATTGAGGCTAGAAAAAAGGAGGCAAGTATTTTGTAACTTTTGCTGGCACTATATAATAAGTAGTTCGCAACATAATTGTTTATTTTGGCGATTCACTGACACAACTTCAGATGCTTGGGGTCAAAATTTTACCGGCCAACAATTAATGTATTTTCATGCCATGCAAGAACTATAACTTGGTTTCCATACATGTACAGGAAAAAGCTCGAAAAGAGAAAGAAGAGCTGGAAAGGATGATTGAAGAGAATCACAGGATGGTGGAAGAAGCTCAGAGACGGGAAGCTTTAGAGCAGCAACGGAAGGAGGAAGAACGTTACAGGGAGTTGGAAGAGCTTCAAAGACAAAAAGAAGAGGTTTCGCGAAGGAAGAAACAGCAAGAGGAGGAGGAAAAGGTAAACCAGATGAAGTTGTTGGGCAAGAACAAATCCCGGCCAAAGTTGTCATTTGCTATAGGTTTGAAATGATCAAGATCTATGAACTGGTTCTGGCTTTTTCATCAAGTATGTTGTGTTATCTCTAACCATCCTTGCATTGTAATCTGAACAAATTTGATACAAAAACGAGTTTTTAGTGGTATAATATTCTTCATGAGCTGTCCTGCTTGCTTATTCACGAGTATATATATATATATATATATATATATATATATATATATATATATATATATATATATATGCTTTTGATTTATAGCTTATTTGTTGATGCTTATTCATGTTGTATAATAGTGTGCAGAACATTCAATTCATTCAATATGCAGGTAGCAAGAATTTATAGTAGTTGTGAAATTTACATATAACTCTTTTCATGAAACATAGTGACCAAATTCATGTGAAACTATTTCAACAAGTAGCTTCAAGTAAGAAGAAGTCCATTTTAAAGATTTTTATTATCCATGAGAAATAATATATATATGTCAATATGCGACCAACATGAAATTTAATAAGATAGAATATATTAGGATAGGGCTATTTTTAATTTTTACTTATTTTATACGCATATGTGCGTCATAATTATAATTTTATTAAAAAACTTTTGTACTCTCTCCGTTCCTTAATATAGGTCGTGTTAAGGTTGTGCACAAATGTTAAGATAATGATTGTATAATATTAACTATAATATCAATTGTCTATATTACCTTTGTATTTGAATAAGAGATTCTTATTTATTGGACAAAAAATAGTGGGAGTACCAAAGTTACACTTAATAATTGGCTTAATATTGGAAACTAAGCAATTAATGCTTATTTAAAATTCTCAAACGACTTATATTAAGGAAAAAAAATATTTTCCTAAATCGACTTATATTAAAGGAGGGAGTAATACATAGCATGATTTAATTGAACCCAAACTGTATCTTTAATTGTGTTTGCTGGTTAAACCGAGTATGGGCCATCTCCAATTTTTCCAGCCCCACTGACCAAATTTTGTCCATTGGGCTGACTATTACAGTTGTGATTATTATTGTTTTTAAATTATTAGGCTGGACTTGTCTGCGGGTTATCTTCATTTGAAATTCGGGCAACTTTAGAGAGAGAGGGAAGAATTATCTTTTTCGGTTGCTAATTATTTAAAAAGAAAATAAATTACACAAGGAGAAACCTGATTCATAACAAATGATGGCTATAATAACTTAAATAATTATTATATCTTTTATCGTTCATCGCAAGATTCAACGACTACGATTTGAAAATATTCAAAGTTTTCCATCCACGATAATATCGACCACAATATCATTATCATGATAAAACTTATAAATTCAAGTTAAATTTCTCAATTTACTCCTATATTACCTACTTGATATATTGCTATTTTATAATATAAAACAATAATTTTACAAACAATACTTATATGATTTATTCTAATAAATTACATTTGAGATTTTTCACATCAAAAGAACAACATTAGATAGAGCAAATTAGAAAAAAAAGGAATTGAAGAGAAAATCCAAGTTTTTTTTAATATCCTAATCTATTACGATAATTTATTCTAACCTATGCGGATATATCTAGAAAGGAGGGTGATAACTTAAATTTGAACCGTTGACTTGACCCCTATACTGAATTATACGAGTGAATTAAGTAGCCATTAGTAGAAATAATAGTATTTTAATGATAATTTTTTTTAAAAATATATGATAAATCATCCATTAATTATATTTCATTTTGTAAATTATTTTTTGTAAGAAAAATTTGTCCCCCTAACAAAGAAAATCCCAGTTACTATGATTTATGAAACTGGGTCAGACAAGGGTCCCTCCCTCCCCTATTCCCCACCTCCCCAACCCCCTGACCCTCACCCTCACCCTCACCCTCACTCTCACCCTCTTGTAAAAATTTAAATTCATTCAAATGAAAATCAATCTGTCAAACTTTAACTTTCTCTCTCTAAAAAAAACACTTCCCTCATCATTAAGGTATCATTACCTATTGAAGTGGTCCCGAACAAACAGACCATCTACCACCACGTTACACGTAAGAACAGTCGTCTTTCTTCACACAGATCAACGTTGTCTTGTCTCCTCCAACGTGGGACCCACCTCCCAGTCCCTGCATTTAATTCCATCACGTGGCCTCAACACTGTACCCACCGGCGTACGATAGCAAAAGCTGCTGCACCACTTCCGCACGACCATTTTCAGCCGCGCTTTTTGTTTCGTCAACGTCCTCGCCCGCGATTTAATGACTCCATTCTTCCATCTTCCCACCCAAAAAAAGGTCCTATGTAGAAAACTTATAAAGAACTGTATGTATGTATATATACATCTCTGAATTATACAGTAAAAATATTATTGCAAATTTTTTTAGGTTATATGGACGGTTTATTTTATGACAACATGTTATTATAGTTTAAAAAATTATTGTTATAATTAATTGTGTAATAGACAGCTGTGTGCATATATTTTTACTATTTATAAAATTTATAACTACTATAAATTTTTATGTAATTTTAATCAATATAATAATTAATATAAATAATATATCTTGCGACTTATTTATTATTAATTACGTGAATAAATATCAGTTATATGTAATGTGGTAGACGACTCATTATTTTAATTTTATCTTATATATTTATATATTTTATACGACATAAAATTTTCACAATACGTAACAGAACTCTAAAAAAGTATGAAAATAAGACGGCTATTACATTATTTTAAAATTGACATAGATTTCACAAGACGCTTGCGTGTTTTAAAATTATATAAAAAATATACTTTTTATGTTTCAAAATATAAGGTAATTATTGTATTTTAAGGTTAACTTATGATATTCAAATTGGCATAGATTTCTTCAATTTTAGTTAATGATCAATGAATAATATAAATTATATTAAAAGTATTATTTATTATAAGGTTTATTATCTCATAATATTTAATAAATTATTTTTATTTTGGGATTAAAAATATTTTAATTTGAAATTTAAAAGTCAATAATAATATTATTTGAAATAGTGAGAATATTAATAAGTATAAAATTACTATTCTAAAACTTAAAAGGAGTATCTGTTAGGAGGTTACTAGAGGTGAAAGACAGCTAAGGTTCTTGCGTTATGTGTCCCTTATAATAATAATAATGTTGTAAGAATTTTAAAAATGTCTTTTTTTACACGTATTACGGGAGAGAATATATTTAATTATATATCTCTCTTTTTCCGTTTTAATAATCTCATTTTCATTTTCTCTCTCTCTCCTCTTTTTTCTCTCACCACCTTTTTCCGTCAAAATTAATTAGAATAAATTTGAACAGTTTTTATATTTTTTCGCTCAAATCAATTAAAATGAATCTGAACCGTTCTTGTACTTTCCCGTCCAAATTCAAAATGGGTTCTATTTTATTAATATAAATATTTTCTCAGTCTCTTTTTAAATATCGTTTTAGAGAAATATTTTTGTCTCTTAATATTTGTGGTTTGAGAATTTTAATTAAATATTAATTGCTTAGTTTTTAATATTATCCCAAGTATTAAATATAACTTTGATTCTCTTACTATTTTTTATCTAATAAATAACACTCTCTTTTTTCAATACAATGACAATATTAATATTTAAAGTTATTTTTAACTAAAAAATATGGTATTAATCGTTTTTCTTAATATGTACTTCCTCCGTCTCATAATATATGGCGTTTTAGAGTTGTGCACAAGAATTAAGAAAAATAATTGTATAACATTAAATATAATATCAATTGTCTAAAATACCCTTAAATTCTCATAATTACTATACTTATCTTATACTCATAAGAGATAATTTTAGAAATGTTGTAGTTAATTTTTCTAAATTATATAAAACGACAAATAATATGAAAAAATAAAATCATCTAAAACATCATATATTATTGGACGGAGGGAATATGTCCACTTCTAAAAAGACAAATAATAAGGGACGAAGAAAATACTCCCTCCGCCATCCCTTAATATCAGACGTTTTAGAGAAATATGTTTGTCCCTTAATATAAAACGTTTTAGAATTTTAAAAAATATTAATTGTTTAGTTTTTAATATTAGCCTAAATATTAAATATAATTTTAATTCTCTCATTATTTTTTGCCTAATAAATAACATTCTTTTTTTTTAATACAAGAGGTAATATAAACAATTAATATTATATTTAATACTATATAATTATTTTTTTAATAATTATATATAATTATTAAACGTCTGATATTAAGAGACCGAGAGAGTATTATTTTTGTATGATAACTTGCGCAATTACGCGTCGAGTGTGGTGTTGGCCAGAATTAAAAATGAACTTTAAAATTGAACAAATGAGTCAAAATCATAGTCAGGGTGGGACTTGTTTTTGAAAACAAAGAAAAGTATGAATCCCTCGTTAATCGGGCTATATATCTATTCTACGGGTTTTCCCGCTCCACCGCTCACGCTGACAACAAAACCCGACATTGCCGGTTACCGCTCAACCCGGAATCTTTTCCCTGCAGTATTTCTACTTCCACTATTTGTTAGAACAAAACTTCTTCTTCCACTCTCCAAAATTATTAGTATTACTTATTTGGAGTGTGTGTATATATGGAAAAAATATATATACAAATTTATATAATACACAATTGTCTATGGTGACAGTTTTTTAGAGCTATAGCGACGGTCATAGACCAATCACTATAGGCAAAAAAAACCGTCACTATACGTGATTATATACTACATAGCTGTGTACATACATATAACTATATATATATATATATATATGAAAAAAATATATATATACATTTATATAGTACACAGTCGTTTATGGCGATAATTTTTTTGGACTATAGCGACGGTTCACCCGTCATTATAGATCAAAATAGCTAGCGCTATAGGCAAAAAAATCCGTCGCTATATACGACTGTGTACTACGCAGCTGTGTACGTACATATAAGTATATATATAGATAGATAGATAGATACATAGATAGATAGATAGATATCTCAAAATTTTATTTGGTTCATCAATACAATAAATACATGAGATTGACAAATATGGATAATTTCTAACGTAGTAAGTAATTTTTTTAAGAAAATATACACAATGTAAATTAATTTTACAGTATATTTCACTTCTCCAAGGGAAAAATTGTACTTTTTTTTTGTAAAGTCAATTATTTTTCGATTGAATATGATAAAACAAGAAAGTACATATAGAATAATCTCTTTAGTGATATTAAACATCATATTATATATTCAAAACTCCATATAAATGTTTTGGAAACTTAACATGTGGTTACTTATATTCATAGTCTATCAAAATAAATAAAAAAAGTCTTCTCATATTATATGTGCCAAATTATAATGGCAGAATTTATCAGAGTTCGGTAGAAATTATAGAATAATTTCACCTATTATATTATTATACAGCACTCCAAAAAAATATCACTAATATTTATTCATATAACTGACAACTAATTAAAAAATTGAAGTAAATATTTATAATATATATCATTTTCTTAAAAATAATTAATTTTGTAATAGATGTCCAAGATGACAAAAGTTATCATGCATGTATTAGTATTCACTTATTGAAGATAATGCAATTTAAGTTTATATATATATATATATATATATATATATATATATATATATATATATATATATATATATATATATATATACGGTCCGAATCAAGTGTATACCCCTTATCTTACTCACCCGTACTCATTTCCCTTTAGGCTACGGTTTCGGTCATACAACCGTCGTCTATACTTTTAGCGACGGACAACATATAACGTCGCTAAAAGTATAGACGACAGTTGTATGACCGAAACCGTCGCCTAAAAAGGAGTGAGCACGAATGAATAAGATAAGAGGTATGTACTTGATCATTGTTCTATATATATATATAGAGAGAGAGAGAGCAAGGATCAAGTGCATACCCCTTATCTTACTCACTCATGCTCACCCTCCCTTTAGGCAACGGTTTTGGTCATACAACCGTCGTCTATACTTTTAGCGACGGACAACATATAGCGTCGCTAAAAGTATAGACGACGGTTGTATGACCAAAACCGTCGCCTAAAGGGGTGAGCACGAGTGAGTAAGATAAGGAGTATGCACTTGATCCGGACCGTATATATATATATATATATATATATATATATATATATATATATATATATATATATATATATTTCTCTCTACTTAAATGATAGAAACGAGGCGTTTACGATAAATGTACTGACTTTTGGTTTAAATATTGACCTCACTTAGCTCTATATTATGTATATGAGCACATTGTCAAAGTAATAATACCAACTTTTTCACTAGGATAGGATAATTGTGTTAGAGTATTAACAATAGTTTTTTTAATTAATTTTTATTTTTAATTTTGAAAAATATATTAATAAATTATTATTTATTTATTTTTTTATCTTTATTTTAATTTATATATAAGATTTTACCGTCCAGTACGAGGGGAGAACTCATGTTTGGAACTCATGTGCTGACACTTACATTATATCACATTTGATTTTTAATTATTCTCACAAGACAACATCTAATTTGGAAATTAAGGAGGTCGTATTTATACAAATAAACTACTATATATGTTTATCTATGTTATAAGGCTTCCATTGGTGATTTTGTATCCATTCTTTTCTTTCCTCTTTTACTCATACAACTTTAATTATATTATTATTTTGTCATTATATATATATATATATATATATATATGTACAGTCCATTTCTTAAGCTCACCCTTATTGAGCTCACCCCGAGCTCACTCTGTTTTTTTTTTATATAAAAAAAAACATAACTAATAAAAAATGTACAATAATTTTTGAAATTGAAAGGTTTTTTAAAAAAAGTGTTTTGGGTGTGATTTGGGTATATATATATATATATATATATATATATATATATATATAGCAAGGATCAAATGCATACTCCTTATCTTACTCACTCGTGCTCACCCCCCCTTTAGACGACGGTTTCGGTCATACAACCGTCGTCTATACTTTTAGTGACGCTATATGTTGTCCGTCGCTAAAAGTATAGACGACGGTTGTATGACCGAAACCGTCGCCTAAAAGAGGGTGAGCACAGGTAAATAAAATAAGGGGTATGCACTTGATTCGGACCGTGTATATATATATATATATATATATATATATATATATATATATATATATATATATATATATATACGGAGAGGATCTAAAGCGGACCAAATAAGCAGACCAAGGTAAAAACACACGGGTTTTAGGGTCCGGGTCTGACCAACCTGTGGGTTGACCCTGAAACCCGCGTATTTTTGTCTTGGTCCGTTTTTTGATCCGCTTATTTGATCCTCTGTGTGTGTGTATATATATATATATATATATATATATATATATATATATATATATATATATATATATATATAGTAGTAGTAAAAAAATCATAAGACACTAGTACTACTTTTGAAAAGGAGGTAGTAGTATATATATATATATATATATATATATATATATATATATATATATATATATATATATATATATTTAATTTGTTTATATTAGATTGCATTTTATTTAGGGAAGTAGTAATGTAATGAAATTAATGAGGGTGGTTATAGCTAGGTAGAGGTAGCCTCTTCTCCACAATTCAGCCTATAAATCATAAGGTATAGTCTCCTCCTCTAGGGTTTTATATATTCCCAATCTTAGTCGCTCTCTATTATTATGCAACTACCACTCCCCACCCCCTCTCCCCCTCCCCCTCCCCCTCCCCCTCTTTCAGCCTTTCTCCCCCCTTTTTCTATATCCTATATATATATATATAGATATCCCATTAGGGTTAAATGTCAATGATCTGAAGATCTGAATATATATATGGGTGTATATATATACATATGATCTGATCTTAAAAAGTAGAAGAAATAACCGTTTGTGGGGGATGTTGGCTGGCTCGACGCATTCACTTTTTGACTCAACCGATCTGATCTTTTTCAGAACAGACTTACCAAAAAGTGACGGTATCGGACCAGGCTTCATTCCTCTCAAACCATTTCTTTCATCTAATTCTCTCTCTCTCTCTCTCTCTATATATATATATATATATATAAAGCCAAATTTGTTTGATGGGTTCTCTCTTTTCTTTTGTGTTTGTGGGAGAGAGATTGAGATTGTCTTCCCAATCTTTATTTATTAGTCTTTGATTTTCAATTAAGGCTCTAGATAGATAGATAGATAGGTTCATATATAATTGCAAAATTTGCAGATAGTAAGGTAAGTTTATATTTTTTGTTTTATATATAATTTCATATATAATAATGAAATATTGATGACAAAATTAAACTCATTTTGTGAAGAAAACACAAAATATATATAGTCCTGGGTGCCTTAATTCTCACACAAATCATATATATGCATGTTAATTATATATATGTTATGTTGTTGAAGAAATTAATTAGTTAGATTCCACTAGTTTGACTTTGTCTAAATATTGACTTTGTTGTAAAAGGTTCATAATCATCATCATCATCATTTCATGGGTTGACCTGACCATGTATGCATATACTTTTTACTCCTCTATTTAATTTATTTCCAACTAAACATTTTTCACTTTTGTTTGAATGGGTATATAGAAAGTAGTAGTATGTATAAACTAACACACACAATTAAATTCAAAGGAAGAATGTCTTTAATTAATCAATAATATCGATGATGATCAGAGAGTCTATATAGATTTCAGGGCAACTGGGCTTGTGAACAACATCCCTATAGTTATCCTACTTTTACTAGCCAGGCCAGCTGATATATACATACATACATCTTAATTCCTCATCTTTTTATTTTTACTTTTTACACCCCCCCCCTCACCTAGCTATTACTTCTTCAAATGGTTAATTTTTTCTGTACTATATATATATATATATATATATATATATATATATATATATATATATATATATATACTTGAAGATTTTAAAAATGCAATCTATACCCTCTTTTTGTGTGCATCCATAAACTCTCCTCCTTTACTTATTGTTTGTAAGTTTAATTTGGGGTTAAGGAATTAATGATATATAATTGTAGTACTTATACCAGTCCTAGAGCAACCCAAATGTTGTTACACATTTTGTTTAATTTCATTTAAATAAAATGAACATATTTTTTTTTTCAAATAAAAGATATTGTTACTCATAAATATTACTCCCTCCGTCCCAAATTATTTGATGTTTTAGCAAATAAATTTTGTCCCACAATATCTGCTTTTTTAAGATTTCAATGCATTTTTTTCCTTTGTTTTCCAAGTTTGCCCTTTTACCCTAATTAATGATAGTTATTATTCTCATTCATGTCTCTCTTCTTTTTGAAGCATCTTTTCATATTCCCACCAATAAGGATTCATGCACAGAAAATAAAAAAGTCAGCACATAAGGGTATTTTTGTATTTTTATCAGACATATTGTTATGTGTGTGAAACTCTAGAAAAACAGATAATTTGGGACGAAGGAAATAATATATGTATTTATGGGACAAAATATATATATAGCTACCATTAAAATTTTATATATAGCTAGCTTATTATGGTACTAATGTATGTATGATTAGCTAGATTTTGAAAGAATGACAATATCCATTTTTGGACTAGTTTGAGTATTATATATATCTGTGCATCTTAATTGCTCAGTTAGAGCAGGCCAGGCCAATGTCTAGTGATTCCAAAACAGAAATCATCATTTGTACATGATTGAGATTGTAAAAGAAAGAGAAAACCCTAATGTATACTACTTTCTCAGTCTCTTAATATATGTGGTTTTACACAATAATTAAATAAATAATAACAATTATATAATATTAAATATAATATCAATTATTTATAATACCCTTAAATTTTCATATTTATTATATTGATCTCATACTCTATGTAATATTTTCCCATGAAGAGTAATTTAAAAAAAATTATAATTAAAATTTTTAAATTATATAAAATAATAAATTAAAAAATAAAATTATTATATTAAATGACGAAAAAAGAGCAGTAATTAAGATTTCACTTAAATGGATGGAAGTAATTAACATGAAGTTTATTTTTGAGTAAATTGGTTAATTGGTCAATAGAGTACCGACATGTAGCCCAAGCTCTATGTATGTCAGTATTTAATTAGCTAATTGACTAACCTATCGAAAAATAAATTCCATGCTAACCGGATCCTAAATATAATAGATGCAGTGATGGCAGTGAGATGTTTAAATGTAAATGAGGTACAGCTATCAGGGCTAACACTGTCATTCAACTTGACGGGTGTCAATGCAAACGTACAAATTAGTCATTGGTGAATGATGCATCTATATACTCATTAAATAAATACTCCCTCTCTCTCCCTCCAAATTATACTCCATCATTATTATTAACTTAAAAGTTAATATATATATTTTTTCAAATTTAAAATAAATATAAAATTATATAATAAATAATATTTTTTTAGATAGTTTACAATATAATATTATTATATTTTGAACATAAAAAAGTATAATTATATAATTATTTTTATTTATTTATTTTTCTTTTGAGATATTGGAGCAATTAATGATGATGATGTAGAGTATTTAAGTTTCATTTTGCCATTTTCTTTTTCTGTAATTGAATATGGACCGACTTGTGTTATTGTATACGAAATGGCAGTGTGAACGGAAACATATGAATTAAATGGGGGGCAGGGGGGGGGTGCCGGGGGGTGGGGGTGGGGGGTGGGTGTTTCTCTATCTCTATCTCTACGCAACTACTACCAGAGTGGGAGAGTATTTGGTTTAAAGAAGTTGTTGGAGTTTGGAAGTATTTAATTAACTAACGCACTGAAGCTGATGATAATTAAACTCTACTCCATCAATGGGGTTGATTGATTTTATTGATAAAAAGATTCCATGCATGCATATGCACCCACAGAGCATAAATAATTTTTTTTTTGGAATAATAATGATATATATTAAAGAGATAGACCGAGATGTTGTTGGAGATAATTTTTTTAATGTGACTCATCTATTTGAATATTCCAAAGTGATTAAATAGGCTGTTGAAAATGCTCTTAGATCATCTTATAATTCCTACAAATCTTATGTATTGATAAATTTCGTAATGCTAAGTCGACATAAATTTATCACAATGCATAGCATAGCATGATTTTTTAAAAAAAAATCTTTTTTTCGTTTTGCTAAATTAATTTAGTTGCTTTTAGTGTTGTGTGAACAACGCATAAAAAATAATTTGGCGCATTTAAATGAGTTAAATAAATTATATTTAAAATAAAATATATCTAAACGTACAAAATTCTTATCTACAAAACTCCAAACGGAACATGCATGCCTTTATTCATATAAAAAGAGAGCACAATATTTATATATAGGAGTTTGTGTGCCCAGGACTAACTTGTACGTACGTGTTCATTGACACCCAAATGTTTAATAAAATATCCTTATATATTCTTATCTAAGCAAACAGTTTAATTCAAAACAATATACATATATGAGCTATATATATATACACAGCTGTGTATTACACAGTAGAGCTATGACGACGAATTTTTTAGGTGAAACTGTCGCTATAGCCTAAAAAACCGTCGTCATAGCCGACTGTGATGTACATATATTTTTTCCTAGATATATATATACAAGTGCTGCCCCGTGTACAATTAGAGAAGAAATGCCAAAAATCTTGGCCACCAAGACACACGATAAGTATCCCAAACTCGGACAAAAGGTCAACAAAATCTACCATCAACCCCAGCTACACCACCTCACCTTCAGCCAAAAGAAAAGTAGAATGTATACATGTGTATATGCCAATCTTACAAAAAATATATATAGATCATGGAACTTGTTCAATTTATTGAACAGAAGATCCCAAAAAACTTGAATAAATCAACATCTGTTTTAAGGTATAATAAGAATCAAGTGTGTTAAATTAAACACTATTATACTAAACCAGGTTATATTGCAGAAAAGAATGCACATAGGTATAGCAAATCACCTCATCTAATTGTGGTACATATGCAAATCCAAATACAGGTGCATTTGTTTTAGATTTCATGTGATATTTATTATCCTTTACAATCAATTCTGGAAAACCTCAGCATGAATATATATGCAAACAAAAGAGGTTATAATTTATACTACCTCCCAGTACTCCAAAATATAATTAAGATCACTGGTCTTTGTATTTTACATAGGCAAGTGATTTAGTTTGCAATGGAGGGAGTAACTTGAACCTACAAACTGTAAAACACTAAGCAGAAGAGGAAAAACACCGATGGTGGAAGAGAAAGGGATGGTGATCTACCTCTTACAGTTCAACACGAAATTTACTCTCCAGAAAATTTATGAAACGTCTCGAATATAATTTGGGTTCAACAGCAGAAAATGACATAGGGTCAAATCTCAATGATTTATATGCATTCTCTAATTTCTTTTTTAGGTTGTATTCCTGCAATATATCAATTATGCCAAGATAGAGTACCACGTTGTAAACCTCAAAAAGTTCAACTTCAGCTGAATCCACATCATCTTGAAGAAGCTTGTGAGTAGCCTGAGCTGGCATGTTTACACCTAATTGGATCCGTAACCTGAAGATATTGCAGCAATTAGCAATTACGTATGATTTGGTTTCATCAATAAACTGGTTACGTTTATCACTCTGTTCAAAATTTATGTGTCTGGGATCATGTTAGAACAACAAAAGTCGTAATGACTATATATGCAAATCTAATGGATAAGTAAAAAATGACAGAGAAAAACAAAAACATTCATGAAAATACAAGGTAAATTCCACTCTGGCAAACAAAGCAAAGACTTTCAACAATGTGGTAATGTACAAGCTGGAACATTCCAAGGAAACAAAGACATAGGGCTTATAGTCTAGTGGATATACAAGAAAAGATAATGAATTTCTGAGAAAATACTCTACTCATCGTCAATGAATTGAGGCGAAGTTACCTAAATTATAGTAAGTATAGTGGAGAACACTTTATGAACTAAATTTTAAAGTCTCCTAACCATGACCAGCAGACCAGGAGATCACTAACCTAGAAACATCATCGCATCTGAAGGTGTCCATGCATGACCTTGACAAGTCAATAGTTGATGCAAGCCGTTACTTGAGAGGCTTACATCTACAATTATTTGTAAGATCGTGTTCTTTCTGGTACAATTTTATTGGCATTAACTGAATTACACTAGAATTTTTGGTCAGAACATTAATAGTTATAAATAGTGATCACAGCTGCAGTCAAGGTCGTGTGATGAAGCATTACGCAACGGTCGTGGGAACCGAACGCATATTTCAAACACAAAGTTTATGAATATTTTTACTTAGAAGTAATTATGTTGAACTTTTCACTATATTTAGTACTACAAAATGCAATCCATTTTGCCAAATGTTAAATTACATAGTATTTTTAATGAAACATGTCAACAAAATCTTCTCTCTTCCTCTCTTTGTTTCTCCCTCTCTTTGTTAGTGATGATGTTGACAGGTGGTAGGATCTGACAAGGGTGGTTGAAGTGTGGTGTTGATAGTGGGTGGTGGTGGATGGTAGCAACTTTGTGTTTGTTAATGGCAGATTTGGTGACAATGTTGGTCACTAGTGGCAACGGCGGGCAGAAGTTGCTGATGGTGGGTGATGGTGGTTGCTGATAGTGGATGGCAACAGTTACCACTTGCCAATGGTGGATGACAGTTGTTGCTGATGGTGGTTAAAATATATTGTTGTGATATTATCTGATTAAAAAAAATAGAAATAGTATACAAAACAGTTTCGTTTTGCAACCCGGCTACCGCACACACTAGCATGCGGTAACCCGTACCTCCCCCCAGCCCTTAATATTAATTAAATGTATAGATAAATGAATGGGTTACCCGTGGGTACATGTGAGGTTTGCAAAACCCAACGCGTGAACCCTGATACCCGACCACAATAGAATAGATTATGGATGGGGATAGTACATAACCCGTCCCAAACCCATCCCATTATCCTTCCTATAAGGACTTATAGGGGGCATTTATAGGCGTCAGAAATCTAAAGGTCACATGTTAAAGCACGTGGTTGATTAGGATATATCATGTGTGACTCATATGCCCATTTATATTATGTGCCCAGGTCTTTCCATAACCTTATAAATAAGTTTCATCCAACTGAAGCCCGGTTATCCTTAATTTCTATCCCACCAATCCAAAACCCTTGATTGAATCCCAAATATAAGTGCACCATCCTGAACCTTCGGTAGTGGGACCCAGGATAGTGACCCTCTTGATTGGAACCTCCATTTCGAACCGTCTAGCCCTGGACAAGGGCTCTAACCAATTGCAATAGGAAGTGAGTCATCTATATAGAACTCCAAAGGGACCCTAATGGCTGGCCACGCTAAGGGATAGCGTCGGCCCTCATGGGGGACCATTCTTGCCCCCCCCCCACAAGGAAGAAGACCTAATTTCCAATTGTTACCCCTTTTCTACATACTGGTCGATCTAGTTCATCCCCGAATTAGGGTCCACTCAGTATAAATGCGCCACTCTTAAAAGGGCTCACAATGTAGCGGCCATCTCGACCGCAACGGCTCCCAAACGTCCATAATGGCTGATACAGTGTGAAATTAAGTTTCACCATCACTTTACTGCAAGTGCCACATGAGGAAAAAAAACCATCAACGTAGTGGACAATATGTCGCATAGCTGGAGCCATTTTAAAATATGCTTTTGATAAGGTTTATAACACAAGTTAAAAAATAATTCACAATATGACGTTTCGACTGCAACATATTGCAAATTCCAGGTGGTTGTGCCCAATGTTGTATGTCAGTGAGAAATATGTACAACTACGATAATATTTGATTGAATAAAAGTGACTGAAGTTAACTAAAAAATCAAACACAAGCATTCCCGGGTTAAAACAATACACAGTTCAATTAAAGGTTGTGTGAATTGGAAAGACAAAAAAAATCTCACTTCCAGTGTTCCCAACCGTCAACACAATGTCTAATTTGCCTCACTTCAGCACAAGTACGACAGTACTTACAATGGCAGCCAAAACCACCATTCAAAATTATGGGATTATTACCAGGGCAGTGAAATTGCCTTTCTACATACTTACATGGGAGAATGATAATATCCAAAATTTATTAGAAAAGTTATTCTTTAGACGGGAAAAAGAAGAAGACAGGTTTAATACATATAAAATATTTGAATGAGAAGAAGATACCTTCCAGTACCAGGCAGAAAAAGATCCACTTCTTTATCACCTGCAGAAAGAGCTCTCAAAGTATTTCCCCTAATGTGAGAACCTGGTGTAGTGCTGACAATGTTGGGTTCATGGGTCACTAGGATAAGACCCTTTGGAGGAATCAATAATTCACCTTGAGAATTTTCAGCTAGAGGAAGTATAGAAGAAGCTGCCAAGGACACACATGTAGTATGGTCAGAGTGATGAACGAATTTTTAAATCCAACCCATTTTCCCAAGTTCTCTACATAAAACCTTTTTCTTTAATGTCCCTAATAACTTACCGAAAAACAGAAAAATCTTTAAGTTCCTAGTAAACTAAATAACAGATATGCTAATGCTTCTGTGATATAGTTTCATGCCACCTACCAGGTTGAGATGTATGAACTTAAAGTTAGCCAACTAATAAATCATACCATGATATGCTACTCTTCCAAAAATAAGATCACTTGGAACAATCAACAATAAAGAGTTGGAACTAATGAAACTATGGAGACATTTTACCATCACAAGCGGATATACTCTCAGGCTTGTCTGACGAGTAAGGCGGTTCTAAGACCGCTTTCAGATGCTCAGGAGCTCGAAAATGTAATCCCAGAAGCAGGCTATAATCAATTATTTGTTGAGACTCTAGGAACATGCAATCAAGAGAGATTTGTCTGTACAAGACCAGAGGAGCAAAAGATTAAGCTGGTAATTCGATTGTGGACAGATAAAGTACACGGAAAGTAGCATGTACAATGTACAAGCCATTCATATACATATTTGAGAGATATATAGTTTAGAAATAAAGTGCAAATAATACACAGCAGAAATTCAAATATAGAATCTGGACAAACTATACATAAAAAATTGTGCACCAAGAGACCCATGTATTGCATACCAATGAAAATGTGTAAAACATCCAATGGTAGGTCTCGCCTCCTATTTTCTCTTTTTTTTTATAGTGTTTGTGCACGACTTTTTGTGTATAGTTTGTGTCCAGAGTAATATAGCATTACTCTTGAGACATAAACTGAAACTGGGTTCATAAAATTTAAAAGGAAACTATAAATAAGAAGAGATATAACCACCTAGAAGGATCCCAAAAACACCAGTTCAGATTAAACCATACAAAATCTTGCACGGTATAGAAATTAAATCAAATTTCTTTTTCATGTTTTCAATCTCTGGCTTTCATCATTTTTCCCTTTCTAGGTGGTGGCTAGGTAGAAGGGGCAATGTGGGACATGTCACCTTCACCAGTCCAATATATCTTAGTATAGAAAGGTAAATAATAAAAAAGGCACTGAGCAGACATGCTTCTATCATTTTCTTTATTGAATCTAAATATTCTTCCTTTCAGCATCTTTAGAGCAGTCTGTGATATAAACATTTTTTCCACTAGCTATGTGCAGTCAAAACTAGTAGCTATCAGATGGAAACTTGTCAAGTTTGTTGCATCAGTTAAAACACATTTTTTGTCTCCGAAAGTTCAAATTTCATGTAATAACACTACAACCAACCATAGTTGTCATGGCGTCGTCTAGGCGACGACTAGGATTCCTAGCGTTGGAGAAGGGTAAGGCAACGCCTTTGACGCCGAGCCGCCAAGACTCACACATTGGTAGCAGGTCCAAGTTAAGTGATTAAGTCATTTTTTACCATGACTCATCATAACCCACGAACTTTTCCAATTATCCAAGTGACTCAACCCATGGCCTTAACCAACCTCATGACCCTACTCCTTTGAATAAGAGGAATGCTCGTGTGGGAGACGAAAATGACTTCGTAGTTGATGACTTTATTTGAGCTATGACTAGAAACAGAATAGAGATTGTGTTAGTTATTATGTTTTGGGTTTTAGAGTATATAAAATTTTATTGTGTAATATACTTTTGAAATAAAATAAATAATATATAAATTGAACATTGTTAACGACTTGTCGCCAAACGGCAGGCGCCTTATTACCTAGGCTTCCTGGCGGTCAACTACCGCCGCGTCCCGTCTTGGCGCCGTGACAACTATGCAACCAACTTGATATCACAGCCTTCTTCCCTTTCAGATTAACCTGAAATGTTTTGAGTTCCTCAGCTTGAAATAAAAGAAGCTTTTGAATCACTCTCTCAAAGTAGTTATTGTTTAGGCATCCAATACAAGCTATGCAGATATTTGGCACAGAAACAGAAGATGCTAACTAAAACTGACGTCGAAAATTGTTAAAGTAAAATCTTAGAAACCAGGATAGAGACATGACTACATATACTGATAAAAAGCGAGTGGTTCTAAAGAAGACATGTGGCAAGGAACTCACCTTCAACAACGTGATCCATGTGCCCAAATATTCGGAAGAATTTAGTGTCAGGTTCTCTTCTTAGTCAAAATGGATTCAAATTGGTCTTTGTATCGGACAAGTTTGTCCTACCTAAAAATGGGATGTATGTAGGGAAGGGATATATGAGCGATGGGCTCTTTAAAATGAATGTAATGACAATTGTACCTTTCAATATTAATAAAAATACATCTTTTGCTTATATGATTGACTCATCTAATTTATGGCATGGTAGATTAAGACATTAATTATAATATTATACTTAGTTTAATTAATATAGAATGTTTGCCAAAATGTGAGATTAACTCCAATCATAAATGTGAAGTTTCTGTTGAGGCAAAATTTCAAAAATATTCTTTTAAATCAATTGAAGGAAGTACGGGACCTCTTGAATTAGTACATACTGATATTTGTAATTTAAAGTATATACAAACTGATATTTGTAATTTAAAGTATATACAAACAATAGGAGGTAAGAAATACTTTCTTACTTTTATAGATGATTGTACAAGATATTGTTATGTTTATTTATTGAGAAGTAAATATGAGGCTTTGAAAATATTAATACATTACAAAAATGAGGTTGAGAATCAACTTGATAAAAAGATCAAGATAATTAAAAGTGATAGAGGTGGGAAATATGAATTTCCTTTTGCTGAAATTTCTTCACAACATGGTATAATATACCAAACAACTGCACCTTATTCACCACAGCAAAATGGTGTTGCTAAAAGAAAGAATAGAACTTTGAAAGAAATGATGAATGCATTGTTATTAAGTTCTGGGTAATCTCAGAATTTGTCAGGGGGAAGCAATTCTTTCAGCAAATTATATTCTCAACAACCGAATACCTCAAAAGAAGTCTAATGCATCACCCTATAAAATATGAAAATGACGTAAAAAGTCTTATAAACACTTAAAAGTGTGGAGGTGTTTAGCAAAAGTAATGGTTCCTCCACCCAAAAAGGTGAAAATAGGACCTACAACAATAGATTGTATATTCATTGGTTATGCTAATAATAGCAGTGCATATAGATTTTTGGTTAATAAATCAAAAATAGAAGAAATATATGAAAAAATTATTATTGAGTCAAAAGATGTTGAATTATTTGAAATAGTATTTCTTAATAAAAAGGAACAATAGCCAAGTTCTAATGAACAGGAAACAAGTTCAAACAAGAGAACTTATAACACTATTAGTGTCGGTGATCATAGATTAGAAGATATTGATGAACCTAGACGTAGTAAACGTGCTAGAATATCATAATCTTATGGTCCAAATTTTCTAACTTATTTATTAGAAAATGAGCCTCAAACTTATAGAGAAGCGGTGTCGAGTTCCGAAGTTGGAAAGAGATTATACATAGTGAAGTAGAATCCATTTTGCACAATCATATGTGGGAATTAGTAGATCTCTCACCAAGCTCTAAACCTCTTGGATACAAGTGGATATTCAAGAAGAAAATGAAAGCGGATGGATTTAGACAAATATAAAGCAAGACTTGTAATCAAAGGACACAAGCAAAAGGAGGGTTTGGATTATTTTTATACTTATTCTCCTGTGACAAGAATATCCTCAATTAGGATGTTAATAGCCATTGCAACTATATATAATTTAGAGATACATCAAATGAATGTGAAAACAACTTTCTTGAATGAAGATTTAGAAGAAGAAATCAACATGGAACAACTAGAAAAGTTTATTGTTTCATGACAAGAAAAGAAAGTTTGTTAGCTTGTGAAGTCCTTTTATGGATTAAACAAACACCTAAACAATGGCATGAAAAATTTGACAGTGCAATGTTGTCAAATGGTTTCAAAATAAATGAATATGACAAATATGTGTATGTCAAGAACACTAAGAAAGGGTTTGTCATTATTTGTCTTTATGTAGATGATATGCTCATTATAAGTAGTAATAATGAAATCATTAAAACTAACTACCAAGAGAATGTTAAATAATATGTTTGACATGAAAGACACGAGTGTTGCCGATGTAATATTAGGAATTAAAATTTCTAAAACATCGGATGAATTAGTGTTATCACAATCACACTATATTGAAAAAATACTCAGGAAATTCAATCAATACGATTGCAATCTTGTAGGAACACCGGTAGATATAAATCTACACTTGTATAAAAATAAAAGAGAAAACATATCACAATCTGAGTATGTGACGCCCCTAAAATAGGTCCAATTCATCCAACCTATTCTGAGTCGCCAAATACATGGTACAGAAAACAACTACAACTTTATTACTACAATTGTCGTGCAAAATACAACAACACATATGTTGTGAGTTTGATACAAATATATACCAACTGTGACTCATGTCCCAACTATGGATAGCACGTCACAATGGCACCTTACATAAAAGTACAGTCAATAACTGTTTTAGAAATTAAAATCTTTGGAAAATGTTCAAGAAAACCTTCGTACATGGGAGGTCATGCGTCTAGGTTATGATAGATATCGTATGCCCACAGAATTATCCTTGGTTGACCCAATAGATCCCAAATAAAAACGAGAAGATTACTATCATGTTCTTTCCAATGGTGAGTCTTCTCTTGACATATCACTATCTCCACTGTCTGCAATTGAAAATTATATTTCAACCAAACTCCAAAATCATATAGGTAGTGCTCGTAGATATACTCAGTAAGTGGACGTGTGCAACCCTGTCTTATGATAACACGAGGTTGTATGTCAATAGACATCTTGTATGATAGTGGCAAAACACATTTCCAAAGTTGGGTTCACCTCACCCTATTCGGTTCACCAAAATTAAATATCAAATGACGTATACAATACGACACACTTATCCAAAGTTCTCAATAAAATTATTTTCATACTATTTAGGGAGAACCTCAACAGCTATAGACCACCGTTCTATTCCCCTGTTATCCCCGCTCGACCCGGCAACACTCTTATTACCTGAAAGGAATTGTGAAGCAAAAAAGTGAGCACAACTAGCCCAGTAAAGGATATCATGACTAAAGATAATTAAATTATCTATAGCCTTCGTCAGTAATAAATCAGAGATTTAGAACATATGATAGATGATAAAACTTTTCAACCATAATTGCAGCGGAACGAACAATCCATTAGAAGAGTCAAATAGACCATAAAGTCTATTATCTTCTCCATGTTAAAAGTCCACCAACAATGTTTTATTCCTGTAACATAAATCAACAGTTCATGTCCACATTCATGTGAATAACTCATAATCATATTTGTGGTTCTAAATTCCTCTTCTCATCCAGGACAAAGATAATTTTCATCACTTGTTTTTACCTGAAACATCAAAGATCATGGTTATACCAAATCACGGTTCCTGTTCATAATCATACTAATAAATTCATCATTGCACTATAGGCCAAAGATATTCATCAACAAGTCATCTTTGCACTACGGGCCAAAGATATTCAAAAACAAGTCATCTTTGCACTACAGGCCAAAGATATTCAACAACTGATCATCTTTGCACTACAGGCCAAAGATATTCAAAAACAGGTCATCTTTGCACTACGGGCCAAAGATATTCAAAAACAGGTCATCTTTACACTACAAGCCAAAGATATTCATATCTCAAAGAAATACATAATCATTTCAGAATTTATATAAACCATAATTATAACCATGTTGATCAATTCACCTTTGCACTTAAGCTAAAAATATTCAATTATAAATTCAATGGTCATGATCATACCAATCAACGATTCAACTTTGCACTACTGGCCAAAGAAAACTCATAGTCACGATCATACCAATAATCTACCCATCTTTACACAAGTCAAAGAGAAATTTCTTCACCAGGATTATAAAAATGTTATATATGATAATAAAAACAATATGATCAAAACACGAATTTAATTTTAAGAGTAAGATTCATAAATCAACGATAATTTGGTCAGAAAAAGAAACCAATTTTGTCGTGAATAGTACTCCGTGAATAGTAACTCGTGAATAGTAACTCATGAATAGTAACCCCGACATGAAAAATGTAGAAATTCTACAATAAAATCCATACTAATATTTTGGTATAATGATATTAAAATAATAACATTTCTTAAACTTATAAATAATTTATTTTGATTGTTTACACTTTACTAAATAATGCATTTAATCATCCTAAAATGTCAAACTCATAAGATTTCATCACCGATAACCAAAACCCTCATCAAAAATCTGCATATACCTCATATAGGATTTTCAAGCCATAAAATCCTATTTTCTATTTTTTTTACTTCACATACCATATTTAATTCATTTACTCATAACTAGTCCATTTTCATGAAAAATACCAAATCAGTACAAACAAATTTTTTTTTCTGGAATTTAGCAGAATATAGTTCCATATTGAACATATATTTTTCTCAGAATTTTTAAAATTCATTTACTATTTTTCATATGGCCAAAACAGTCGAATATTTAGACATTTATCATAAACTGTACTTTTATCCAAAAATTTCAAAATTTACAAAGTATACTTCTGTTATATACATGTACTCCCAATAAAAATTTTACCAATTTTGGAGTTAACCACAAGGAGTTATAAGGATTTACTTTTAAAATAGTCTTTTCCCATAAAATTCATAACTCTTAATCCACACATCCAAAAATCGCCATTTTTGGACACAATCTAGAAAACTCGTCAAATTATCATTTCAAATTTTTCCAGAATTTTTGAAGGTCGAAAAAATTACGAAACATGAAAAACATATTAACCCTTACAATCACTTACCTCAAAAGAGCAGTATTTCTGACCGGAATGTAAAGGCGAAGGAACCTTGCACTGAATAGCAACTCTCAAAGTATCTAAATACTCGCAAAAATACGCTCGATAATATAGAGAGAAAGAAAACTTGTTTCTGGTGTGATTTTCGATTATAACTTAAGCGCCTATTTATAGGAAAATGCTAGAACGCCAAAGGAGACTAAAATAATATTATTATTTTATTTTCTTACACCTACCAAAACCAACCAAGACCAGCCATCACCCTTGAACAAAAATTCTAGCACATGTTTTCAACACCAACCAAAAGTGGGTCCCACCCAATTTTAATAAAAATTATTTTATTTTCTGAAACTTCAGTAATTCATAATAAATAGCCCTTTTATCAGAAAAATACGAATTTTATGTCCATTCCACACGAAATCGAATAATCTACAACTTTGTAGCTTTAAGTTTTTTCAAATTCCAGACAAAAAATATCTGAAACCCACAAACGGATGATTTTCAACACTCCTTAAAATTCATAACAAATCATGCGTTAATTTTTAACGGTTCAAAATTTGTGGACATATACTCGACTAATATATGTATAACATATCCAAAAATCACAACGATCCAACGGTCGGATTAAAATTATAACTCACGCAATAGGGCTTTAAGAACACCGATTTGATCTTTTAATACCTCCAATCCGACAAAATACTGATAAAACACCTCAACATTAATTCCTTCATTTATAACCACAAATAAATCCATCATTTATATCCGCATCAAATAAATATTTCCTTATCATATAAATCAAAAATTAATTATTCACAAATAATATTACAGAATCACAATTATGACAACCAGGTGGTTCTCAGGAAAGAGGGGGCTTTCCGATAAGGATTTCTCCTTACTGGCGCGCAATTAGATGACCAAATCTCTCCTTGACAGAACTTTCTAGACATTGTCAATAATGTTATCTAATAATATTATTCAAATAATATGAATTATTGATCTGATAATAGAAAATACTGTGCAGTGACAATTATTGAAACAACAATAATATAAAATATCAACGCAACAATTATTGAATCAATAAAATAAAATATTGAATAGTAATTACTGTAACAATTATTGAATAGTGCCTTCTTACGTAAGAATCAATAATTCAAAAATACTGTGCAATACCGTGTGCTACTGTGCAACCACGCGTATTACTGTATTTTAACCACCGGGTATTCCAACAGTGTTAACGGTAACAACTACGTCGTTATTTGTAAAAACTCAAATTTGTCATTTTCATCATCCGACAGTTATTCTGTTATGGGGCCCACAAGTGGCTGTGCCATCGTACGAATATTCCCCGACAGCAAGAATATTCCACGACCAAACGAATATTCCCCGACAAAATGAATATTTTATAACCACTTGCTTATTTTGAAAAACATTCATATATCATCCTTAACTTTAACTTTTTATCAATTTAACCATTTACTAAATAGAAAAATTGAATACTTTTATTTCATAAAATTCGGGATCTTACAGAGTATGCACAAATAATCGGTAGCTTTATGTACATAATGAATTATACACGTCCTGACATAACATATGTTGTCAATAAATTGAGTAGATTTACAAGTAATCCAGGACAAGATCACTGGAAAGTGATTGTAAGAGTTTTAAGGTATTTAAAATACACTCAAAACTTTGAATTGCATTACTCAAGATATCCATCATTAATTGAAGGATATTGTGATGCGAACTGGATATCGGATACAAAAAACTCTAAATCCACAAGTTGCTTTGTGTTTACACTAGGTGGAGGAGTAGTATCATAGAAATCTTCTAAACAAATATGCATTGCCCGATCAACAATGAAATATGAGTTTATTGCATTGGATAAGGCTAGAGAAGAAGCTGAGTGGCTTCGTCACTTTTTAGAAGATATTTTTGTGCAGGCCTAAACTTGTGTCAGCTGTTTGTATCCATTATGATAGTCAACCAACAATTGGAAGGGCATAGAGAGGACGCCCCTTTTCTGCTAAAGCCAAAAACTACATCGTTTTTGGCTAAACGTGTCTTTTCAAGGGGTTGTGCCCCATCTAATGGGTCACTAATCCCTCCTATAAATAGCCTAGGGGGGGTCAACCATTTGATTCATTCAATTCCAAGCATTCAAAGCATTGTTAAGTCATTCAAGTATTCATCATTCATAAGTTTTTCAAAGTTTATTTTGAGAGAGAGTTCAGAGCATTTTATTTGGTTCGTTGTGTATGTTATTTGTAGTGTTGCTATAGCATACGTTGTCATTGTATCATTATAGACAAGTTCTATCAGCTCTGAGCACCGTAAGGAGAGCATAATTGTCTTAAGGACATAGTACCAAGCACTAGCTTTGACATATTCTGCATATCAACTTTGGTGTACAACAGATAAGTTTTATATATATAGAGCCCTTGTCCATTCAATTTTATTAACAACATACAAACCTAAACTTCACTACTCCATCCACATGTCTTCTTTTATTGGACATGGCTATATATTTAAATATGTAAACATACATTAAAACATTACACCACTTTAGAAATGAGGGCAGTATGCCAAAGTAACTATAATGTACCCAAGCACTTCAGTAAGTCTGTCTAAGATTGAAATTTCAATATTGAACCATTGATGCCTAGACCATTTTTGGAAATTAGTGTCAGCTTGATTCCAATAGGACTTATTCAAAGATTTTATGTTTTTTAGTCACTGTTTGAGATCCTGAATATGAATAAGAAAATATCGAGAGGGATGCATACTCAACTCAAGTCAACAACATCTTCTATCCTAAACTAGTTGGGTAGGCAAAATGAATCCCATACAAATGTGTAGAAGTAGTAAGATAAGAAGAAAACTAAACTAAGAAATAAACTAAATAAAATTCCAAAAAAAATGAATAAAAAAAATTATACTAAAGTACGTATATACATACATAAATATAAAATGTTAAAATAAAATTAATATAAAGGAAAGGGGGGAAAAGAGATAAAGCATAAAACAAAAACAAAAAGGTCTAATAGATCCCCCAATAGACGAATTACATTTCTCCACTTGCTTCTATCATTGAACAAGTCCACATTTATCTCCCCTTCCTTATATCATTCTCCTAATAGAAGACTAATCTTCTCTCCTGAGCATCAATAGGCCTCCATTAAAGATGACCAAATCATCTCAATCTATGAGGTGGTTCAAATATCCTTGTTCCTAATCCTATTCATCCTTGTATGTCCACACATCCAATTTAACTAAATTTCTATCAAACTGATTTTATGCACATTTGCTTCGTAGCCAACATTCAGCTCCATATAGCTTTGTCGGCCACACTACCGTCCTATAATTACAATTGAAGTAAAATATTTTTGTAGAATATAATAAAAAAAATCATTGAAGACCACATAGTTACACTGTCAGTTATAGAGCTTCCATTTATATTAGAAGAATGCTGACAAGATTGCGAAATCAGAAAAGGAACTTACTTAAAAAGTGACTCATGCAATAATTTGTCCATGTGGAATTCGTATGACAAATCACGGTCTTTCAATGTGGTACCCTTAGATCTCTCATCTTTATTTGTAATTCTTCCTTGATATGAACCCTTCAAATCATAACAACGATGTATTCGCAACTCAGTGCAGAACATATTCCCCATGACAACAAAGCGTACCTGAAAGCGAAATTTATAATAAAACAAGCTTGCACAAACCACAGGTAAAACTCATAGCACCCAAGAAAACAAGGACAACAAAACAAGTAAGCAGATACCTTCTTTCCAAGTTTCCATGCTATTTGGTGGACTCCAAAAAACTTTGTTATAAGAGTATTCTCATGCTCTTTTACATGATCATAGTAGCTAGGAAGCATCTTGAGTAAAACCTAAATAACAATGAGAAACAAACTGAAGAATTACAAGTTTGGGAAATAAAAATAAACCCACTTCATATAGGTTTTCTATTATTTCCCTTCTGATAAAGTATGATATACATTGTTGTGCCCATTGTCTAACATTTAAAATTTTATAGCATATCAAAGGTTCTTTTCAATTAAAGTCACGGGATCAAGTCTTCCAGCTTTGAGACCTTTATCAAAACAGTGGGAAAAGAAACCACTTGGAAAATGGGATTAAGTCTTCCAGATTTGAGAACTTATCAAAACAGTGCAGGAAAAGACAATCACTTGGAAGCATATAGCTTAAATATAAGAGGTTTTGAAATTCTTCATTGCACATAATACACTTCAAATTGTTCACGAGTCTTCACTCTTCAGATATTATCATATGAAATTAAATAAGTGATTAAAAGTAAAACTTTACCATTTATGAACCAATACATGTTTATGACCTCGATCGATCAATACAATATTCAAGACAACTCATTTAACGCAAAACAACTTATGTTAGTTTGAATTAGTAAATGCTTATTACTTCAATACGATAGTCAAGTGACTCAAGTCATTAAGTGCCAAAAACAACTTACCTTAGTGTTTAGTATTATAAATCAACTTGTAAAACTCCTGATGTTTTTTTCTGGAAAAGGTTTTCATATTGTCTTTTCTTAATAGAAGACTTCTAGAAAGAAGTATTTAAACTATATTTCCAGAAAGGCTAATCCCTAACAACTATATTTCCAGAAAGGTGAACCCTTGATCAAGTTACTCTCTGGAAATGTTCTATTATTTCTTTTCTAGATAGACATTTACTAAAATATTACAACTATTCTTTGAAAAAAGTAACCCCTTCGTCATTCATAAACCCTGTTGTCCCTATTGCTTTGAATCTAAGAATGCTAATTAAGAACTAGCCTTGGTTCGAGAGCAAGAAGTAAGGTCCACTCATATAAATTTGATCATGACAAGTGAAAAACAGATTGAAGGATAAACGACTCAGAAGAGCCAAAATTGGGAGAACCATCAACCATTTTTTGTCAACAAAGGAAAAAATTTAAGGCAACGAAGTTACTCGTTGCCCATTTTTTATTTTATTTTTTACCTGAAAAAAGTGAGGTGCCTATTTTGACTATTTAATTGGGGTACTTATTTCAACTATTATCAGGCATTACATTAGAGAGCTATAAGTTCTCATTCAAGTTTAGGGAAGTTGAAAGATTTGCATGGTATGCAATCTGAACGTCCACAGAGTACAAAAGGTAAGACCTAATAAGAGAAACGATCTTAGCACAACACGATATGGGATAGAAAGCAAATCCTAAAAGGAAAAACCCATCATTAAACAGAATAGAAGAAATGGGTTTAGGCCAAGTGACAGAACTCTCTATGAGTTGGGCAACATAAAAGATCCTATTCTAAAATAGATGTAGGCTTAACTAAAGCCCAATGTTGGTTGAACTCTATGGAATCTAAGCCTCTCTCTTAGAGCGTTGCAAGGAATCTTTGGCCTAATGCAAGGCCCCATCTAAATTTAGCTTAAGACTTTATGAGAGATTGATTGATGGACCTAAGCTTCCTTTCCATTTGTATCTCTTTCTCAAATTCCATTCCAATTTGAGTAGGAAATTTTCTTTATTCCTCCGTTCATAAGTATTTCATATATTCCATTCCAGCTATGGAGTTGGGTTAAATTTCATGTGATTCAGTAAACAGAATATAAATTCCAACATTGCTAAATCATCTATATGATTCGATGAAGAATGAGCTAATAATAGGATTTTTCGATAAATGGGAGGAGTTAGGACTTTTTGACTAGAAAGGCTCCATAGGTACCAGCTCTTACATGGACCCGGTACAGGGATCAAATGTTGAGTGCAAGTCTAGGAGTTTATTATAAGTAGAGACAATATTCAAAACTTATGTATTGGTATTTTTCTATGCTCATTACCTTCAGTTCATATCTTCTTAAAGTTTTGATAACGAATCTATCATCGTGAGAAAGATAGAAAATGCTGCCACTTTTCCCGGAAAAAGAAACCTCTTTCAGACCATCATCGCCACAGATAGACATCATGTACTCGGCAGCATCTAGCTTGAACATCTCCCTCAAATTCCTGATTAATGGATTGTTTACAAATTATTAAGTCATTCAAAAAGGTTATAAGATACCAAACAAATATAATAAAGAGGGGGAGATAATTGCAATCATTCACAATGATATGGAATACCTTCAGGGGAGATCTATTAAAATCAGGTTTATCAAGCTATTCTGTAAAAAAAGGGTTTGGCTTCCCTCCAAAAGTTAAATAAAGTAAATAATTCACGGTTATACTGCATGGAAAACAAACTTCTATTACTGAGTTATTAAAAGTAACTACACTGTATACCCGTATTTTGGATGTTAATATTAAGATCAATAGTAAATAATGCAATTATGCATACATAAATTTATATAAGAGACCAAAATCATTATATAGGTCATACCATCATACAATAACATTAAAATGTGTATAGTGGCTCTAATTTACGAGTGTATGAAAGTTAAAATGCTCTAACTTTCTCCATATGACTTATATGTTCCTTTTCTGTTTATATTATTTCTCTTTTCATCATTTATGTTCTCTCTGTCTCTCTCTTCTTGTTTCTTTCTGTTATTAAGTACTCGATCTCAAGTGTTTCATTGCATGGGTTTGACTAGACAATTTTTGAAAAGTTATACTTGAGATCCATGTTTGTAGTAGCTTGAATGAGCTTTATTTCTTAACTTGAATTCATTTCAGTGCACGAAAAAGAACCGAACAACTAATTCAAACAAAATTTCTAAGCTAAAGAGAGTAAAAATACACTCAATTACTGAAGTAAAAACACAAGACAGTAACTGTAAGAAGATGCAGACCAATACCAAATCAATGAGAAACATGACTAAGTGACAATAGAATATTAGTTTTTTTAAAGAAACTGAGATCAACATGAAACATGACTAATCAACAATTAATTATTACAACCTTAATTCTTTGAAAGAACTTAAGGCCAAAAGATAATACCAGTTATAAACTGATAGAATAATGAAGACTTACACACTTGTCTCAAATTCATGGATCACATACTTTCGGTGTGAACCTTTTCTTATTACAATTAGTGAGCTTGGGGAACTGGTTTAATTCTTTAATCGATGTCAAAGGCTCATACACAAAGGAGAGAAGGAAGAGAAAAGGATTTAAAGGAAAGGAAATGTAAAGATTGCCTTTTTATAATATTCTGCTATAAACGTAGATTGAAGGTACGTCAGGAGGTAGAGAGACAGAGGGAGTAATGTTACCTACTTAACCTTTATCTGTGCATGGCGTGGGACATGAAGTTCAAATGGAACTGCACTGATAATTTTCTTGATGATATGCCTATATCCTATTATAAAGCAATAAATATAGCCTAGGACTCTATGATAAAGAAAAATCATGAATGAAACAAAAATATAAAAGAGCCAGGGCATCAGCCATCTATAAAGCTAGGTTTAGTGCCAATAAATTTTATATGTAGGTTGCAAATGATTGACGACTGCAGATTAAGGACTTAAAGGTTATTTATATTTGATTCTAATTAGTTTCTGAAAATGGAATTCAACTTGTGACTCAAAAACTATATCTAATGTGAATCAATAAATGGATAAATTTAGAAAATATAAAAGGCAATTAGTAAGGAAGGACAAGTTAAATCAACTAGACATTAGTATTATGTAAAGTACAGATAATAAATGTAGGTCACCTCTAACACACGTGTACCAATGTAACTAGTACCTGAACACAATAGGACAGTAGTCCATCCAATGGAAATCTAATGAATCGTGTGGGGGAGTAAACTGGGAGCCCTTTCTGGGAAAATACATTCTTATTCTAGCTCGTTCTCCAAAATCCCAGGATCGCACTTCACGCATAGGCACTGGTGTAATCTTTCCAACAGTGTACCTGTGAACTTCATATGATATAATCAAATGTGATATTCTGACATAACAAGCTAGGACAACTATATATAAAGATATAGCCCAAAAAGTAAGAGTAGGAAAGCGATTTGATATTCATGTTTAATTAGTTTACCTGATGCCAAGTTGCAGATTAAGCATCAAATAATAGCTTTTATGGCCTTTACAAATATTGACACATGACTTCTTTTTTGCTTCCTTTGCCTTACACCGCTGTTTACTTTTGTTATAAAGTCCTGCATTATTCATTAGCCTTTCTTTGATCATAACCCCTTGCACGTATTCTCTTTCATAAACTACATGACCTTTATACTGCACCCCACTTTGACCTTCATCAGGGTTACGAGATAACATGCAGGACATGTCACAAGATGCAACCTCTCTAGTAGGATCAGTAAGGCTCCAATCTTCTTCCAACGATATACTCTTATGTGATATACGACCTGAACCTTTAAAAAATCCATTCAATGATATTTTCTCAGAAAGACTACGCTTAATACTAGGTTTCATAACCCTAAACTCCTCCGAATTCATTGATGGACGAGAAACAGACCCCTCCTTTTTGTCCTTGTGTAATTCAAAGCTGCACCAATTCCTTACAGATGGACTTTTACTCCCAGCAGGATAGAATGTCCCCCATCCATCCTTTAGGCCTTTGGTCCATGTCCCAAAATAATAACTTCCATCGCCAAACTTGTAAAATCCTGACCCATGTCTTAACCCATTAAACCAAAAGCCATCAAAAAGCTCACCATTCATCCATTTCATAACCCCTCTACCACACATTTTCCCAGATTTCCATATTCCAATATACGTGTTACCATTACACCAAACATACCTACCGCTGCCTTCATGTACTCCCTCTTTCCAAGAACCTTCATAGAAATCTGAGTTTTGATATTGCTTCTTTCCAATCCCATGCTGAATGTTCAACCTCCAAGAGCCTCTGTATACAGATCCATCCAGACCGGTAAAGGTGCCAAAACCATGAAGGTAACACCCTGAGAAATCACCCTCATATATTGCTCCCGATGGCCAAAGAACCTTTCCTTTCCCAGTCATTTTTCCTTCTTCCCAGTCACCCTCATAAACTGTTCCATCTGACCAAGTACACTTACCATTGCCGTGAGGAAGTATTCCCTTAAAATTACCAAGATAGACATCTCCATTTGAAAAGATGTTCTCACTACTCCTGAAACGTAAATACTACACATGAATTAAAACATCATTAATTACACTAAAGCACATTAAGAATGAACTTTAAATCTTTAATCATGCGGAGCAGTATTTTCCACCAAAAAGAATCCTCGATGCTAAAGAGCAGGATTACCTTTCACTGCTCTCCATGATCAGTGAATGACAAATGATCTATCAGACCAAAATGACATTCAATGACCTCATTTAAAAAACCAAGCTTATGTGAAGCTAGCTGACCAAAAACCTCAAAGTGAAATCTTCTTTCTTGAGCTAACAGAGCTTAGTCATCCAGTGTCTGTTAGCTTAGTCATCTAGTGTCGGTGATCTGAACAATCATTAAATCATTCTTTTAAATCAAAAGATGGCACTTTTAATAGTATCTAGGAAACATAAGTCTAGTATGTACTATGATATTAGATTTCAATTTTTGTAAAAGCTAATTATGTTAGTTATAACTAAGTTAAAAGTTACCATAAAATCACGGAAAACAAATAAATCATTACAAAAACAGAACTTCTTCAAAGATGATTATTTTCTTCAAGTAATTTCTTACCATATAGACAGATGATGTCAAGCACAAATGCTAAAAAACCAGAAGAGAGAAGAAAGGCAGAAACCTATGTACCATACAGTAAACCATATACTGCATGATACTTGGAATTTTCTAAAAACTCCATTTTTCTTCACTGAAAGTTAGAAAGGAAATTTGCCAACTAAAACTGCAAACTTAGTCAATACATGCATATTCCAAGTCTAAACTCAAATTCATATCTGATAAATGTACTATATATAGTGTGCCTCTCGTGCTCTAGTCTTACAATGTGTCTCATGTAAATGCCTACAGATTATAGGCAAAAGAATATTACCAATGACCTAATATGGCGTGTTCGCCTTGGCCATATAACATAATGCAATAACCACAAAAGTGTCATGCTTTTTTGGCATTTCTCAGAAAAAAAAAAAGGAAAAAAATACAAATTTCAGCTACAAGTATCCTTCTTTTTTCATGGTTAACAAGTTTCTCACCTTTTTGGTTTATTAATGTAGTTCAACGCATACAAATATATAATATATATTTCAAAGTAATACAAAGCTAAAATTGGTATGATATGGATACGCAACACAAAACTATGTTGGCTCTAACACTCCTAAATCCAAGGGGTGCATTTCCAAATTTTCTTATCACATTTGTGAAGTTTATGCGTACATGTTCATGTGATGAATCGTAATATGCCCAACATTCCAAATTCTAAACTTTTGTAAGGCACGCTAGTTAGAAAATTGCATCACCTTGTACTCGTCCAAAACTTATACTGTGTTTGTGAGTTTGGAGGGATGGGATGAGAAGAGAAGGGAAAATATAGGAGGGGAAAAGATGGGAAAGGATGGAAATGGATTATAATTTTCTTTGTGAGTTTTAGAAGTGAAGGGAAGGGATGTGATTTTAATTATATTTTCTATTGTTTGTGAGTTTAGAAGGAGGGAAGGGAAAGGAAAATATTTTTATTTTTAAACTACGCTATTACTATATTACCCTTACATATTAATGTAATAAATGACATGATTTATTTTGGAAGGTTACTTTAAGTACTATAAAATATCAAACTTTCTCATCCCTCCAAATCCCCCATTTTTGGGGAAAGTTTTGAGCCAAAAATAAAATCAACTTTACGTCTATATACCTTTCCTTCCTCCCTAAAAAAACTCATAGAGATTTGGAGGTATTTCCCTTCCCTTCCCTTCCCCTATAAAAACTTACAAACACAGTATTAGTTACTGTGAATCTTCAAGTTCTACTTTGATCTTTCACCATGTGCAATAACTTTACAAACCTCTAAATCTTAAATCTTTAATTGTAATTTTGAATCAGAACCAATACTTCTGTAGATACCCACATAACTGCACTAATTTTGGTTTCCAATCAATTCAATGAAATAACAAAATGAACAGCAAATCACATATATCTACGCATATCTTTCTATTATACCATAGAAATGTGTCTGGAAGTATCCATTAATACACAACACATTACCAAAAAAAAACTATATTTGATTATGATATCCATAAATCTTTCCTCTCCTGTACATACCAACTCACAATTTCAAATCGACATCGAAGTTATTAACTCATTCAGAATCAAATTTATGTAATCGTATTAAAATTTCCGCCAATTCAATAGCGTTACATCAAATAAAAATTGGGGGTTATATACAATAAAAAAGAGGATTTAACAGCTAAACTCACCATAGATTGAAATCGTATGAATTGATTAACATAAACCCTACGAAAATGTAGAGAACAAAGTAGTTTTGGGGTAATAGTAGGGTGAAATTTAGCACCTTAAAGCTCAGTTTCTCTCTCCTCTTTCTCTCTAATGGAGACACACTGTGCCGTTGCTGGTTTCACTTCCACGAAGTTTCGTCTCTGGCGCTAAAAAAAACCCTGAAGAAAGGCAAACATGATTCTCTTCTAGCTTTACGGAAACAGACGTGGTCATGCAAGTGGTGGGACCTACGTATTTTTGTGATGGGACTTTGATGATCAAATATCACATAAAAAATGGTGTTACCCCCACATGTCAGGCGGGATCCGCAATATATATGTGTATATATGAATATTATGGATCCCTTTTTATACGATAATAATATTATTGTTGATCATCAAGCCGCGGAAATCTAAAATGTTCCGGTCTAGGGGAAGAGGAGTATACACCAGTGTCATGTTTGTTTGTAACGAAATACGGCTATTCAAGTATTTATGTTTATTTTTAAATTTAAACAATTTTTTGAAAAAATTTAAAATTATTATAAATTTATTTAATATTATTTAATATAATAATTAATATTGTAAAAAAAAACTTCATTTAGTCCATTCAATTAAAAAAAATAACACTAAACCATTTCACCCAAATCTTTTGAATGGCTGATCAATTCAGTCATTCAGATAAAAAATTTTTCAAAATAAATGTACTAAAATGGTTGATCGATTCAGTCATTTAATGCGTAACAAACAGTCATTTATGATACGTTTGAATTGAAGTAATAAAGGTGAGAATAAAATGACTCATTCCTATAGAATGAAAAAAATTGTGTTTAATTACAATTTGAATGAATTGAAGCATTATTTTTTTTTTACTATTTTTGACTGAAATTTAATATTTTTACCCAAAATTTCATACCTAAAACTTTATAAGTAGTTTATTTTATTATTGAATAATGAGAGTATTGAGGAAAGAAGAATATATAATAACTCAGTCTAATTAAATTGAAATAAATTATTTAAAAATCTATTTAATTCCTTCCATCCAAAGACAGAGTTAGAACTATTAGTCCTGCCTGATACAAATAGATGGTGATGGTGTAGGGGGGAATATTGTGTGGCGGCACGTATGGGATGTTAGTGTGGGAAGAACTAGATGCCACGCAAGGGATTTGGTGAGGTAAGGGAGGGGGATGGGGTGTGATTCGGTGTGTTTGAGTGCACTGCACAGCTCATATTTGGTGGATTCTTTTGTTCCCCTCCTTCAACCTTTACGCCATCATCTTGTTCCTCCCCACTCTGCTGTGGGTCCCCCTGTCCAGATTCTAGATGCTTCCAAGTTCCAATGATAAGTACTCTCTCCGTTCCTTAATATAAGTCATTTTAAGGTTATGCACAAACATTAAGATAATGATTGTATAGCATTAACTATAATATCAATTGTCTATATTATCCTTATATTAAAATAAGAGATTATTATTTATTGGACAGAAAATAATGAGAGAACCAAAGTTATATTTAATATTTGAAGTAATATTGAAAACTAAGTAATTAATGCTTACTTGAAATTCTAAAACGATTTATACTAAGAAATAAAAATATTTTTTTAAAACGACCATTATTAAAAAATGGAGGGAGTACAATGGATATATCATTAATCATATAAGTATGTGGCTGAGTTGAATTTTTATTTTATATACTTCTTTTTCAAAATAAATTGAAAAAAGGCTTTTTAGTATTTCACTAAATTTCATTTCATGAGGTGTACTGTTCATACAAATGGTTGAATACTTGAATGAGACTAATTTGATAGATTTCATAAAAACTGAATGAATCAAATGAGTCTGAATCTGAATGAGTCGAGTTTTAATCTGAATGAAAAATGTTATTTGATAATTGACATGTCTAAAATATCTGAATAAAATATTTTTATTACTTTATCCCTCTAAAAAAACTTAAAATTATTGTAAATTTATTTAATATTACTTAATATACTAGTTAATATTATATAAAAAAACTCCATTCAGTCTATTCAGCAAAAAAATAACACTAAACTATTCAGCCCAAATCGTCTGAATGGCTGAATCGTCAGCCATTCAGACGATTTTTTTTTCAAAACAAACGTATTGAATGGCTGATCTATCCAACCATTCAGTCTTAAATAAAGAGCCCCTCAATCGTAAGAAATTTTATTTTCTTACTATGTTAAATGTTTTTGAGTTTATTTCTTAACTAAGTCAATAATTAACATACACGTTACATGTAAAAAGTAAATTTTTATTTGTTAAAAAACTCATTTAATAGACACTGAGATTAACAAGCCAAGATAAGCAATTAGCAGCAACACAGACAGCCCATCAGCTAACCAATATCAGAAGCAGCAGATCCGAGACTACAATCTATCATCCCAGCAGCTCATTTAGAGCAGAGAGAACAGCCCAAAACCCAGCCAAAACCAGAACAGCCCCAACCACATGGCAACAAACATAAATAGTTCACAACCAAAGCCGAAAACAAACTCGAGATTACAAGACCAAATGCCTAAAATACGTAAAGAACGATCATAATGTAAACGAGCATTCTTCTCATGCCAAATGTAATAAACCACAACACCAAATCCCAACCTAAGTAAAGAATTACAAAACCTTGAACCAGAGCATGGAATAATATAGGAAGTAATGGAAGACCAACTCCGATTAAACCCTCTCGAGCCACAATGCCTAAGCACTTGAACTAACACTTGGAAGGAGAAAATGCAATTGAAAAACAGATTATTAAAATTTTTCATGTTAACTTTACAAAGAACACACGTAGCATTAAGTTCAATGCCAAAACCAAGCAGCCTATCCGATTGAAGACCATTTTGAAATGCTAGCCAAAGAATAAAAGACATCCTTGAAGTTAAAATTTTGTGCCAAACCGAAGAATGGCAGTCATACCACCACGGTATGACTCCTTTGACGAATAGAATCCCATATAGGGGAAATTTTAACCTTGTTTACTTTCGTACTATCCCATAAAACCTGATCATTAGTAGCATAGTTATATTGATCTTCATTTGTTTACATATGTTGACAACTACCGTTTTTTTTTTTTTGGGAATTGATATTTCTACAAGGTCTCACTCACATGAATGTGAATCCCGTTTACTATTCATGTGAGGAAAGTCTTGTAGAAATATCAATTTTTCTTGTAAAAACATCAATTCTTTTTTTTTTTTAATATTCTGTTAACTATAAGAGTGTTTTATTTGTTTAAAAGGTAGAGCTACATTTGTTAACTATAAGATAGTGGTCAATATTTAATCGTCATTGTTTTCTTTCCCAAATCAAGCTTTTATATATACAAAGAGCTTCCTATGCGGTGCGGGTGGTCCATATGCAGACCAATTTTAGCGACAGACAAAACTATCGCTAAATTCGTCGCCAAAAGGTCTGAACCAGACTATAACAACGATTCTGAGCTATCGTAACGATTCAGACTCTATATCGACGGGTTTAGTGACGATTTTGTCCGTCGCTAAAGGTAGTTACCATGCGAACCACCCGCATAGGAGCCCTTTTAGGATAGTGTTTTAATGGCTACAAATTAGATACAAAAAATAGAGTATAAAATAATATATGGTAGTGATTGATAATAATCATTAGATCTATTTATTTATAGTGAAATATCAACTAATACGAGGACAAATCAGTTTGTATTTAGTTTTTGTCACCATATCATTATTTTTATAATAAGTATCCAAATTATATCTAAAACACTATAGTTTATAAAAATTCCTGTTAGAATAAATACTATACATTTTTTTGGAGTCACGATCAAAAAAAAATAATTGAAAATGTCCAATTTTTCGGTCCAATAAATCGGTCTGTGTAGAAGGACTCTTACTTTTATTCTTTTTTATAAATTATATTTATGATGACAAATCTTACGTAATTTTCAAATGCCGACAAAATTCAAAATAATTTTTACTCCATTGTTCTAGATTATATGTTTAAAAGTGAGACATTTTCAAGCAGAGGCAGAACTAGGCGGGGGCGGGAGGGGCAGCTGCCCCCGATAGGGTGGCGCCGTGGCAGTCCAGGCGGTGCTAGGGGGAGCAGGCCAGCAGGGGCGGGGGGGGGGGGGGGCAGTCGACAGCCCGCCAGGCAGCGATAGCAATTGACCGGCGAGCAGTTCTTCTCCGAGACTTTTCTTCAGTTTTTTTTTAAACTAACATGAAACGACGTCGTTTCATTAAAGAAAATTTAAAAATAAATATTTTTTTATTTATTAGGTCTTGGGTCTTGCCTCCTTAGGTTGTGTTTGATAAATCTGAGAATTAAGATCTGAATGATTATGATGTCTTAATAAATTAGATCATCTGAATGGTTATGAGGTCTGAATCTAAAAAATTGTTTGATAACTAAAAAGTAAGTTTGTCTCTTAATTACACTATTTTACCATTTTAAAGGGTAAAATTTTATTTAATAATTTTAAATATTCAATTTAATAAAAATGAGTGCATAATATTGTTAAATATATTTATATAAAAAAAATTATCAAAAAAAATTAATTAAGAGGTACCTCTTAATTATTAAGCTTTCATTTTCTGTCTTGCTGATTAAGAGGCATTCAGAGGTAACAAAGAAAAAAATAAACAACATCATGCCTCTTAGCGAATAAGAGACAGTTCATTAAGAGGCAAGCAGATGTAAACAAACAGCACCAATCTAAATGTCTAATAGTCTTAACACTTTACAGACTTCCCTCTCGCCTCTCGGCTTCTCTTCAAGACTTCATCTCTTCCCTCTTCGCCTCGCCTCCACAACTCCATTGCGTCCGCCACTGCTGCCGCCGCTTCCCGTCGCTATCTGCTGATCTGGTCCACGCCTCCACTTAACCACTGCTTGTCTGCTACTCTGCTTTGGACTTTGGTAAATAATTTAACTAATTTTTAATTTTAATTTAGCCTAAATGTCTTTCAAATTTGGTACTATTAATTTTAATTTAGCCTAAATATGTATACTATTAATGTTTTCTGTTAATTAGGTCTCCACTTTTTATGTAATTTTGATGATGACAAAAAAAATTAGGAATATAAGAAAAAAAATTGATTTTATTTTTAATTGATTTTCTGTTAATTTAGAAATAATTGATTTTATTGTTAATTATAAAAATTAAGATGGTTTAATACCTTAAATTAAGAAAGCCTTGCTTAAAGTGTTGATCTCACCCATTAAAATTAACTTAGACCATATTATCCAAGTGTTGATTTTGGCTATGAGCATTCTCTTTCATTGCTTATAACTAAAAAGACAAAAAAACAGTATGGGACTCTTGAGGAAAATCCAAGTAGATTAGCTAGAATTTGTTTAATTTCTGTTTTCTTAAATAATTGATGAATGATGAAATTATTACGAAATATTTAAATTAGTGAAATTATTGATTAGCAATTGATGTTATTGATGTTTTTATTTATACTAGATTGTGGTTAAATACTTGATTAAGCGACAAAGAACTGTTGATTCTTCTAATAATCAAATACCAAGTTCCGAAGCAAGTGGTGATTTTAATAATTCACGCGTGGAGTTCAATCCGAATGATATTGTTAGTCATCTGGGGTTACGTAAATCAATTGAAGACTTTGCTATTGTGATTAGAGATCAAGTTCGAAGAGAGTATTTGACTAGAGGTCCATGTCAACCAATTGCCCATAATTATCCCCAAAAATACTATTCTAATGTAAAGAGAAGCTTTCGGCCGGCTTGGTTTAAAAAATTTGAATGGTTGGAGTATAGCATTTCCAAGAATGCGACCTTTTGCTTTTGCTGCTATCTATTTGGCAATTCAAACAGAGTAGATGCTTTTACAAAAAAAGGTTTCAGCAACTGGAAAAAGGCAATTGAAATATTTCAAGAACATGCGGGTGCTTCGAATAGTGCTCATAATGATGCTAGAATACAACTTCAACGTTTTAAAAATCAAAGGCAGAGTGTGTCACATATACTACTAGCACAAGGGCAAGAGATGGAGGTTGCTTATCGCACACGTTTAACGGCGGCTTTGGATGTTACACACCTTCTTTTGAAGCAAGGTTTGCCTTTTCGTGGACATGATGAGTCATCGACTTCATCAAATAAAGGAAATTTTCTTTGAGTTTTTTGAGTGGTACAACCTACGAAATAAAGAGGTAGGCAATGTAGTTAATGAGAATGCTCCTAGAAACAATCAAATGACTTCTCCAAAAATTCAAAAAGAACTAACAAGTGCTTGTGCCGTGGAAACTACACTTGCCATCATCAATGATATTGGGGACAAAATATTTTCTATTATGGTTGATGAGTCTCGAGATGTTTCACTAAAGGAGCAAATGGGAGTTGTTTTGAGATACGTAAACAACTATGGAGATGTGATTGAAAGGTTTCTTGGTGTGGTACATGTGCCTGACACGTCATCTATTTCTTTGAAGAATGCTATTGATGAATTATTTGCAAAGCATAAATTGTCATTATTGAGGTTGAGAGGTCAAGGATGTAAGACCCCAACTTATTATTAAATGAAATTAAATTTCCTCTATTTATTATTTTGGAATAGAAAAGGTTGATTTGATTAATGTGGTTAGTTATGGGTAAAATACGCAAATATTTCAAATAAACAAGTGGTTATAAAATATTCATTTTTGGTCGGTGAATATTCGTTTGGTCGTGGAATATTCTTGCTGTCGGGGAATATTCGTACGACGGCGCAGCCTTGTATGGGCCCCATAACGGAAAGCGATTGGATGAAAAAATGACAAGTATAAGTTGTTTATAATTAACGACGTAATTGTTACCGTTAATACTGTTGGAATACCTGGTGGTTAAAATACAGTAGCACACGATATTGCACCAATTATTTATTCTTACGAAGGAAGACACTACTCAATAATTGTTACAGTATTTACTGTTCAATATTTTATTTTATTGATTCAATAATTGTTGCATTGATATTTTATATTATTGTTGTTTCAATAATTGTCACTGCATAGTATTTTTCATTATCATATCAATAATTCATATTATTTGAATAATATTATTAGATAACATTATTAGCAATGTCTAGAAAGTTCTATCTAAGGAGAGGTTTGGTCATCTAATTGTGCGCCAGTAAGGAGAAATTCTTATTGGAAAGCCCCCTCTTTCCTGGGAACGGCCTGATTGTCATAAATGTGATTCTATAATATTATTTGTGAATAATTAATTATTGATTCATATGATAAGGAAATATTTATTTTATATGGATATAAACGAGGGATATATTTTTGTGGTTAAAAATGAATGAGTTAATGTTGAGGTTTTATTCATTATTTTTGTCGGAATGAAGGTATTAAAAATCAGGATTTTTGAGATATTTTGCGGGGGTTATAATTTTTAATCCGACCGTTGGATCGTGGTAATTTTTGGATATGTTATACATATATAAGTTGAGTATATGTCCACAAATTTTGAACCGTTAAAAATGAACGTATGATTTATTATGAATTTTACGAGATGACTGGTTCAGAAATTGTTGAATTTTCGGAGTTTATCATTTTGATGGAAAATTCTAGAATTGGTGGGCCCCACTCTTGGTTGGTAAAGAAATGTGCTGAAATTTTTATTCAAATATGGTGGGTGGGAATAGTAACAGGTAAAGCCATCAGGTTGCAGGTTAAGTTTGCTTCGGCGTGCTAACATTTTCCTATAAATAGAGGGCTAAGTTAAAATTGAAAATCACACCAGAAACAAGTTTTCTCTCTTTCTCTCTCTAGATTATTGAGGGTATTTTGTGAGTATTTAGATACTTTGAGAGTTTCTATTCATCAGAGCAAGTTTCTTTCAGCCTTATACCGGTATTCCGACCAGAAGTATTGATATTTTGAGGTAAGGGATATTATTTTCTTCTTAATGATATTATTTTTTTCAATATCATTATGTTGAAATATTGATATGAACTTTTTATCAAATTTGGAACTTTTTGTGTCGGGGTTACTATTCACGTATACGTTACTATTCACGTATACGGCACTATTCACGAATACGACACTATTCACCGAAAAATAAAATTTTCCCTTTTTGTCCAAGATGTCTATTATGGTTACTATCTTTGATTGTATCCATGTTTGGATCTTTATTTTTGAATTCTGCTTCACAATTGATTATTATGAAGTATTATTGATCTTGGATAAACTGTTATACGAATCCCTAATATTTATCCTTCTGTCTCACTGGATTCGTTCTCTTTAAGATATTTTTCATCATCCTCAGTCCTAAATGATGATATTACTGAATATCTTTGGCATGTAGTGCAAAGATGTATGATTGCTTGATGAATATCTTTGGCCTGTAGTGCAAAGATGAATAGGTGTTGAGATGAACATGACCGACTGGTGATACAAATGAATATCTTTGGCCTGTAGTGCAAAGATGAATATTTGGTTAAAGATGATTATTAATTGATGTTACAGGGATAAAATATTGATGATGTACTTTTAAATCTTAGAAGATAGTAGAATTCATTCTCTACTTGACTCTTCTAATGATTTGTTATTTCCGCTGCAGTTGTTGATCTAAAACTTGTTGTCGATTATATTCTATCAGATTTTTCCCTATTGAATACTAATGATAATTTGTTGTATATTATCTTAGTCATAATATTCTTTACTGGGCTAGTTGAGCTCACCCTTTTTCTTTTGTTCCATTTTCTTCTCAGGAGGTGAGAACATAGCAGGATCTAGTCGGGGTATGGAGTGATGATTTTAGAATGATATTTTAGCAGTCCTCACTATTTCTGTAAAATAGTGTTTGAATAATTGTAATGAGGACTTATTTGAGTATGGATATTGTCTAGAAGACAATATTTGTATTTAAATTCACAGTATGTGTTGTCGTATTTTGTACGACAATTGTATTATTGAAGTTGTAGTTTGCTTTTTGTACCATGTATTTGGCGACTCAGAATGGGTGTTGTATACCTATTTTGGGGGCGTCACAGTTGCTATCAGAGCTTAGGGATATGATCCCTGGCTGAGGTGTGAGACAAGAACTAGGAGGGGAGAGATGGGGAATTTCTTCGCTAGTATGACCTGACTAAGTTTATTTGGTGTTTATTTGGTCGGTCAGAGTATAGGGATAATATATGACATGACTATTAACCCTTGTTTTATGGCAGTATTTAAGAATGGCAGCTGAGAACGTTAATAATGGAGTAAATCAGACCGTGGAGACACCTTTGATCACCACCCAGGAGAACGTGTAACAGGAAGGCAATATTCCTCTTGTAAACAACGTTACCAAGTAAACTATGAATGATGGAATGTTTATGAGCTTTTTGCAGTTCATGCAAAATCAGACGAGGGAGACTTGTGTGCAGAATACGGGTGGAAATGATAGCAATGCGCAGTTTGTCACAGCCAAGCAGTTCAAAGAATTGGGACCACCAGAATTTAAGGGAAAGCCGGATCCGATCATGGCGGAAACGTGGGTCAAGCAAATTACCAAGATATTCGATGTCTTGGAATGTACAGAGGAACAGAAGGTTCCATTCGCCACCTTTATGTTTCGCGGTGAGGCAGACTACTGGTGGGAGTCTGTGAAGCGTACCCAGCCTGACGCACTCAACATGTCCTGAGAAACATTTCAGAAACTGTTCAATGACAAGTACTTTTCTAAAAGTATTCGTCATATGAAGGAGGTGGAGTTTATCAGACTGGAACAAAACAACATTACGGTATCCCAGTACGAGGCGAAGTTTGCAGAGTTATCCAGGTTTGCACCTCATTTGGTCGAAAATGAGGAACGAATGACAAGGATGTTTCTAAGAGGTTTAAAACCCGAGATTCGGCAATATCTTATGTAAGACCCCAAATTATTAATAAATGAAATTTAAATTCCTCTATTTATTATTTTGAAATAGTAAGGGTTGATTTGATTAATGTGGTTAGTTATGGGTAAAATGCACAAATATTTCAAATAAGCAAGTGGTCCTAAAATATTCATTGTTGTCGGGGAATATTTGTACGACGGCGCAGCCTTGTGTGGGCCCCATAACAGAAAGCGATTGGATGAAGAAAACGACAAAAACAAGTTGTTTATAAATAACGGCGTAGTTGTTACCGTTAATACTGTTGGAATACCCGGTGGTTAAAACACGGTAATACGCCTTGTTGCATAGTAGCACACGGTATTGCACCAATTATTGATTCTTACGTAAGAAGGCACTACTCAATAATTGTTACAGTAATTACTGTTCAATATTGTATTTTATTGATTCAATAATTGTTGCGTTGATATTTTATATTACTGTTGTTTTAATAATTGTCACTACACAGTATTTTCTATTATCGGAGTAATAATTCATATTATCTGAATAATATTATTAGATAACATTATTAGCAATGTCTATAAAGTTCTGTCTAAGGAGAGGTTTGGTCATCTAATTGCGCGCCAGTAAGGAGATAACCTTATTGGAAAGCCCCCTCTTTCCTGGGAACGGCCTGGCTGCCAGTACTGTGATTCTGTAATATTATTTGTGTATAATTAATTATTGATTTATATGATGAGGAAAATATTGATTTTATGTGGATATAGATGGAGAAAATTTTTAATGTGACAATTGTTGAAAATTAATATTTTATTTTTTTCTGATAAAATAATTCATTTAAATATATTATTTTAATAATATATTGATGGTGATATTTTTACAATGAATGTGGGATATATGAGTATATGAGGAGGAAGAGTATTTTTATGGTATTAAATGATTAACACATGTTTTGTGTGTTGGTTGACACAATTCTTGACCGAAAATTTATTATTGACTGTAAAATCGTCCGTTTGTGGATTTCGGTCAATTTTTGTTTGGAATTTGGAAAAACTTTCTTCTGCAAAGTTGTAGAGAATTGAATTTCCTATAAAAACTCGCGACATTCGAATTTTCTGATAAAAGGGCTATTTATTTTGAATTATTGAAGTTCTGAAGTTCCGAAATAATTGATTTTTGGAAGTTTTATTTATTAGTTTGAAGAAAAACGTTTTTTGTATTTTGTTGGACATCATTAACATGTGTGGCTGGTGTTTTTGACCAAAGGTGGGCTAAGGAAAATTTGTATAATTATATTAATATTATATTCAATTTTCTGCTTTGGTGTTCTAAGCATTTTCCTATAAATAGGGTGCTTAGGTTAGAATTGAAAATCACGCCAGAAACACAAGTTTCTCTCTCTTTCTCTCTCTATATCGAGCGTATTCTTGTGAGTATTTGATACTTTGAGTGTTGCTATACGGTGCAAGTTTCCTTCAGCACTATATCTAGTATTCCAGTCAGAAGTACCGTATTTCCGAGGTAAGGGATGTTATTTCTTCTTAAATGATATTATTTTCTTCAATATCATTATGCCGAAGTATTGATCTGAACTTTTTATCAAATTTAGAACTTTTCATGTCAGGGTTACTATTCATGAGTTACTATTCACGAGTTACTATTCACCGAAAAATAAAATTTTCTTCTTTTCGTCCAAAATATCTATTCTGGATACTAGCTTTGATTGTATCCATGTTTTGATCATTCTTAAATTTTACTCCACTATGATTGTTTATGAGGTATTTTTGGACATGGATAAACTGTAATACGAATCCCTAATATTTGTTCTTTTGCTTCACTGTATTCGTTTCCTTTAAAATATTTTTCATCATCCTCAGTCCTAAATGATGATATAATTGAATATCTTTGGCCTGTAGTGCAATGATTGATAATTTCTGATGAATATCTTTGGCCCGTAGTGCAAAAATGAACAGGTATTGAGATGAACATGATCGACTGGTGATACAAATGAATATCTTTGGCCTGTAGTGCAAAGATGAATATTTGATTAAAGATGGTTATTGATTGTTGTTACAGGGATAAAATATTGATGATGGACTTTTAAATCTTAGAAGATAGTAGAACTCATTCTCTACTTAACTCTTCTAATGGTTTGCTGTTTCCGCTGCGAATATTGATTTAAAACTTGTTGTCTATTGTATTCTATTAAATTTTTTCCTGTTGAAGACTAACGATAATTTGTTGTATATTATCTTAGTCATAATATTCTTTACTGGGCTAGTTGAGCTCACCCTTTTCCTTATTGTTCCATTTTCTTCTCAGGAGGCGAGAATATAGCGAGTACTAGTCGGGGTATGGAATGATGGTTCAAGACAGTTATTTTAGTAGTCCTCACTATTTTGTAAAATAGTATATCAATAAGTATAATGAGGACTTAATTGAGTATGAATACTGTCTAGATGACAATATTTGTATTTAAACTCACAGTATATGTGTTGTCGTATTTTGCACGATAATTGTAATAATAAAGTTGTAGTTATTTTTTGTACCATGTATTTGGCGACTCAGAATGGGTTGGATGGATTGGACCTGTTTTGGGGGCGTCACATCTTATCTCTCATAAATTTTCTTTATATTCAGATGTTGTAAACAGGGCTTAATTATTAGAGCGAGATAATGAGTATGTGCAACCGAGGGACCACAACCAGAGTCATACCGGTGACAGCAGTCATCAGAGTGATGATAACCAACGAGAAGGGAAAAATACGAACAAAGGCGGTAACCACTTGGGTGGTCATCGTGACCATGATAATAGGAGAGGTGAGTCAAGTGAAAATTTTAGAAAGAGGAGATTCAATAATGACGGGAAGACATCAGCAGCTGCACCAGCACCAACAACAAATTCTAGGGGAGGAGAACGACCGCCAGTTAGATGTTACAAATGCGGGAAAGAGGGACATATCAGCCCAAACTGTCCAGAACAATCCAAGGTATGTTACAACTGTGGAAAGGAAGGCCACATAGCTCGGGATTGTTCTGTAGCAAAACCAAGTTCAACGGGGATGGTGACTCTAAGGGCAGTCCCGGATAAGTCGAAATCAGCGGTTCCTGGAAGAGCGTTTGTCGTGACTGGCCAAAACGTGAGGAACCCGAACGAGGTGATCACGGGTAAGCTAATCATAAACTCTTGCGAAGTTTATACCTTATTAGATACCGGTTCTACCCATTCTTTTATCTCTCCTGCTTATGCTCAACGTTTAAACTTGACTCCGGAGAAATTGGACTTTGACTTATCTGTTGAAACTCCGTTGGGTGAAACCTTCGTTACATCTACAGTTTATAAATTTTGCATGATCTAAGTTGACACTATCACATTACCTGTTGATCTTATCTCTTTAAAGATACTTGCTTTTGATGTGATTTTAAGAATTGATTGGTTAAACACTCATCATGCTAAAATTGATTATTTTCGTAAGGTTGTTAGTTTTCATATTCCTAACCAACCTGTCATACGAATTCAAACTACTAAACCACTAAAATCAGTCACTGTCATATCAAGCCACAAAGCTATTCGTTTATTGAAAAACGGATGTCAAGCTTTCTTAGCCCATGTTATGGATTTGAACAAAGACAAGTCAGATTTGAATAATATTTCTATTGTTAGAGAATTTCCCGATGTATTTCCTGAAGAACTTCCTGGTCTACCCCCAGAACGTGAAGTTGAATTCTTTATTGACTTTGAACCCGGTACAAAGCCCATTTCTAAAACTCCATATCGAATGGCTCCTATTGAACTTCAGGAGTTAAAAGTTCAATTACAGGAGTTATTAGACATCGGTTTTATTCGTCTTAGTACATCTCCTTGGGGTGCTCTTGTTTTATTCGTAAAGAAGAAAGACGGGAGTATGCGACTTTGTATTGACTATAGGGAATTGAACTATGTCACTATCAAAATTAGGTATCCGCTACCTCGCATTGATGACCTGTTTGACCAGTTGCAAGGAGTATAATTCTTTTCAAAGATCGATCTTCGTTCTGGATATCATCAGCTGAAGATTAAAACTGAGGATATTCCAAAGACTGCCTTCAGAACTCGGTACGGGCATTATGAATTCTTAGTCATGTCTTTTGGATTGACTAATGCTCCTGCTGCTTTCATGGATATAATGAACCGTGTATTCAAAGAATATTTAGATCAGTTTGTTGTTGTCTTTATAGATGACATCCTCATCTATTCCAAAAGTCGTGAAGATCATGAGCGCCATTTGAAGCTGGTACTGCAAAGGCTTCGTGAAAACAAGCTATATGCCAAATTGAAGAAATGCGAGTTCTGGCTTGAGGAAGTAGCATTCCTTGGGCACGTGGTGTCAAAACATGGAGTATCTGTCGACCCGGCGAAGATTGAAGCCATACAAAGTTGGGAGCAGCCGAAGTCGATGACCGAAGTACGTAGCTTTCTGGGCTTAGCTGGGTATTATCGGAGATTCGTGGAAGGATTTTCTAGAATCGCTACTCCGTTAACTCAGCTGACTCGGAAGGATACAAAATTCGGTTGGAGCGAGGATTGTCAGAAGAGTTTTCAAGAACTCAAGAGGAGACTTATTTTGGCACCTGTTCTGACAATACCATCTGGTTCGGATGGATTTGTTATCTACAGCGATGCTTCAGGCAAAGGGTTAGGATGTGTTCTCATGCAACATGGGAAAGTCATAGCCTATGCCTCGCGACAACTCAAAGAATATGAGAGAAATTATCCTACTCATGATTTGGAGTTGGCAGCAGTCATTTTTGCGTTGAAGATTTGGAGACACTACCTGTATGGGGAGAAAGTGGAGATCTATACGGATCATAAAAGCCTCAAATATTTCTTCACCCAAAAGGAACTCAACATGCGGCAACGACGTTGGCTTGAGCTGTTGAAAGATTACGATCATACCATCCAATATCATCCTGGAAAAGCGAACGTAGTAGCTGACGCATTGAGTAGAAGATCATACGCGGGTACGAGTGCAATGGTGTTAACACAAAGGCTCATTTTGTATGATTTGCAAAGAATGGAGATAGAGATGAACGCTCCAAGTACCCACATGATGATATCAAATATACGAGTAGAACCGACTTTAATTGATAAAGTTAAAGCCGCTCAAGCTACGGACATAGAGCTGATGCGTATGAAGAAGAAAGTGCAAGAAGGTGCTATTCCAGAAGCAAGAATCGATGAAGAAGGAATACTTCGAGTCAACTCCAGACTTTGTGTTCCTAACGATTTTGACTTGAAGCATAGAATAATGATGGAGGCACACAACACACCGTTTGCAATCCATCCTGGGAGTACCAAAATGTATCACGATCTTCGACAAATATTTTGGTTGAGCAATATGAAAAGAGAGATCGCGGAGTTTATCTCGAGGTGTTTAACTTGTCAACGTGTAAAGGTGGAGCATCAAGTGCCAAAGGGTCCATTGCAACCATTTGAGATCCCGAAATAGAAGTGGAAACACATTACCATGGATTTCTTTACAGGTCTTTCTAAGGTTTCTCAAGGCATAGATGCGATTTGGGTCATTGTTGATAGATTAACCAAGTCTGCTCATTTCTTGCCTATACGTGAGACTTATTCCCTTGAACGTCTTGCTAGTATGTACGTGAATGAGATTGTGAGATTGCATGGCATGCCAGTATCCATAGTTTCGGATCGTGACCCAAGATTCACTTCACGATTTTGGGTTAGCTTGCAGAAAGCTATGGACACGGATTTATGATTTAGTTCAGCATACCATCCTCAAACGGACGGGCAATCAGAGAGATTTATTCAAACCCTTGAAGATCTATTAAGACTCTGTGTTCTAGATTTCAAAGGAAGTTGGGATAAGTACTTGCCACTGGTGGAATTCTCCTACAACAACAGTTATCAGACAAGTATAGGTATGGCTCCATTTGAAGCCTTATATGGACGAAAGTGTCGTTCTCCAGTATGTTGGGACGAGACGGGTGAAGCAACATTGTTGGGACCAGAATTGGTACGCATAACTACAGAAAAGATCCAAACAATTCGACAACGTATACAAACGGCACAGGATCGACAAAAGAGTTATGCGGATCTTCATCGAAAGGATGTAGAATTCAATATTGGGGATCATGTATTGTTACGTGTTACACCATGGAAGGGAGTTACAAGATTTGGGAAGAGAGGAAAGCTCAATCCACGATTTGTCGGTCCATTTGAGATTCTTGACCGAATAGGAAATGTGGCCTATAGACTCGCATTACCTCCAAGCATGTCTCGTGTTCATAATGTTTTTCACATATCTGTGCTTCATAAATATGTGAAAGACCCGAACCACATAATTGAGTTAGAACCAGACGAGATAGCCGGAGATTTAACGTACGAGGAGATACATGTTAAGATCTTGGATAGGAAAGAGCATGTTCTACGCACGAAGGTTATACCACAAGTTAAGGTTTTGTGGAGAAACCATACTATTGAAGAAATGACCTGGGAGATGGAATCAGAAATGAAAGCGAGGTATCCTCACCTTTTCGAAACACCAGGTACGTACGTCAATTTCGAGGACGAAATTTCATAAGGAGGGGAGGTTGTAAGACCCCAACTTATTAATAAATGAAATTAAATTTCCTCTATTTATTATTTTGGAATAGAAATGGTTGCTTTGATTAATGTGGTTAGTTATGGGTAAAATGCGCAAATATTTCAAATAAGCAAGAGGTTATAAAATATTCATTTTTGGTCGGTGAATATTCGTTTGGTCGTGGAATATTCTTGTTGTCGGGGAATATTCGTACGACGGCGCAGCCTTGTGTGGGCCCCATAACGAAAAGCGATTGGATGAAAAAAACGACAAGTATAAGTTGTTTATAATTAACGGCGTAGTTGTTACTGTTAATACTGTTGGAATACCTGGTGGTTAAAATACAGTAGCACACGGTATTGCACCAATTATTTATTCTTACGAAGGAAGGCACTACTCAATAATTGTTACAGTAGTTACTGTTCAATATTTTATTTTATTGATTCAATAATTGCTGCATTGATATTTTATATTATTGTTGTTTCAATAATTGTCACTGCACTGTATTTCCCATTATCAGATCAATAATTCATATTATTTGAATAATATTATTAGATAACATTATTGGCAATGTCTAGAAAGTTCTGTCTAAGGAGAGGTTTGGTCATCTAATTGCGCGCCAGTAAGGAGAAATTCTTATTAGAAAGTCCCCTCTTTCTTGGGAACGGCCTGGTTGTCATAAATGTGATTCTGTAATATTATTTGTGAATAATTAATTATTGATTCATATGATAAGAAAATATTTATTTTATGTGGATATAAATGAGGGATATATTTTTGTGGTTAAAAATGAAGGAGTTAATGTTGAGGTTTTATTAAGTATTTTTGTCGGAATGGAGGTATTAAAAATCAGGATTTTTGAGATATTTTGCGGGGGTTATAATTTTTAATCCGACCGTTGGATCGTGGTAATTTTTGGATATGTTATACATATATAAGTTGAGTATATGTCCACAAATTTTGAACCGTTAAAAATGAACGTATGATTTATTATGAATTTTACGAGATGACTGGTTCAGAAATTATTGAATTTTCGGAGTTTATCATTTTGGTAGAAAATTCTAGAATTAGTGGGCCCCACTCTTGGCTGGTGAAGAAATGTGCTGAGATTTTTATTCAAATGTGGTAGGCTTGAATAGTAGCAGGTAAAACCATCAGGTTGCAGGTTAAGTCTGCTTCGGCGTGCTAACATTTTCCTATAAATAGAGGGCTAAGTTAGAATTGAAAATCACACCAGAAATAAGTTTTCTCTCTTTCTCTCTCTAGATTATTGAGTGTATTTTGTGAGTATTTATATACTTTGAGAGTTTCTATTCATCAGAGCAAGTTTCTTTCAGCCTTATACCGGTATTCCGACCAGAAGTACTGATATTTTGAGGTAAGAGATATTATCTTATTCTTAAATGATATTTTCTTCAATATCATTATGCCGAAATATTGATATGTACTTTTTTATCAAATTTAGTACTTTTTGTGTCGGAGTTACTATTCACGTATACGTTACTATTCACGTATATGGTACTATTCACGAATACGACACTATTCACCGAAAAATAAAATTTTTCCTTTTTGTCCAAGATATCTATTATAGTTACTATCTTTGATTGCATCCATGTTTTGATCTTTATTTTTGAATTCTGCTTCACAATTGATTATTATGAAGTATTATTGATCTTGGATAAACTGTTATACGAATCCCTACTATTTGTCCTCCTGTCTCACTGGATTCGTTTTCTTTAAGATATTTTTCATCATCCTCAGTCCTAAATGATGATATTACTGAATATTTTTGGCCTGTAGTGCAAAGATGAATGATTAACTGATGAATATCTTTGGCCCGTAGTGCAAAGATGAACATGTGTTGAGATGAACATGACCGACTGGTGATACAAATGAATATCTTTGGCCTGTAGTGCAAAGATGAATATTTGGTTAAAGATGATTATTAATTGATGTTACAGGAATAAAATATTGATGATGGACTTTTAAATCTTAGAAAATAGTAGAATTCATTCTCTACTTAACTCTTCTAATGGTTTGTTGTTTCCGCTGCAGTTGTTGATCTAAAACTTGTTGTCGATTATATTCTATCAGATTTTTCCCTGTTGAATACTAATGATAATTTGTTATATATTATCTTAGTCAGAATATTCTTTACTGGGCTAGTTGAGCTCACCCTTTTCCTTTTTGTTCCATTTTTCTTCTCAGGAGGTGAGAACATAGCAGGATCTAGTCGGGGTATGGAGTGATGGTTCTAGAAAGATGTTATAGCAGTCCTCACTATTTCTGTAAAATAGTGTTTGAATAATTGTAATGAGGACTTATTTGAGTGTGGATATTGTCTAGAAGACAATATTTATATTTAAACTCACAGTATGTGTTGTCGTATTTATATTGTACCATGTATTTGGCGACTCAGAATGGGTGTTGTATACCTATTTTGGGGGCGTCACAAAGGATATGATGGGGCTTCAAATATTCGAGGCGTGTTCAATGGATTGAAGGCTCTTATTTTAAAAGAAAATCCATATGCAAGGTATGTCCATTATTTTTCTCACTAACTCCAATTAGTTGTTATTGCTGTTGCCAAGAGCAGCCGTATTGTGAGTGATTTTTTTCAATATGTTACTATGATTGTGAATGTGGCTGGAGCATCATGTAAAAGGAAAGATAAACTTAGACTGCTTGAACATGATAGGATCGTGGAGTGTTTGGAAAAGGGAGAGATAGTTAGTAGTAAAGGAAAAAAAATAGAGAAATCAGTTTAAGACGGCCAGAAGATACTCGTTGGGGTCACATTATATAACAATAATCCGCCTTATGTCTATGTGGACTTCTGTATTACAAGTGCTTAAAAATGTGCATGATGATGGTGCTTTTGATGATAATAGCGGTATAGCCATAAGTTTGATTGATAAGATAGAGAATTATGAATTTGTATTTGTGATGCATTTGATGAAATATACATTGAGAATCACAAATGATTTGTCACTTGCCTTGCAACAAAAAGATCAAAATATTGTGCATGATGTGAGATTGATTGGGGTAATGAAAGCTCGACTACAAGATTTTAGGGAGGCGGAATGGGAGAATTTTTTGAAGGAAGTCAATATATTTTGTGAGAATGCGATCCCAATAATTAATATGGAAGACAACATGAGATCCCGTGTGCGACGCCCCCAAAATTAGGTATACACCACCCATCTTGGGTCATCAGATACATAGTACAGAATACAAATACAACTTACTAATACAACTGTCGTGTACAATACGACAAAACATAAACTGATAAAATATAATAGACATCAAGTTTAACTGCAGCGGAACAAGCAATCCATTAAAAGAGTCAAGTAGAAAATAAACTCTACTATCTTTTATGATTTAAAAGATTTTCCAATACTGTGATCGCTGAGACTCAGCTTAATAAAATAATCCACATCATCGAATCACCCCTGCACTACGGCCAAGGATATTCGTATATTCATTAATGGTCATGATCATGCCAACAACTGTCCATCAATGCACTACGGGCCAATGAGGACTTTTACCACATCATTTGTAACATTACGGTCATGATTATACCGAATAATCCCTGGTCATAATCATACCAAGTCCATTGATGCACTACAGGCCACAGATGACTTTCAACAGAATATAAACATGAGGATGATGACAATGATATAAGAATTCAATAAAACAAGTTCAAGAATTAATTTGCCCCAGAATTAACAACGTCCAAATTGTCAACATGATACTACTTTGTGGAGTAAAATTCAAGAATGATCAGGAGAATATTTTCATGAATAGATACTAGATGAAGCGCAAATGTCAAGGATATTCCACAAATTTTATGGAGTATAGAAGTCAAAACTTAACCAACTGAGTATAATAAAGAATGGAATAACAAAAGAAATCACCATGCATGCGATAGACCGCACAGACAGGTTATTCCAATAAAATAATAAATAATGGAACCAGGTCCGGCGTAAACGCACAGACAGGATATTCCGACAGAATAATAAATAATGGAACCAGGTCCGGTGTAAAACACACAGACAGGATGTTCCAACAGAATAATAACAAGACGGAACCAGGTCCGGTGTAAAACACACAGACAGGATGTTCCAACAGAATAATAATAAAAACGGAACCAGGTCCGGTGTAAAACACACAGACAGGATGTTCCAACAGAATAATAGAAGAATGTCACCAAGTATAGGGTAGACCACGTATACATGTTATTCCAACAGAATAATAAGAAATGGAATAACAACAGTTCTCTTCATGAATAAGAAAGAATAACACCCCTTACCTTAAAAGAACTGGATATTGGAAAAGTGAAGTAGCAGAATACTTTTATTCTCTCTCTCTTATTCTCTCTATACTTTCTCTCTCTATAGCTTGAATGAATTCGTGAAAAATAATGAAGCCCTAGGCCTCTATTTATAGAAAAACTGAGGGTGGCTCTTGGTCTTTACGAAGGGTCAAATGACTCTTGGTCTTAACGAAGGGTCAAATGACTCTTGGTAATATTGAAGGGACAACTACTATTGACGAAAGTAATTACTATTGACCAAGGTAAATACTATTGACGAAGGTAATTACTATTGACCAAGGTAAATACTATTGGCCAAGGTAAATACTATTGACGAAGGTAATTACTATTGACCAAGGTAAATACTATTGACGACGGTAATTACTATTGACCAAGGTAAATACTATTGACGACGATAATTACTATTGACGAAGAGACTCTTAGATGATGACATATGGGCCCCCCATAAAAAATAACCAAACTTACCACAACGTCTCAATTATTGATTTAATAATATAACATATTATACAGATGATACTATGACAATAATTTAAGAGATATGATGCAGCAATTACTGTAGCAATAATTGAGTATAGCTGAGTGACTTCTCACGTAAGCATCAATAATCAATACCGTGTGCTACTATGCAACCACGCGTATTACTGTACTTTTACTACCGGGTAGTTCAACAGTTTTAACGGTTTTAACGGTAACACCTCAGCCGTTATTTTATAGAAAGATAATTTTTATCGTTTTCTAACTACGACAATACTTCTGTTGTGGGGTCCACCAATGATTGTGCCGTTTTACGAATATTCTCCGACAAAAAGAATATTCTCCTACCAAACGAATATTTTAAAACAACTTGCTTACTTTGCAAAATTTATAAATATTACCCACAACTATAACATTATATCAAATTAACTCCATAATATTCAAAAATAATATTTATAGAAAATTCATCTTTATTTATAAAAGTTGGGGTCTTACAACCTCCCCTTCTTATGAAATTTCGCCCTCAAAATTAGGGTACGTACCTGGTATGTTGAAGAGGTAAGGATACCTTGATTTCATTTCAGATTCTAACTCCCAGGTCATTTCCTCAATATCGTGGTTTCTCCACAAAACTTTGACTTGAGGTATAACCTTGGAGCGTAGAATATGTTCCTTTTTATCCAAGATTTGAACAGGAACTTCTTCATACGTCAAATTTTTCGTTATTTCGTCCGGTTCTAACTCAATAATGTGGTTCGGGTCTTCCACATATTTGCGTAACATGGATATGTGAAAAATGTTATGAACACGAGACATACTTGGCGGTAAAGCAAGTCTATAAGCCACAGTTCCTACTCGATCGAGGATTAAAAATGGACCGATGTATCGAGGATTGAGCTTTCCTCTCTTTCCAAATCTCGTAACTCCTTTCCATGGAGCAACACGTAAGAACACATGATCTCCTACATCAAATTTCACGTCCTTTCGATGAAGATCAGCATAACTCTTTTGTCGATCTTGTGAGGTTTTTATACGTTGTCGGATCGTTTGAATCTTTTCTGTAGTCATACGTACCAACTCCGGTCCCAACAACGTTGCTTCACCCACCTCATCCCAGCATACTGGAGAACGACATTTTCTTCCATACAATGCTTCGAATGGAGCCATGCCAATACTTGCTTGATAACTGTTGTTGTAGGAAAACTCCACCAATGGTAAGAACTTGTCCCAACTTCCCTTGAAGTCAAAGACATAAAGTCTTAATAAATCTTCTAGAGTTTGAATAGTCCTATCTGATTGTCCGTCCGTCTGAGGATGATATGCCGAACTAAATCGTAAATCTGTGCCCATAGCTTTTTATAAACTAACCCAAAATCGTGAAGTGAATCTTGGGTCTCGATCAGAAACTATGGATACTGGCATACCATGCAGTCTTACAATCTCGTTTATGTACATACGAGCAAGACGTTCAAGTGTATAAGTTTCTCGTATCGGTAAGAAATGAGCAGACTTGGTCAATCTATCAACAATGATCCAAATCGCATCTATACCTTGAGAAACCATAGGAAGACCGATAACGAAATCCATGGTAATGTGCTCCCACTTCCATTCTGGAATTTCAAGTGGTTGCAATGGACCTTTTGGTACTTGAAGCTCCGCTTTGACTCGTTGACAAGTTAGACACCTTGAGATAAACAACGCTATCTCTCTCTTCATATTGCTCCACCAAAATGTATGACGAAGATCATGATACATTTTGGTACTTCCAGGATGGATTACAAACGGTGTGTTGTGCGCTTCCATCATGATTTCATACTTTAAATCAGGGTTGTTAGGAACACAAAGTCTGGAGTTGACTCGAAGTATTCTTTCTTCATCGATTCTTGCTTCCAGCATAGAACCTTCTTGCACTTTCTTCCTCATACGCATCAGCTCTAGGTCTGTAGCTTGAGCAACTTTAACTTTATCGATTAAAGTTGGTTCTACTCGTATATTCGCCATCATCACATGGGTCCCTGGAGTCTTTAACTCTATATCCATCCTTTGCAAGTCACACAAAATGGGCCTTTGCGTTGTTAATATTGCACTTGTACCCGCATATGATCTTCTACTCAATGCGTCAGCTACCACGTTCGCTTTTTCAGGATGGTATTGAATGGTATGATCATAATCTTTCAACAGTTCAAGCCAACGTCGTTGTCGCATGTTGAGTTCCTTTTGAGTGAAGAAATATTTGAGGCTTTTATGATCCGTAAAGATCTCCACCTTCTCCCCATACAAGTAATGCCTCCAAATTTTAAGTGCAAAGACAACAGCTGCCAACTCTAGATCATGAGTAGGATAATTCCTCTCATATTCCTTGAGTTGTCTTGATGCATAGACTATGACTTTTCTATGTTGCATGAGAACGCATCCCAACCCTTTGCTCGAAGCATCACTGTAGATGACAAATCCCTCCGAGCCAGATGGTATTGTTAGAACAGGTGCTGAAATGAGTCTCCTCTTGAGTTCTTGAAAACTCTGCTCACATTCTTCGCTCCAACCGAACTTTGTATCTTTTCGAGTCAGCTGAGTTAATGGAGTAGCGATTCGAGAAAATCCTTCCACGAATCTCCGATAATAACCAGCTAGACCGAGAAAGCTACGTACTTCGGTTACTAATTTAGGTTGCTCCCAGCTTTGAATTGCTTCAATCTTTACCGGGTCAACAGATATTCCACGAATAGATACTACGTGCCCAAGGAACGCTATCTCTTCCAGCCAGAACTCGCATTTCTTCAACTTGGCATAAAGTTTGTATTCACGAAGCTTTTGGAGTACCAGCCTCAAGTGTTGCTCATGATCTTCACGGCTTTTGGAATAAACAAGGATGTCATCGATAAAGACGACCACAAAGTGATCCAAATATTCCTTGAATACCCTGTTCATCATATCCATGAAGGCAGCAGGAGCATTAGTCAATCCAAAAGACATAACTAAGAATTCATAATGCCCATACCGAGTTCTGAAGGCAGTCTTTGGAATATCCTCAGTTCTAACCTTCAGCTGATGATATCCAGAACGAAAATCGATATTTGAAAAGAATTGTGCTCTTTGCAACTGGTCAAACAGGTCATCAATACGTGGCAATGGGTACCTATTTTTGATGGTGACATGATTCAACTCTCGATAATCAATACAAAGTCGCATACTCCCATCTTTCTTCTTCACGAACAGAACAGGAACACCCCAAGGAGAAGTACTAGGACGAATAAAACCAATGTCTAATAATTCCTGCAGTTGGGTCTTTAACTCCTGAAATTCAATAGGAGCCATTCGATATGGAGCTTTGGAAATGGGTTTTGTACCGGGTTCAAGGTCGATACAAAATTCAATTTCACGCTCTGGGGGTAGGCCAGGAAGTTCTTCGGGAAATATGTCAGGAAATTTATTAACAACAGGAATATCATTCAAAGCTGACGTATTTTTGTTTAGATCTGTGACATGAGCTAAGAAAGCTTGACATCCGTTTTTCAATAAACGAATAGCTTTATGGCTTGAGATGACAGCAATTGATTTTAATGGTTTGGTTGCTTGAATTCGCATAATAGGTCGATTAGGAATATGAAAGCTAACAACCTTACGAAAACAATCAATTTTTGCATGATGAGTAGTTAACCAATCAATCCCTAGAATCACGTCAAATGCAAGTATTTTTAATGAAATAAGATCGACAGGTAATGTGTGGGTACCAACTTGAACCAAACAAGACTTATAAACCGTGGATGTAATGAAGATTTCTCCCAATGGAGTTTCAACAGCTAAGTCAAAGTCTAATTTCTCCGGAATCAAATTTAATCGATGAGCGCAAGTAGGAGAAATAAAAGAATGGGTAGAACCGATATCAAATAAAGTATAGACTTCGTTAGAGTTTATGATAAGCTTACCCGTGATGACCTCATTCGGGTTCCTTGCTCTCTGGGAGTTCACAACAAACGTTCTCCCTTGCACAACCGGTTTTGACTTTTCTGGGACGGCCTTTGGTGCCTCCATCCTAGCTGAATTTGTCTTCAGTAAACGACAAAATCGGGCTAAATGACCTTCTCTTCCACAATTATAACATGCTTTGGACGGTGTTCGAGAGTGTTTTCCCGACCCTCTTTTGGGCTGAAGGCTTGGGCCGGGTCAAAGGAGGTCGGGCTCGTATGTTCGGAGATATAAGATCGGGGTCGGTTTCCCGATCCCAATAGGCCGGGGCCCCGTGTTCATCGTGAGGGTTGAGTTCGGGCCTGTTGGGTTTGGCTATTGGTTTGGGCCTGAGCATATGAGCAGTCCACATGCAGAGTTGGTGTGACAAGGAGTTTACGTGATTAAGGGTATCAACCCTAATCATACGTTAACAAGGCAACTCTGGAGGTAGTGGTGGAAAGGGATTCCACTTGCACTCTTTAAGAAGATTGTGTTGGACCCAAATATGGTAGCTAACATATTTAGGAGTCCTACTCTAATTCGGAAGAGGATACCAAGGTGGTGGGAGCTCTATAAATACAAGGCCAAGGTTACAATTAACAGGTAATATCTACTTGAAGTACTAAACACATAACCTCCATTGTTAAACCTTGTGAACGGCCTGTACTTATTCTCACACCGGAGCTATCACCCGGCGGCACGGCCGTCAAGCTTCTGTGTGATCTGTTATTGTGCAGGATTCAGCGCGTGGATTTTGTGATTGGACGCGCAGACGAAACTTGGCGTTAACAGACGGCATCGCGCAGTTTGGACTGATGTGCCCCTCCCCTCCGCATTTGAAACATATGATAGGTGGTCATTCTCCTTCCTTAACGACATGTGCTGGTGCTGACGTCTTTTCATCATTGTTGAATCTCCTCTTCTTGAAATGACCATTCTTATTGTTTTGGCCCTGATTACCACCGAAGTGGTTACCATTTCTGGCCTGTTGATTCCCTCCACGCTTGTTGTCACCGCTTCGATGACTGCTCTCACTGGTATTATCATTTTGCCGGCTGCTCTCTTTTAGTTGCGTTGTCTCGTTATCGCGCTCCACCAACTGAGCCCTATTTACAACATCTGAATACAAACACAATTTATGAGAAACAAGATGTTGACGTATCTCCGGCTTCAAACCTCTTAAAAACATCCGCGTCATTCTTTCTTCATTATCCACCAGGTGGGACGCAAACCGGGATAACTCCGTAAATTTTGCCTCGTACTGCGACACGGTCATATTATTCTGCTCCAATTTGATGAACTCCACCTCCTTCATGTGACGAATACTCTCGGGAAAGTATTTATCGTTAAACAGCTCTTGGAACTTCTCCCAAGACATCTTCAGTGCGGCAGGTTAAGTACGCTTTATCGATTCCCACCAGTAATTCGCCTCTCCTCGCAACATAAAGGCGGCAAAGGGAACCTTTTGCTCCTCGGAGCAACCCAAGACATCAAATATCTTGGTGATCTGCTTTATCCATGTTTCAGCTACAAGTGGTTTGGGTTCTCCCTTAAACTCCGGTGGTCCCAGCTCCTTAAACTGTTTAGCGGTGACCGCCAGAGAGTTTCCAGTATTTCCACCTACGTTGTGGACAGGAGCCGCTTTCACCTGTTGTTGCATGAATTGCATAAAACCTCTGAACATTCCATCATTCATCATCTGGTCAGTGTTATTGTTTGCATGAGGATTCTCGCCTTCCTGATGCACATTATCCTGATTATTGATACGTGGTGAATCAATAGTCGCCTGTGCTCCATTGCTATTCTCAACATTCTCAGATGCCATTTTCAGATACTGCCACAAAATAAAAATTAATTGATATGTCATATATTATCCTTATATTATGACCGACCAATTAAATACCATGCAAATAAACTTAGGTAGGTCATACTAGCGAAGGAATTCCTTGTCTCTCCCCTCCTAGTTCTATTCTCACATCTTAGCCAGGGATCATATCCCTAGGCTCTGATACCAACTGCGACGCCCCCAAAATTAGGTATACACCACCCATCTTGGGTCGTCAGATACATAGTACAGAATACAAATACAACTTACTAATACAACTGTCGTGTACAATACGACAAAACATAAACTGATAAAATATAATAGACATCAAGTTTAACTGCAGCGGAACAAGCAATCCATTAAAAGAGTCAAGTAGAAAATAAACTCTACTATCTTTTATGATTTAAAAGATTTTCCAATACTGTGATCGCTGAGACTCAGCTTAATAAAATAATCCACATCATCGAATCACCCCTGCACTACGGCCAAGGATATTCGTACATTCATTAATGGTCATGATCATGCCAACAACTGTCCATCAATGCACTACGGGCCAATGAGGACTTTTACCACATCATTTGTAACATTACGGTCATGATTATATCGAATAATCCCTGGTCATAATCATACCAAGTCCATCTATGCACTACATGCCACAGATGACTTTCAACAGAATATAAACATGAGGATGATGACAATGATATAATAATTCAATAAAACAAGTTCAAGAATTAATTTATCCCAGAATTAACAACGTCCAAATTGTCAACATGATACTACTTTGTGGAGTAAAATTCAAGAATGATCAGGAGAATATTTTCATGAATAGATACTAGATGAAGCGCAAATGTCAAGGATATTCCACAAATTTCATGGAGTATAGAAGTCAAAACTTAACCAACTGAGTATAATAAAGAATGGAATAACAAAAGAAATCACCATGCATGCGATAGACCGCACAGACAGGTTATTCCAACAGAATAATAAATAATAGAACCAGGTCCGGCGTAAACGCACAGACAGGATATTCCGACAGAATAATAAATAATGAAACCAGGTCCGGTGTAAAACACACAGACAGGATGTTCCAACAGAATAATAACAAGACGGAACCAGGTCCGGTGTAAAACACACAGACAGGATGTTCCAACATAATAATAATAAAAACGGAACCAGGTCCGGTGTAAAATACACAGACAGGATGTTCCAACAGAATAATAGAAGAATGTCACCAAGTATAGGGTAGACCACGTATACAGGTTATTCCAATAGAATAATAAGAAATGGAATAACAACAGTTCTCTTCATGAATAAGAAAGAATAACACCCCTTACCTTAAAAGAACTGGATATTGGAAAAGTGAAGTAGCAGAATACTTTTATTCTCTCTCTCTTATTCTCTCTATACTTTCTCTCTCTATAGCTTGAATGAATTCGTGAAAAATAATGAAGCCCTAGGCCTCTATTTATAGAAAAACTGATGGTGGCTCTTGGTCTTTACGAAGGGTCAAATGACTCTTGGTCTTAACGAAGGGTCAAATGACTCTTGGTAATATTGAAGGGACAACTACTATTGACGAAAGTAATTACTATTGACCAAGGTAAATACTATTGACGAAGGTAATTACTATTGACCAAGGTAAATACTATTGGCCAAGATAAATACTATTGACGAAGGTAATTACTATTAACCAAGGTAAATACTATTGACGACGGTAATTACTATTGACCAAGGTAAATACTATTGACGACGGTAATTACTATTGACGAAGAGACTCTTAGATGATGACATATGGGCCCCCCATAAAAAATAACCAAACTTACCACAACGTCTCAATTATTGATTTAATAATATAACATATTATACAGATGATACTATGACAATAATTTAAGAGATATGATGCAGCAATTACTGTAGCAATAATTGAGTATATCTGAGTGACTTCTCACGTAAGCATCAATAATCAATACCGTGTACTACTATGCAACCACGCGTATTACTGTACTTTTACTACCGGGTAGTTCAACAGTTTTAACGGTTTTAACGGTAACACCTCAGCCGTTATTTTATAGAAAGATAATTTTTGTCGTTTTCTAACTACGACAATACTTCTGTTGTGGGGTCCACCAATGATTGTGCCGTCGTACGAATATTTCCCGACAAAAAGAATATTCTCCGACCAAACGAATATTTTAAAACAACTTGCTTATTTTACAAAATTTATAAATATTGCCCACAACTATAACATTATATCAAATTAACTCCATAATATTCAAAAATGATATTTATAGAAAATTCATCTTTATTTATAAAAGTTGGAGTTTTACACCGTGGTCGTAGCAGGCGCAATGGACAAATTATTACTAATTTTCATCATTATCGTGTTGAGATTTTTTGTCAGGTATAATCTCTATAACTCTTTTTTCATTATTCCTATCTAAAAATTTATCTTTTTTTTTAATTATTACAATGTAGGTTGTTGATTCAATTGTTCAAGAGATGAACAATCATTTTTCAGAAGCAAGCACATAGTTACTTTTATGCATATCATGCCTTGATCCAAGGGATTCGTTCTCTCAATTTTGACAAAAATAAATTACTCCGTCTTGCTGAGCTTTATCCAGAAGATTTCTCATTGACTGATCGCATGATACTTGGGGATCAACTTGAAAATTACATTTATGATATGCGATGCGATAGTCAATTTTTTGGGATCGAAAATTTGGGTTTGGGAAGTCTTGCTAAGAAGTTGATTGAAACAAGAAGACATATGACTTTTACATTGATATATTGATTGATCGAGTTGGCTTTGGTTTTACCAGTTGCAACTGCTACTGTTGAAAGAGTATTCTCTGCGATGAAAATTGTCAAGACTGACTTGCGTAACAAAATGGGAGACGAGTGGATGAATGACAGTCTGATAGTTTATATTGAGAAGGATATTTTTTCAACAATTGAAAACGAACAAATTTTGAGACGTTTTCAAACTATGCAGACTCGCAGGATACAGTTGTCTGCTCTCAGTCGTACAATCGAAAAAAGCTCTTCAAGCGTCAATAAATAGATTTTTTTTATTGATGTATTTTGCCCCCCCTTAAAATATGTTCTGGTTCCGCCACTGTTTTCAAAGCTCACATATGACTCATTAAAAGTTATGATACAATAAAATTTATAATTTTTTTTAGATAGTTTACAGTATTTATCATTGTATTAAGTAAAATTAAATTTTTTTTATGACAATTCTGAATTTAAAAATATTTTAAATTGACTTAAAAAATTTAACAATAATAAAATAACATGGAACGAAGGGAGTATTAAATTTTAAGATAACAATTTAAAACAATATGATAATTTATGTTTTCAGTTATAAACTTAACACCTTTTTTTTTTTTATATTTTTTTAGTTGACACTTGGCTTGGAATATTCACATTTTCTTCCTAAATGTACCTATAGTTTTAAAAAAGAAAAAAAATAAAAAATAAGGAGATAAATTTGAGAAGAAACCAAAATCTCATTGTTTGATAGATTTTCCAGGATAGAAAAAAAAAGAGAGAATGAGAGAAATTAGAAGTAAATTTCCTTCAAAATTCGTAATGATTCTGAAGGAATTTGATCAAAAATTTATATTACATTTCAAATTATAAAAAATGTCCTTATAATGATTTATCAAAAATAATCTCATAACAATAAAATAATATTTTAAATTAATTTTTCCTTCTAAAACCCTCAAACACTTAGAAAAAAAAGTTTACTATCTTTTCATCACTTTTATTTTCTGACATAATTTTATGTTCTCATCTTTTATTTTTCTTCTCAAACTCACAAACTAGTAGGACTAGTTAGAATTTAATATGAAATTTGAATAAGATAATTTATTATTTTTGAAGTTTAGGGACTAAATAGGCAGTGACTCAAAGATGGAGGGTACAATTGCAAGGATGTTATACAATTCCCAAACTCTGCTAAAATTGTTGGGAAGAAAGGATTAGAGGAAGACGATGCTTTCATATTGTTTCAGGAGGACATTATTCAAGCTCAGGCTGGCTAACAAGTAAAATAGAAATGGAGATTTCCTTTGTATTTGGGAATCAGTTTCAGCCCACGATTCTCTCTCATCCATCTCCCAATTTCATTCCATCTGCTTCTTCAACAACTACAACTGTTACCACTGATTCTAGCTTTAGACCCACAAATGTCTCGACCAATTACTCCAACAATTTCTCAGTTTCATACAAAACAAGACAAACTGCTCTTCTTGATATTCAACAATCATCTGATTTGGACTCGGCTCTTGCAAGGTATTTTTACCCTCTTTATCGGGTGTCTAAATTGTTTAATTACCCTGTGCTTGACATGTGAAGTAGTCTGGAGAACCTTTTTTTTATGCAGTTTTATTGGATTTGCCGAGTGCTCATGAAATCCAAAGCTAAAATTTTAACTGGGTTTTGTGGAATATAATGGATTCCATTAAATCATTTTACGTTTGGGTAATTGGGTGTCTATATTGCTCACTATGTGTTTGCCATGTGGAGTAGTTTTCCTTTTTATGCAACTTTATTGGGTTTGCTTAGTGGTCATGAAGTCTGAAGCTAAAATATTTTCTGTTTTTGATAAAATGCCCCATGACTTTAAGATATTTAATGCTTCAGCACTTGTACTTTTTTATAGTATTTGTTTTTTCAGTTTCAGTTCCCCTCCTTATATCTTCTAATTCAGTAATTTGAAATTTTTTTTTTATATAATAAAAATCCTCCCTTTAATTGGATCCTCCAATGTATTTTATGATATTTCTGTTTTACAGGTCAGGAAGGATGTTGAGGGTTCAAGACCTGAATGTTGTTTTGCGTCATTTTGGGAAGTTAAGCAGATTGAAGGAGCTTTCTCAGGTCCCACAACTTGAATACTGCTGTACTTTGAAATGATAAGGATGATACAGTTGTTTTCCCTGTATCTATAATTTGTGGAGTTGAACATGCATTTGTATTTAAATTTAAATGAGAATAGCATTACTACTTTCCGATTTCGGTTTGTCTTGGTATATTGTGCTTAATGCTTATTGTTCGGGAGTGTTTTCCCGACCCTCTTTTGTTCTGAAGGCTTGGGTCGGGTCAAAGGAGGTCGGGCTCGTATGTTCAGAGATGTAAGATCGGGGTCGGTTACCCGATCCCAATAGGCTGGGGCCCGTGGTCATCGTGAGGGTTGAGTTCGGGCCTGTTGGGTTGGGCTATTGGTTTGGGCCTGAGCGTATGAGCAGTCCACATGCAGAGTTGGTGCGACAAGGAGTTTACGTGATTAAGGGCATCAGCCCTAATCCTACGTCAACAAGGTAACTCTGGATGTAGTGATGGAAAGGGATTCCACTTACACTTTTTAAGGAGATTGTGTTGGACCCAAATATGGTAGCTAACATATTTAGGAGTCCTACTCTAATCCAAAGAAGAGGATACCAATGTGGTGGGAGCTCTATAAATACAAGGCCGAGGTTACAATTAACAGGTAATATCTACTTTGAGCACTAAACATATAAACCTCCATTGTTAAACCTTGTGAACGGCCTGTGCTTATTCTCACACCGGAGCTATCCCCCGGCGGTACGGCCGTCAAGCTTCTGTGTGATCTGTTATTGTGCAGGATTCAGGGCGTGGATTTTGTGATTGGACGCGCGGACGAACTTGGCGTTAACATTGGCGCTAGAAGGAGGGCTTCTTTGCAACCACAAATACTTTTCTTCGGCAGCAATCATGACGAGTAGAGATAATATCGCTGTCTCGGAAAGAGCCAAGACCCAGCAGTCCCACCAAACAACTCAGGCGAGGGGGTCAGTGAAGGACCGACTGGGGTCTAAAATACAGGAGGTAGAAGAGTTACCAGTCCATGATCTTCGGCGGAAGCTCTTCCCCGAGAGTCAACACACGCCTCATCAGGCGAGTCAGGCCGACGAGAGGCACTCTCAAGCCCTCGTGAGGCAAGACCGGGGAGCAGGAAGCCGAGACCAACGAGAGTTTCTCTTGCAGAAGAGACTGGACCAGAATAAAGACGCCATGTTGGCGCTCCAGCTGCAACGATTGGAGTTGGAGAGACAGATGGCCAACATGGTCGGGGATCAAGAAGTGAGTTCCAGAAGGCGTAGGAATCGAAGCCGGTCCCGATCGCCTCGGCGGGGGGAGGCAAGAAGAGAACAGAGCAGGCACCGGAGTCGCTCTAGAGATGGAAAGAGCAGAGGGAGGAGTCCTTCGGCCGGGCGCCGATCAGAACACCGAGGCAGGACCGGGCAGATAGAAAGGGAAGCGTCTCCTGATTATGGGAGGGACAAACCTCGATCGTCCCCTCATAAGGAAGGATCCGACCCCCTTACCCGGAGAGTGTCTGAATTAGAAAGGTTGCTAGGGACAAAAAACTCGACGGGGACATCTTCGGCAGGTTTAGGATCTCCCTTTTCGCCCGAAATCAACCGGGTGATAGCCGATCCAAAGAAGAAGATGCCCCCGATGGAGACATACGACGGATTGGGAGACCCCTACGACCATTCGGATGGATATGATCGCCTGATGTCGTACTATGGGCATTCGGATGCAGCCAAATGCCACATGTTCGCTACAACACTTAAGAAGAGTGCCAGGGAGTGGTTGGGAACCCTGGCACCAGGATCAATCGGGTCATGGAACGATCTTCGTGAAAAATTCCATGCTCGGTTCGGCAGCAACCGAAGACGAGGGAAGATCACGGCGTCCCTCATGCAGGTACGGCAGAAATCAGACGAGACCCTAAGTCAGTTCGTCAAACGATTTAGAGAGGCAGTGGGATCTGTAGCGGAGCTGAATTCCCCACAAGCACTGGGATTTTTTACGACCGGCTTAGACATCGGGAGATCTAAGAAGCTGGTAAAGGATTTGGTGATTAACCCTCCGGCAGACTTGACCGAGGCCTTTCATCGGGCATAAGGGTTCATCGCTATAGAGGAAGCTTTGGAAAATTTCAAACCACACCAACAACCTTACGAGAAAGCTAAAGATCGGGAAAAACCGACCTACCAACGTTCGGACAATAACCAGTGGAAATCAGACCGTACGGAAAAGAAAAACTTCAATGGGGGAGGTTCAGGTAGCAACCGGCCTCCGCTACCCAACCGTAACGTCAGCAAGGTCTATACTCCCCTCACCGCGGATCGGTCGAAAATCCTGCAGGAAATGAAAAACCAACCATTCTACGAGCCATGCCCCAGGCGAACTAAGCCCGGAAAGCGTGGTCGGGATAAGTATTGTGAATACCATCAGAGTACCGGACACTCGACCGAAGCATGCGTTAATCTGATGGATATGATCGAGAAAAATGTCCAAAACGGACAACTGTTACAATACGTGGCAGGCCGGGGAAATGCCGAGGTGCCCAGAGAGGAGATCGCAGATCAGAACCCGGATACCCAGGCGCCGCAGAACCCCCCAGCCAGAGGTGTAGTTGATGTCATTTCGGGGGGTTCCGTTAGACGGGTATCGGGAAGAAAAAGAAGTGGGACTCTGGAAGCAGTGCTATCTGTTTCGGGGTCAACCCCTAGAAAGGATCGGGCATATCCGGGAACGTCTATCTCATTTACGGACGAAGACTACCCGACAGATCTCATTGAGCCCCACGATGGTGCTTTGGTAATAACGGCTCAGGTCGGGATAGTGGATATGAAAGAATGATGATAGATAACGGGTCTTCGGTCGACATCCTGTATTCCCACGCCTATCAGAGGTTAGACCTGCAAGGAAAGAAGATGGATTTGGGAGGGGAAGGCCCCTTGTACGGATTTAGTGGAGATCCGGTGCTTGTGTTGGGCACCATCGAGATGCCAGTCAAATTTGGTACGGCACCTAATCAAGTCGAAATAGTGGTGAAATTTTTTGTCGTCCAAATAGACTCGGCATATAACGCGATCCTCGGAAGGCCTACCTTGGCAGCCCTGCAAGCAGTAACATCGATACCCCATTTTAAAATCAAGTTTCCAACACCGAACGGGATCGGGGAGGTGAAAGGTGACCTAGATATAGCCCGAAGGTGTTACCGAAACAGCTTGATTTCTTCAGGGGTCGGGGTCTGCAAACAAAAACAGACAATGGCCATTGAGATCGAACCATTCACGGAGGGAAGCACAGAGCCACTTGCTCTTCCGGCCGAAGAAACTAATGATGTAGAATTGGTACCTGGGCAGGAAGACAAAATAATTAAGATTGGGTCGGGGTTATCAGAACCCTTCCGGACCGGGCTGATAGAATTACTCCGAGTCTATGCCGATATCTTTGCATGGGAACCCAGCGACATGCCGGGGGTAAGTGAATCAGTGGCTCTACACCGGCTGCACGTGGACCCTGACAAGAAACCGGTCATACAGAAGCGGAGGATTTTCGCCCCAGAAAGGCAAAAAATCATCGACGAAGAGATCGCCAAGCTCCTGGAGGCCGAATTCATCTTCGAGATTGATTACCCGGAGTGGTTGGCCAACGTGGTTTTGGTCCAGAAGCAAAATGGGAAATGGAGGTTGTGTATTGATTACACGGATCTAAACAGGGCGTGTCCGAAGGATTTCTACCTTTTGCCCAACATAGATCAACTGATCGACGCCACGTCGGGATACGGTATGTTGAGTTTTATGGATGCATTCTCTGGGTACCACCAGATTTCGATGAATAAGGAAGACATCCCGAAGACAAGTTTTATCACACATCGGGCGATTTACGCATACAGGAAAATGACCTTCGGGCTATTAAATGCCGGGGCAACTTATCAACGAATGATGAACCTGGTGTTCACGAAGCAATTGGGGAGGAGCATGGAGGTATACGTAGACGACATGATCGTTAAAAGCATGTCAGTCCGCAAACATCTTGAAGATCTGGAGGACTGTTTCGAGACGGTCCGAAAACGCAAGCTAAGGCTAAACCCGACCAAATGCACTTTTGGGCTGGGATCGGGTAAATTTCTAGGATACTTGGTCAGCAAAAGGGGAATCGAAGCAAACCCAGAGAAAATCCAGGCAGTCCTGGATATGAAATCACCAAAGTCATACAAGGATGTGCAGAGACTAACGGGTCGGATTGCGGCCCTACGAAGGTTCGTCTCTAAATCAGCTGAGAGGTGCCTTCCATTTTTTGACACCCTGAAAGGGCCCACGAACAAGAAAAGCTTCCAGTGGACCTCAGAATGCGAGGACGCGTTCCAAGGGATCAAACGATATCTTTCTTCGGCACCTCTGCTGATGAAACCAATCCCTTCGGAACCCCTATATCTTTATCTGGCGGCGAGTTCGATGGCAGTGGGGCGGCATTGGTTCGGGTCCAAGGAGGAAATCAGTTCCCCGTGTACTACGTCAGCCACGTACTTCGGGACGCAGAACTCCGATACCCGAACCTGGAAAAATTCGCCTATGCCTTAATCATTGCAAGCAGAAAACTTCGGCATTATTTCCAGGGTCGGGTGGTGGTGGTATACACCGATCAGCCGTTGAAGAAAATTCTACACCGACCTGAGGTTTTTGGAAGACTGGCGGCATGGGCAATGGAGCTAACACAGTTCGCGATAGAGTATCATCCCCGAACGGCAATCAAAGGCCAGGCGCTAGCAGACTTCGTCGTGGAATGTTCGTTTTCGGAGCCAGATGTGGGATCGGTGGCCGAAACACAACCCATAAAGACTTCATGGACACTATATGTCGATGGCTCGTCAACGTCAGACATCAGTGGTGCAGGGGTCATACTGACGAGCCCCGAAGGATTCAAGGTCCAACAAGCTATTCGATTTAAGTTCAGAGCGACCAACAACGAAGCAGAATATGAGGCCGTTCTAGCCGGGTTAAAATTGGCCCGAAGCCTGGAAGTACAAAACTTGGTCATCTACAGTGACTCGCAGCTGGTCGTCAAACAGATATCGGGAGAGTATGCGGCTCGGGGGGCGAGAATGACGAAGTACTTAGCCGAGACAAAGAATAAACTGACATACTTCCACACGGTCAGCTGTCAGGAAATTGACCGATCCGACAATACAATAGCAGATGCCCTGGCCAGACTGGCAACAACCGATGCCAACTCCTTCAACGGTTCGGTATATCTAGAGACATTGGAGCAGCCTAGTGTCTCAAAAGAGGAGGCATTATGTATTGATCGGCTAGACTGTTGGCTTACGCCCTACATCTGTTATCTGGCTGACGGAACCTTACCATCAGACCGCATCCTAGCAAGAAAGATCAAGCATCGAAGTTCGAATTTCGTACTGATTGATGGAGATTTGTATCGAAGGGCCTTCAGCTCTCCCTTACTTAAATGTTTAACACCGTCAGAGGCAATCTACGCACTTCGAGAGGTACATGAAGGGATCTGTGGAGATCACATGGGCGCCAAGTCACTGGCGAATAAAATTCTAAGACAGGGGTATTACTGGCCAACCATTTACACAGAGGCCAAGGAACTCGTCAAAAAATGTCCCAAGTGTCAACTGAACAGCAACATCCCGCATCAACCCCCCGAAGAACTCTACTCGGTCTTATCCCCGATCCCCTTCGCAGTATGGGGAATCGACATCCTAGGACCTCTGTCGAAGGCCAAAGGGCAAGTCAGCTTTGTAATAGTGGCTATCGATTACATGACAAAGTGGGTCGAAGCCAAACCACTGCAGAAGATTACCGAACAGGAATGTCTTAAATTTGTGAAAGAAGGAATAGTTTATCGGTTCGGCATCCCGATGGCTGTAGTATCGGATAACGGTAGACAGTTCGTGGGGTCAAAGTTTGAAAGCTTCCTGAAAGAGTTGGGAATTCAACACCGGAAGACTTCGGTTGCCCACCCTCAGTCAAACGGTCAAGTGGAAGTGACAAATCGAACCCTACTCAACGGGATAAAAAGAAGATTGGATGAACTGAAGGGTCGGTGGCCCGAGGAACTGCTTAGCGTTTTGTGGGCATACCGGACGACCCCGAGGACAACCACTGGAGACTCCCCTTTCCGACTGGCCTATGGGACTGATGCACTCATACCAGTAGAGATCGGGTCACCCACTCTTCGGGTCAGCCAGTACAAAGAGCTCTACAACGATGAAGGTCTGAAAGTAAATCTGGACCTGCTAGACGAGGCTCGTGATGCTGCGGTGTTGAGGTTGGCCCTTTACCAACAGAAGACAGCCCGACACTATAACCAGAAGGTGAATTTGAGGAGGTTCGAGGTAGGAGATTTGGTGCTTCGGGAGGCAGAGGCATCAACCCCCCAGAACACAGGAAAATTAATGCCTAACTGGGAGGGGCCTTATGAGATAGTAGAAGTGCCGAAGCCAGGGACTTACCGGCTTCGAGCAATGGATGGGTCGGAAGTAAAGAATACATGGCATGCTGGAAGACTTAGGAGATATTACCAGTAAATACATGCCTGTTCTTTCCCGATAATGGTGTAATTTATGCAATTTATCAATGAAAGGAAAACTTCTCTCAAGAGAAACGTTTGTACTTCATTTTAATCTTGCACTGCTTTACCAATCATATAAGCTTCGAGCGTAAAACGATCAGACGGTTCGAGAGAGCTTAACTGGTTGATAAACGCCACAAGTATAACTGATCGACAAAGCTACACATCCGATCATATAAGCTTTGAGCGTAAAACGATCAGACGGTTCGAGAGAACTTAACTGGTTGATAAGCGCCACAAGTATAACTGATCGACAAAAGTTACAAATCCGAGACAGTACGCTTTAGACATAAATTGACCAGACAGTCAGAAATGACCTAACTGGGCGATAAAAGTAAAGTCGAACTGATCGAGATAACTACTTAGAAAGTTTTTGTCTTCATTTATATTCGCAAAGTTTTACAATTCTCGATCAGATGAGCTTCGGGTACATACACCGTCGGCTTCACTGGTCAGGTGAGTTACAAGACTTAGAAAAGAAAAATTACAACTATGAAAAGCAGATACTAAAAAGAACTATGGTAAGTCATCATCGGCCTCGGCCTCCTCATCGGAAGAGTCAAGGATCGAGGCATCCAGGCCGGCATCGACAAGCTTCGCTCTCGCTTTTTCCCGATAGGCCTCCACCCCTTCACCAAACTGGGTCATGATCTTATCGGTCAAAGCAGGCGATTCTTCGTATTCCTTGATGGCAGCTTGTTTGAGGGAGACCTGTTCGGCCATCAAGGTGTCGTTCGCCTGGATCAAAGTCCTCAGCTGAGCATGAACCCCAGTGAACTTCCCCTCGAGGGCCTCCAGATTCCCCACCAGGGCTCTATTCTCTTCGGCCATCAACTCCTTGTCATGCACCAGCTTCTTGGCATGATCGTTGAGACCGACGAACTCTTGTTGAAGTAGGGAATTTTGTTCTTCGAGTTCAGCAATCCGACGATTAGCCTGGGATACTTTATTCCTGGTATCGGCATGAAGATCCCGCTCCCTCCTCAGCTCCGAATCCCGACCCGATAATTCGGCTTGGAGAAGCTCCACGTCGGTTCTCAGCTGGACCTCTCTCTTGGTGGAGCGGGCAAGAGGAGCGATAGCTCGAGCAAGGATGGCGTTGGCCTAAATACATAGGCGAATTGGTCAGACAGCAAAAAAATGAATGAAGACATATATACAAATGAGGATAAATACCTGAGTCTGGGCTCGGAGATAGGTAACCAGAAAATCCTCTGACGAAAAGTTCTTGAACCGTTCATCATCACCGGAAAGCTTGAATTGATCAAGCAAGTGGAATGGGAATTTGTCAGCTGGGCTCTTCGGCCAGCAGGTGGTTGGGGATCCTCCGGAAGAGCTAGCCTTGGACTTCGGGGAAGAAGCATTGATCGGGGCAACGACCTCCTCGGCATGGGAGGGCCCCTCGACCAACCGCGGCTTCTTCGAAGCGGGCTCCAGAAGCTGATCTGGAGTACCCTCCGAATCTTCGGCCACCGTCACTATGATCGGAGTTGGAGGAGTTGATTTCAGAGCAGGCTTCGGCGGGGGCGCGACAATGGCCTTGGGGGGAGCTCGAACAGAAGGTCTTTTCTTCGACTTCTTTAGCAAAGCCATCTTGTCGGCCCCCTTCATCTGCAACACACTTTTCGTGGAAGCATCAGCCTTAGATGGTTCGGGAAGAGGGCCGGTTGACGAACCGACAGACATTTCGGCAATTAGAACAGCCTCGTCTGAAGGAGAGTCGTCAGCGGCTGGGAGATGGATTGGCTCGATAAGGATCGGCAATGGGGACAGGGCCTCTTCAGTATTGTTTGGCTTGAAGATGGTCACTACAGCATAAAATAAAAGCATGATTATGAAAATCGAAGCAAAAGATCGGGTGAATAAGAAAACAAGGTCGGATAGATTAACTTACAGCCGTGTTCGTAGAGCCAGGATTCGTTGGACACGATTCCTAGACCCCAATTAGTCTGCCTCAGAAGGGCGTAAAACTTCTTGAAGGCTGCCGAACGACTCTTCGGAAATTTGTTGACCTTCATGGGGACATCTTCGGGACCGGCCCAGTTGGGGAGAAGGTTAAGATCGGTTCCCCTCATGAAGAACCATTGTGAATGTCACCCCTTGTTGCTGGATGGGGTCTTCACGAAGGTGTCCCGTCCAGGAACACGGTTCAGATGGCGAAGGCCGGGCTCCTTTGACCGACCCACCGAGAACAGGACGAAGAAGAAATCCAGCCCGGGGGTGATGCCAGCCTCCTGGCAGAGGGCGATGAAGCTGATCAGCTGGATATAGGAGTTGGGAGCCAACTGGGAGAACCCGATCCCTACCAGGCAGAGGAAAGAGGAGATGAATTCGTGGAGGGGGAACCGAACCCCGTACCTTAGTGCATACAGATGGACGGCTACCCATTCGCCCTCGGGTCGGTGGTACATCCTCTCGCTGGCCTCAGGAACCCGAAGCTTGTATTCTTTGGGGATGTTGAATAAAGTTTGGATGTCCGACAGTTGTGAGTAGGTGATGGAAGATTTGGTGTTGATGACAGCGTAGTCGGTTTCCGAAGCGTAGAATTGGCGAATTTTGGTTTCGGCGTTCTCCACGGAGAGTTCAACCGGAGTAGCCTCCAGCTCGATTTGGAGAAGGTCACCGGAGTTAAGAGTGGGAGTGCCGGCTGCTATGGTTGGTAGAGGACGAGGATCGCTGGAATCAGCCATTTATGGTGGGAAGAAGGAAAGAGAAGACAAGAGCTTAGTGGAGAAATGGCACGAACTGAAGAAATCTGGAAAAATGAGTGTCTCGCCGGAAATCGCTCTTGCCGGAAAAGTTCGACAGAGATTCAAAATATTAAAGGCTCGAAAAAGTGACGCTGCTGTATGTTGGGGGGCTTATATAGCCCGTCTGGCACGGCTTCCAAAGGCGGCTATTTATGGCAGGCGGGCCCAGTTGTGAGAAAACGTGTACTAGCTCGCGGACCGAGGAGAAACCGTTTGGGTTCCCGAGACAACTCACCATTATGGCGTGACTATCCGAATTCATGTCCTTTCAAGTCTCGTGTCATAAATATCTTATAACAAGAGACTGGGGGGCAATGTTCGGGAGTGTTTTCCCGACCCTCTTTTGTTCTGAAGGCTTGGGTCGGGTCAAAGGAGGTCGGGCTCGTATGTTCAGAGATGTAAGATCGGGGTCGGTTACCCGATCCCAATAGGCTGGGGCCCGTGGTCATCGTGAGGGTTGAGTTCGGGCCTGTTGGGTTGGGCTATTGGTTTGGGCCTGAGCGTATGAGCAGTCCACATGCAGAGTTGGTGCGACGAGGAGTTTACGTGATTAAGGGCATCAGCCTTAATCCTACGTCAACAAGGTAACTCTGGATGTAGTGATGGAAAGGGATTCCACTTACACTTTTTAAGGAGATTGTGTTGGACCCAAATATGGTAGCTAACATATTTAGGAGTCCTACTCTAATCCAAAGAAGAGGATACCAATGTGGTGGGAGCTCTATAAATACAAGGCCGAGGTTACAATTAACAGGTAATATCTACTTTGAGCACTAAACATATAAACCTCCATTGTTAAACCTTGTGAACGGCCTGTGCTTATTCTCACACCGGAGCTATCCCCCGGCGGTACGGCCGTCAAGCTTCTGTGTGATCTGTTATTGTGCAGGATTCAGCGCGTGGATTTTGTGATTGGACGCGCGGACGAACTTGGCGTTAACACTTATAATATTTTACCTTTTTTTTAAGTTGGTATATAGCTCATGTTCACGTCAAAGCTCCTAGTAAATGTTATTTTTTTTGGTCTCTAGTAGAAGAAAAAGCTTGTTTGCTCTGGATCCTTTAATGATAAAATCAGTTGGTTTCAGTTGTTTAGTTGAACCTGAAGAGAGTTTGGGGCTCACCTTCAGAAATAAAATCCTTTAAAGCTTTGGGAGTGGTATGAGGAAAAAGCTTTCCCCTGTTCATTTGTTAATGTCATAACAAAAGATTCTTTGACTTTGTGGGTTCTTTGCTATTCTTCGGGGTGCTTGGACGGAGTGCAATGATTGTCTTCAGAGGTTGCTGCTTGCTTTCTCATTTGTTGTGGGACATGATTACTTTTCTTACTTCTCTGTGGGCCTCTGCGAATGTTTTTTTAGGGGTTCCTATTTCAGATTTACGAAAAGATTGTAGGGTTATCCTGCATTAGAGGCTTTGTAATCTTTTACTTTTGTTTTTGTGGTGGACTCCTCGTCCTTCTCATATTTTGAATCTTATCTATCTTCCAATAAATCTTCTTTCTTTTATCAAAAAGACAAGCGAAATGACAATTCAAAAGGAATAAAAGAAAGAAGCAACTGCACTCTAAATTTTTCTAAATGACGAGTTGAATCCCCTTAACTAGTTTCTAGAATTTGCGTTACTCTGAAGCAGATGAAAAGCTCCTCTCAGTCTCCTGATTTGTTACGAAGTTAAATTAGAGATAACTTGTGATATAATTCTTATTTAGACATTGAAGTAGGATGTGGATTTCTTATGTCATCTGGGCCAGTGGTCATATCTTACTGAAAAGGTGTTCAATGAAGCCGAATAATTTAATCCTAGATATCCTCATTGAGCTCTCATAATCCTTCAAGTGTTTCTAGAAGGGAGATCTGCACGGTAATTTTGGATCAAGGGACTATGATCCGGAGCAGGATTTAAAAACATAATAGATTAACTGCCCCCCCCCCCCCAAAAAAAAATAAAAAATAAAAAAATAAAATAAATAAATAAATAAATAATTCTAGTGGTAGACAGTACATCATTGTCATTTAAGAAGCTCATTTCCCTGTAGTTAAATTATTTGTGTTGAACAGTGGAATTTTGGTTGATGAACGATGTGATAATCGCTTCTAAGTTTTCATGATTACATTTGGAAAACCAAGCTCTTAACATGCTGCTTAATTTCTTGAATTGTGACGGTTTCAATTTTCTATATACTAGATTTTCTATTTATTGAAAGTTGTTCTTTTGATTAAGTTTGAGCGTGTAATATAGGACTACACTCTAAAAGAACATTTGCACCTATTATTAGTACAGTTCCAACAAGGTTTCTTCTTAAAGATTATGATTTTGTAGTCACAATTGATTAGCATATATTTAAGAAATGCATATATTATTATTTGTTACTTTGTTTGATTTTTGTGTTTTTTTACAAGTGATTTGTAAGTTTTTGAAAAGATTTGTTTCACCTCTTTTATGTACAATCAAGGATGGAAGACCTCCATTTTTTTCCTTCTCTCTTCATCTTGGTCTGTCTATTCATCTGTAGTTAGTTCTTGCCCCATCCTTAGGATTAAAGCTTAGTTCGTTGTCTGTATTCCCTTGCCTGTTACTGATGTTAACAATGATTGTATTGTAACCATTGCAGCTTTTTGGTTGGATGCAACAAAATGGGAAAATCAGTTTTGCTTCCTATAGCAGTTATATAAAGCTCATGGGGAAGCGCCTTAATCCTGGAAAGGCGTTAGAAATATATAATAGCATAAAAGTTGAGTCAACTAGGAATCATGTCTCTGTCTGTAATTCAGTACTTAGTTGTCTGGTCAAGAGTGGTAACTTTGAGAGCAGCGTCAAACTATTCCATCAGATGAAGCAAGATGGTCTAAAACCAGATATTGTTACATATAGTACGGTATGTATTCTATGTCGTACATGTTGCTATAAATACCAGTGTAGTGATTATGTACAGAAGTTTTATAAACTTAAATTAATTTATTATTGAACCTTAAGTGCACCGGTGCATTTGTTGACCTCCATAACTAATATTTTTTTGTAATGCTTAGCTACTTGCAGGCTGTTCCAAACTCAAAAATGGCTACTCTAAGGCGTTGGATCTGGTTCAGGAGCTGAAGTATAATGGGCTGATCATGGATAGTGTAATCTATGGGATACTTCTAGATGTCTGTGCTTCAAATAGTCGGTGCGAAGAAGCAGAGAGCTATTTTAACCAAATGAAGGATGAAGGCCATTCTCCTAATGTCTTCCATTACGGCTCTTTGCTCAATGCTTACTCAATAAATGGAAATTATAAGAAGGCCGGTGAGATAATTGAAAACATGAAATCTGCAGGGTTAGTACCAAATAAGGTTTGTTTCACGTTTCCTTGTCATTGAAAATCATAATTTTCCAAGCAGTCAAATTTTCATATATTCTTACATATCTATTGAAAATTAAAATAGGTGATAATCATTAGGCCCAAAAACAACATGATATTATTGGCTGCAAGGCACACATAATCTACCCGTGCCAATCGTTTATGGTTTACCAAAACATTAGGTACACAAGAAATGGAGTATTGCAATACATGAATTGTACTTACAAATTGTTATAATTAACTTATACCTACAAATATATAATGTTTTTATTCTCCACATTCTCATTTTTGACATAGATGGGGGAATATATACATGTGGGTCTGTAGTTTGGCCCTTGAAACTATGAGCAATCTACCCAAGTCTGCTTACGCTCCATTTATAACTTGGAATGAGACCAATGGACTTATTAAAAAAAACACGAAAGGAAAAGGATTGGGACCAATTAATGTGATTGGAACTATATAGTTCAATAATGTACCATCCATGTACTAAGGTCATAAACCCTATACTTCATATATATAATTCCTTTTGATTTTTCCTTTAACTTTGATATATTGGGATAAAAGATAATTTTGGTTCCTCCTACTAATAAAAAAATAAAATAAAACAACATAAAAAGGTTCCTGTTCACCTTCAAAGGACATGATGCCTTTTGTGCTTATCTTTTGGCCTCGGTCATGGGAGTGGTTTGTATAGGGATTGGTGATCTATTTTATGCATTTATAATCATTTTCTGTGACTTGTTTCTCCTTGGAGGACTTCTTACCTCCCCTATCGTGTTTTCTCTTCTTTTTAATAAAAACTTTTTCCTTTATCAAATAGAAGAAGATAAGTTGGTTCCAATTTATCTTTGTTATGTATCATGGCACTCTTTTTCCTCCCTTTCTTCGCCTGTATTGAAAGTGCTCCATTTGGGTTACCGCTCTTAAATGTGTCAAGCTTCTGTCCCAATGTTTGATATAATCCATATGGTTAATCCTTGCAGGTCATTTTGACTAGTTTACTGAAGGTTTATGTTAAAGGAGGTTTGTTCGAGAAATCAAGAGAACTACTAAATGATTTGGATGGTCTGGGCTATGCTGAAAATGAGGTAAACATAATGCAATTGTCTTTTTCATGACCTACTTAAGGCTAAAGGGTACATTAACCTTTAAAAATATGTTAGTTAATTTATTCTTATTTGTCGATAACCTTAAGGTCGTTGGTTTCAATCCCCATACTTTGGGCCAAACTTACTTATCAATTTCATTATTTTTTTGATTTTAAATATTCTTAATGAATATATTTTATAAGGAAAATTATTTTCTAAAAGTAAATTTTTAGAGCTTGGGAGAAGCTAGGGGAACTGGGGAAGTTCACATGTATGAATACAATAGTGCTTGTGAGACTAATACCAAATTAGTTTAATGTTTGAATTTTTTTGGTTTAAACTTATTTTTCTTATCTTGCATACCAACACAATTCTAGTCATTTTTTGTGGCTTATCAATGCAATTTTGTGGTAGATGCCGTACTGTATACTGATGGATGGTCTCGCCAAGGCTGGACATATACAGGAAGCCAAATCAGTTTTTGATGAAATGAAGGGTAAACATGTGAAAACTGGTATGTTTCTGTTAAAGCACAAGGATGTTTGTTATGATATCTTGCTCCGAGTCAGCCCCTGTACCTTCTTTGTCCCTCTCTATATTAATAAAGCAGTTTCATGGATTTATTTCATTGTTTGAGTTAGTATATTGTCTCTTTCTTGTCCTTCTCTTTGGTGGTATGTGCTTCCAGCTCTGGTACATGTTAATGTTTAAAAACGTGTTTAATTTTGGTATATATAGTGGGATTAGCACTACATTTCTAGAGTTCAGTTAGTAACTTTTCTGGGTTGAAAAGGCAAGATGTAATTTAGCATGATTTATTAGCAGTACTTGGGGGCAAGTGGTATTATTAGTGAAGGTACCATGTCAAAGAAGGACAAGGGGTCAAAATAACCACAATATACTTGTTTTGTCATTAGAAATTACAAAAATATTCCTCGATTGAACAATGTATTGTTGACTATCCAGTAAACCCACACTCTACATTGGCACATATACATACAAATACTCCATACTTATGGTCTAGTTTCTTTGAACTGTTTGTTGATTGATTGACTTTTCTCTATCACATTTCAATGGTCCAATTTTAAACAATCTTGTATTGGTCAAAACTATTTTGTTGATTTTTTACTTTTAATTTTTTTCCGTATGTAATTAGAGTTTTCCATCATTATTAAAGTGCGGAGTTTGTTTAATTGGGTGTCAGGTTCAGTTTATTTATTGTGTTGTCTTTGGGAATAGACCTTCCTATACTAGGTTAAATCTTAAATTTCATATTGGGAATTGAGGGTTATCAGAGCAACACATGTAAAGTTGACGATTTTTATTCCACAGTTGCCCTTCTTTAATATATGGTATGGTCCACAAATCTTTCTTTCTTATTTTGTAAGCGTCATATAGTTTATATCTTTCAAAAACACAGTAGTTTTATAAAAGTGAGAAACATTTTGGAACGTCCCAAAATGGGAAGGTGGCCACGTAAAATTGGATGGAGTATTGGGGGCAACACAACAATGAGTACTGAGTAGTTTGCTCCAGGAGCCTAGTGATGAGCTTTCTCCGTTTATGCTTTTGAGATTCATTGAAAAGAGAGACGGGTTGCAATAACTATTTGAAGGGACCATAGTAGTTTGAAACTTAATCACTGTATAAATGGACTCCATCACTGTTTGACGGTTTTCTTTGAAATATATTTTACTTATCAACTTTTTATTTATTTATTTAATTCCTCAAACCCCTTGCGCAAGGGGTAATATTAAAATCCAATATAATGAGTTTTTATATGTTCTTACTTAAACAGAGAACTATACTCCTATATATTGTTTATATTTCACTAATAATGAAGGGATTTACGATTCTCTGTTGACAATCATGCAACCAAATGGTCTCTAAAGTAAGATTGACCGCTTGATGCAGTCATTAGAATGATATGTGAGCTATGCGGGTTCCTTTTTGATTGATAAATGTGCTGTGCGTATTCCATTGTTTTATAGCTTAGAGCTGCTTGTGGGATATAAACTAGCAGAAGGTAGAGATTCTAATTGCTTTACTGATAATATCTCCAGATGGCTATTCCTACAGTATTATGATTTCTGCATTCTGCCGATGCGGGCTCATTGAAGAGGCAAAGCAATTGGCTTGCCAGTTTGAAGCCAAATATGAAAGATATGATGTGGTAATTTTGAATTCAATGCTATGTGCCTATTGCAGAGCAGGAGAAATGGAGGACGTAATGAAAATGATGAAGAAAATGGATGAATTAGCAATCACTCCAGATTGGAATACCTTCCATATTCTGATAAAATATTTCCACAAGGAGAAGTTATTTATGCTTGCTTATAAAACATTGGAAGACATGCACAAGAAAGGCCACCAACCAGAGGAGGTAATTTGCACACAAATGTAACTGCCTTAAATAATGCACATTCCCTTTTTTCTTTTGATAGGTATATCATGCACATTTCTGTGATCTGAGATAATTTCTCTTTCTATAGAAGCAACTACCAGAAGCTTATTTTACCCATGACTTTGCAAGCGAGAAAAATGGAGCGAGCTGGTGTCGGGCCAAGTTTACCACTGTCACCCCCAATATTTGAACTTCCGTAGATAGTTTTTCTTTAAATAACTAGAAGCAAGCCACCATACCCTTACCTTACATAAAAAAGGGAAAAGAAAATGAAATAAAAACAATGCTGATGATATCAAGTTGTATTGTATTATGCATAGCTGTCAAATTCTAAGTATAACAACCATGTTCTGCAAGCTACTGACATGAAACCCAGTTGGAAAGGAAATCCAGGGTTGCAAGCAACATCTAGCCTTTTCCCTTTGTTCTCCACCTGAAGTCTGTTGAAATACTACTACATTTCAATTACACAAAAAGCAAAATATCAGGATTCTGTAAGAAAAACCGGTGAAAGAAGAGAGAGAGGCGAAAATGGAAATTAAACTAGCTCAAAGGCTTCCAGATTCTTGAACGGATGTGTCATTTGTTCGTCTAATTATTTGTAATAATCTTCTTCTTCAGTGGTTGAGACTCGATGACCAAAGTATACATGTTGTTCTTCTTTGCTTTCAATTAGCTTCTAAGGAGAGGTCCTTTAAGGTTCTTACAAGTTAGTTACATGCAGGAACTGTGTTCGTCCTTGATTTTTCATCTTGGTAGAACGGGTGCCCATTTGGAAGCCTTTTCTGTGTACAATATGTTGAGATATGGCAAGAGGACAATGTGCAAGACCCTTCATGAGAAAATTCTTCACATTCTTATAGACGGAAGACTTTTCAAAGACGCGTATGTAGTAGTGAAGGTATGTTGTATTGTTTTATGGAATCTTGGATCTGTGCTTTGCCAAGTTTAGTTACTCTAAGTATTACTTTATGTTCAGGACAATGCAGGGTTGATTCCACGGTCTGCCGTAAAGAAGTTTGCAACATCGTTTATGAAATTGGGTAATATAAACTTGGTTAACGACGTGGTGAAGGCTATCCACAGTTCTGGCTACAAGATTGATCAGGTAATTCGTTGATTTGAATTTGCACAAGCAACCTGCTACCTGCTTTCAATTATGAGGCATGGTCGATGAGCATGTAACACATACTACACACCGTGGATCCCAAGTGTATAGAATATAGATGCAGCTAGGAGTGGCAAATGCCATATTTTCCCCTTTGATTTGACATTTCTATTTTCAATAAAAGTCAAAAGAAAAGAAGACTGTCGTGAGACTTAACCTTGTGAACTTGTTCAGGGATGCTCCTAACTGGAACCAACCAAGATGTTATTTACTAAAGTACGAGATGAAGCCCTGAGTATCAACATTAAAGGTTGATCCTCCTTTTCTAGACAGAAATAAGTCTAAGATTATTGAACAATGAACATACATGTGTGGCTCAGATGATTGGATTGGCTCAACCTCAGCCTCCCTCCATACTTCCCACATGCAACTTACTCAATGTAGTTTAAGCTTGTTTCCAATCCCCAAATTATATACTTTAAATACTAGCCTTAGCTTACTCTATTACTTGTATTATGCTCGAAATAGTTTAGGTTCTGCCAAGTGAGGGTCCGACTTAAATTAATCTATGTGAAGCTGCGTTTAGAATCTGTCCAACTCCCTAATTTGTGGATTGGGTTGATTAGAAACAATGAAAGAAACAAAAAAGGACAAAACTTAACTTTAATGACATGGCTCTACCGAACAGAAACCAGAATCAGTTTATTTGTTGCTCTTTTTCTTTCAGGGATTATTTCAGATGGCCATATCTCGTTATATTGCCCAACCTGAAAAGAAGGAGCTTCTTCTCCAGTTGCTACAGTGGATGCCTGGTCAAGGTTACGTTGTTGATTCATCGACAAGAAACTTAATCCTCAGAAACTCACAAATTTTTGGGCGCCAATTGATTGCTGAGATATTGTCCAAACAGCATATGGTGTTAAAATCTTTAAGATCTCATGAAATGAAGGATACATGAATATGAAAATGGACAGATCACAGGTACAAATAATCTATAACATACCCATTTATTACAAGATAAATGCATGTTATTATACTAGTTGGAAGTATAATGTCCCAAGCCATATCGATATATAAATCATATGCCGCCATCCACCCATGGCCTTAATTTATGGTTGGGTGGTGCTTTAACATGCCCTCAGAGCAGACAATTTAGCTAGATGCCAGTTTTGTTGTACGTCCTCCATTATATCCACGTGTTTGGTTTAATAGCTTGAGAGGGTGCGTTCAAAATACAACGCTTATGTAAAACAATTTAAACCTTCTATATTACAGTATTAGCATAAAAATCGTATAAACCCTATAGGGCTACACTGCGTAGAAATAATTGATTTTTGGTGGATGTTGCGGTGATGTTCAATGCATGCTTATGCTAAACTGTCAGTTTTACCGTGATTTGACCAAACCATGACCTTATCTTATTCTTGATTTGTACTCATTGAAATCAAAACTTATTCTTTATTCTCTTGCGTTCCATTACCCTAATATATGGCTTGTATTTGGATGAGATTTCTGCAAATGTATTAGTAATTTTGCTATCATATATTATTGGGGTGTAAGCAGAGTCCTTACCTATAGTTAACTTGGATAACTTGGATCAATGATGACTTGTAACTTGCAACATGTTCAGCTTGAGCGCTAAGGTATTACCATATCTGATAGACTTTGATATGATATTAATCTGTCTGTACAATGTTGATTTTTTCCTTTGCTCTATTATTCTCTCTTTCTCATCTTTTTCACGCTGTTAACGTTGAGGTTAGCTTAATGAGAATTGCCAAAGAACTCTTGAATTTGATTTTTTTTTACTACAACAATATATTACTAATTACAAATACTATGTAGTATGAAATCTACTAATTAGTATTATCTTTTCTACTAGTTAATATAATGTTTTAAATACTGAAACTATTTAGGAAGTAGGAAACTAATATACCACTAGTTATTTAGTATATATTTCCTAAATTCCTTGGCTAGTATCAGAATATAAAATTTCCTAGATAATATCAATTTCTATATAGTCCTTATATCTTTCCTTTTCTTGATGCTCCAACCTGACAGGCAAACTACGTGTACATGTTCTGGTTATGAATTTGCTTATATAACCTCATCAGCTATGCGTCTGAACTCTACGACTTTCAACTTGCGTTAAAAAGAAACAAACCCTTGAATTGACTTTATTAGCAGCAACAACTTTATGATACTGTCTGTGCACCAAGAAGAAGAGCAAAAGAAGCTCTTCAATTGTCATTGAGATACTGCGGCTCAAGTTTTATAACCAAATCTGCAAATATTGTCCATCTGTTTTGTGTTTACATACATGTAACTCTTTGAGAAGCTAATTGTTTTCAGTTGAATATACTTGGAATGAGAAGCTTCCAATTTAATTTATTCCCCCCCCCTTTTTTGTATTGGGTTGCAGTTAGCCATGAACATAAAGTTTCAAGAAGAAATATAGATATTCTAGTTCTGAATGATATTCTGTTGTCAGTTGGTATATATCTTGGTTATTTCTTCTTATTGTGTAAACATCATCATGATACAATTTGATTGCTCGAGATTAATAGTAAGAAAATCGACACTAACATATGCTCGGGTGAATTATTTCATTAATCATTTCTAAACTGTTGCGTGTTTAAGTTTTTAACTGAGTTGCTGCTGTAGTTTTCATTTTATCAATTGGAGATGGTGATTTAGAAGATTTCGCTTATTTGTGATTAATTTTGGGTTGTAGCAGCAAATTGACTAGAATTTTGTGATTTTATTTGGGTGAAATTTTTTAGGTTAGATTAAATTTGTTAATTTTGTGTGTGTGTGTGTGTGTGTGTGTGTGTATATATTTCTCATTCTTTAACTGATAATTTTAGTTATTTAATTAATTAATGTTGGTGTTCTTCGATAAAATGCCCGGTATGAAAGTTCTTTGCCTTCAAACATAAATTTTATACTACTTTACACTATATACTAATTTATACACTTATTATGTACGTACTAATTTATTCATCTCATGACTATCTATACTTAGAACCAGTTAGGTAACGACTTATTTTAAAATGACTTAAAATTAAAATATAAGTTATTTTTAAGTTCTGACTTATAAGTAAAAACGTTTAGTTTTAATTTGACTTATAAATTAAAAATTAAGTTATGAAGGTGTTCGGTTCATCATAACTTATACGTTAAAATTAAATGTAAATATTATTAAAAATGACATTAATAAAAAGAGGAGCAAAACATAAGAGGGATAAAATAGACATTATATTTGGTCAAATTAATTTATTTTAAAATGATTTATAATTTATTTTAAAATAAGTTATAAATATTTGTTCTTTTTTTTTTGACTTAAAAATCAACTTATAAGTTAAAAAATAAGTTATGAACTTATAAATTAATTTGATCAACTTATAAGTCACTGTGGAACATGAAGAGATGTTCAAAAATACAATCATGATTTCAACTTTGTCAAAAATACAGAAAATACTGAAGTTGTATAACGACTTCACTCCAATTTATTAAATAGTCTCTGTGTATGCGTGGATATATCGTTCTCAGAAAATAATTTAGAATTGATATTGATCAAATCTTTATAAAATTATTACATCGTTAAAACTTAAATGTTTAGTAGACCCCATAAAATTATTAAATTTTATTTTCCGATGCACCAAGTTAAATACAACGAAAACTCGTCTTTCATACTTTTATTATTTTATATTAATTAATTGTATTATATTTAATAAAAAAATATTTTATAAAGTGATTTGATATTCTTAATAAATTGCACTTCAATAAGTCTAACATTAAAAAGTCAAAATATATATTTAATTTTTTTAAACAGATGAAGAAATAAATAATATTAAATTTAAAATATCTTAAATTGACTATCAAAAAATTATATAAATATTTTATTTTAAGGGTGAGAGTTTATTAGGGATGTAAGTCGAGTCGAGTAGCTCGGTACTCGACTCAAAATCGGTTCGAAAATATGATCCAAAGCTCGAAATCGAAGTTGATTCGAGTTGAATCTGATTCATATTCGTTTTTTGTTTAATGATACACGAGTCGAATTCGAGTATACCAGTGCTCGCTCATATTAGAGTTCGAATATTTTATTTTTTCTCGAACCATACTCGATAACTGCTCTATAGATCATATTCGAATACTAACATGATCCATATTAACAAGTTAAATATGTGATATTTGTATCAATCTTTATAATTTATAAAGTGTAGTATTAAATTGTGTAAGCTTGTACTTGAATAAATCAATGAATTGATTGTAAATTTGTATTACATTCTTTATAATTTTTTTACATAAATAAAAGTAAAAAACTCTTATATATAAACATTATTTCAATAATCAATTTAGCATGTAGTGGTTCAGTATTAAGTGAAATGATTCATATTCGAAACTTAATTTGAAGGCTCATGAGTAACTAGTTTTATAAATGAGTCGAGTACTTATGAGTCAAATAAATCTAAATTAATATAAAATTAAAAATTTATTATCGAAATTTTTTCGAATAAAACCGAAGTTGAGCACTAGGGTGTTCGATTGTATCGACTCGTTTACACAGTTTATAATTTCTACATTCCAAATAAACAAATAGTAATAAAAACAAGTGATACCAAGCAAACAATAAGCAGCCACCGGAAGCAAATCAGCTCACAACCAGCAGCTCCACACACCGAAATTCATCTCTCCAATAATGAACACTCCCTATCCAACATCCATAACCCCAACCAAAACCCGCATAGGATGGATAGGCATCGGCGTGATGGGCTCCGCCATGGCTTCCCGCCTCCTCTCCGCCGGCTACACCCTCACCCTCTTCGCCCGCACCCCTTCTAAATCCCTCCATCTCCAATCCCAAGGTGCCCGTCTCGCCAATTCCCTATCCGACCTCGCTAAAGCCAGCGATGTCATCTTCACAATGGTGGGACACCCATCAGATGTTGGACAAATTGTCTTACAGAACTCAACTGGCCTCATCCCTCACCTAAACCCGAACACTGTCATAATTGACCACACCAGTAGCCACCCATTACTCGCAAAAGAAATTTATGATGCTGCCCGTGAAAAGAATTGCTACTCGGTTGATGCCCCGGTATCGGGCGGTGATATTGGGGCAAGAGATGGCAAGTTGGCGATTTTTGCAGGTGGGGATTCTGATGTTGTTGAGTGGCTATCGCCTTTGTTTGGTGTGATGGGTAGAGTGACTTATGTGGGTAATGCTGGGAGTGGACAAAGTTGCAAAATTGCAAATCAGATCACGGTTGGAGGGAATTTGCTTGGGTTGAGTGAAGGGTTGGTGTTTGCGGAGCGTGCTGGGTTGGATAAGAGAAAGTTTTTGGAGGCGGTGAGGGGTGGTGCGGCGGGAACAATGGTGATGGAGTTGTTTGGGGAGAGAATGATAGAGAGGGATTTCAGGGCTGGTGGGTTTGTTGAGTATATGGTGAAGGATTTGGGAATGGGTGTGGATGTTGTGGATGGGAGTGAGAAAGTGGTGGTGATGCCCGGGGCTGCATTGTGTAAGCAGTTGTTTTCTGGGATGGTTGCTAATGGAGATGGGAAGCTCGGTACACAGGGACTTATTACTGTCATAGAAAGGCTCAATGGCAAATGATATGGTATCTTATTAGAGCTTACTTCTAATGGTATTACGTTACATTTCAAATGTATTTGGTTCACTAAACATATAATTATAATGAATAAAGCAAATCCGAAGGCAAATTATACTAGTTTGTCTTTTCTAGACTTTTGCATTAAGAATGTAACGAGTTCATTCGAAACCGGAGTATTATGATTATTTTAGTAATTTTTAATATTAATTTTTAAAATCTTATTAATTTAAAAATATTATGATGTAATTTAAATTTTTTAATACATTTTTTAAAAATATTATTACATCATCAAATTATAACATATACTGTTATGTATAGATTATTACATCATCAAATTATTTATATTATTTATAACATATAATGTTATGTATAAATTATTTTATCATCAAATTTTTATATAGTTTAAAAATATTATTTAGTATTATGATTTTAGTAATTTAGAAATTTTATATCAATTAGTATTTAGTATTATGATTTTAGTATTTTAATGATGTAATTTGAATTTTTGTTGTTTTGATTAATTAACAAAATAATTTGAATTTTAGTATTTTAGTATTTTTTAATTTAATTTTGTTTAGTATTTTAGTATTTTTTTAATTAGTATTTTAGTATTTTTTTTAAATTAGTATTTGATGTAAATATGTTATGTAAGACCCCAACTTTTATAAATAAAGATGAATTTTCTATAAATATCATTTTTGAATATTATGGAGTTAATTTGATATAATGTTATAGTTGTGGGTAATATTTATAAATTTTGCAAAGTAAGCAAGTTGTTTTAAAATATTCGTTTGGTCGGAGAATATTCTTTTTGACGGGAAATATTCGTACGACGACACAATCATTAGTGGACCCCACAACAGAAGTATAGTCGTAGTTAGAAAACGACAAAATTATCTTTCTATAAAAATAACGGCTGAGCTGTTACCGTTAAAACCGTTAAAACTGTTGAACTACCCGGTAGTAAAAGTACAGTAATACGCGTGGTTGCATAGTAGCACACGGTATTGATTATTGATGCTTACGTGAGAAGTCACTCAGCTATACTCAATTATTGCTACATAATTTGTGACGTCCCCAAAATTAGGTATACATCACCCATCTTGGGTCGTCAGATACATAGTACAGAATACAAATACAACTGATTAATACATCTGTCGTGTACAATACGACAAAACATAAACTGTGAGTTTGAATACAAATATTATCTTCTAGAGAGTATTCATACTCAAAAGGAGTCCTCATTACATTTATTAACACACCATTACATAGAATAGTGAGTACTACTAACTAATACTATCATTCGGACCATCACTCCGTACCCCGACTTGTCCCAGCTACGTTCTCATTTCCTGAAGAGAACAGTGAAAGAAAGGGTGAGCTCAACTAGCCCAGTAAGAAATATTATGACTAAGATAATGCAGAATAAATTATCATTAGCCTTCAACAATGTTAAACTGATAAAATATAATAGACATCAAGTTTAACTGTAGCGGAACAAGCAATCCATTAAAAGAGTCAAGTAGAAAATAAACTCTACTATCTTTTATGATTTAAAAAATTTTTCAACACTGTAATCGCTGAGACTCAGCTTAATAAAATAATCCACATCATCGAATCACCCCTGCACTACGGCCAAGGATATTCGTGTATTCATTAATGGTCATGATCATGCCAACAACTGTCCATCAATGCACTACGGGCCAATGAGGACTTTTACCACATCATTTGTAACATTACGGTCATGATTATACCGAATAATCCCTGGTCATAATCATACCAAGTCCATCTATGCACTACAGGCCACAGATGACTTTCAACATTTTATAAACATGAGGATGATGACAATGATATAAGAATTCAATAAAACAAGTTCAAGAATTAATTTATCCAGGAATTAACAACGTCCAAATTGTCAACATGATACTGCATTGTGGAGTAAAATTCAAGAATGCTTAGAAGAATATTTTCTTGAAAAGATACTGGATGAAACGCAACTATCAAGGATATTCCACAAATTTCATGGAGTATAGAAGTCAAAACTTAACCAACTGAGTATAATAAAGAATGGAATAACAAAAGAAATCACCATGCATGCGATAGACCGCACAGACAGGTTATTCCAACAGAATAATAAATAATGGAACCAGGTCCGACGTAAACGCACAAACAGGATATTCCGGCAGAATAATAAATAATGGAACCAGGTCCGGTGTAAAACACACAGACAGGATGTTCCAACAGAATAATAATAAAAACGGAACCAGGTCCGGTGTAAAACACACAGACAGGATGTTCCAACAGAATAATAAACGGAACCAGGTCCGGTGTAAAACACACAGACAAGATGTTCCAACAGAATAATAGAAGAATGTCACCAAGTATAGGGTAGACCGCGTATACTGGTTATTCCAACAGAATAATAACGAATGGAATAACAGAAGTTCTCTTCATGAATATAAAAGAAATAATATTCCCTACCTTAAAAGAACTGGATATTGGAAAAGTGATGTAGCAGAATACTTTTAGTCTCTCTCTCTCTTATTCTCTCTATACTTTCTCTCTCTATAGCTTGAATGAATTCGTAAAAAATAATGAAGCCCTAGGCCTCTATTTATAGAAAAACTGAGGGTGGCTCTTGGTCTTAACGAAGGGTCAAATGACTCTTGGTCTTAACGAATGGTCAAATGACTCTTGGTAATATTGAAGGGACAACTACTATTGACGAAAGTAATTACTATTGACCAAGGTAAATACTATTGACGAAGGTAATTACTATTGACCAAGGTAAATACTATTGACCAAGGTAAATACTATTGACGAAGGTAATTACTATTGACCAAGGTAAATACTATTGACGAAGGTAATTACTATTGACCAAGGTAAATACTATTGACGACGGTAATTACTATTGACGAAGAGACTCTTAGATGATGACATATGGGCCCCCCATAAAAAATAACCAAACTTACCACAACGTCTCAATAATATAACATATTATACAGATGATACTATGACAATAATTTAAGAGATATGATGCAGCAATTACTGTAGCAATAATTGAGTATAGCTGAGTGACTTCTCACGTAAGCATCAATAATCAATACCGTGTGCTACTATGCAACCACGCGTATTACTGTACTTTTACTACCAAGTAGTTCAACAGTTTTAACGATTTTAACGGTAGCACCTCAGCTGTTATTTTTATAGAAAGATAATTCTGTCGTTTTCTCAATCCGACAATAATTCCGTTGTGGGGTCCACCAATGATTGTGCCGTCGTACGAATATTCCCCGACAAAAAGAATATTTCCCGACCAAACGAATATTTTATAACAACTTGCTTACTTTGCAAAATTTATAAATATTACCCACAACTATAACATTATATCAAATTAACTTCATAATATTTCAAAAATGATATTTATAGAAAATTCATCTTTATTTATAAAAGTTGGGGTCTTACATAATTGCTGCATCATATCTCTTAAATTATCATCATAGTATCATCTGTATAATATGTTGTATTATTAAATCAATAATTGAGACGTGGTGGTAAGTTTAGTTATATTTTATGGGGGGCCCATATGTCATCATCTAAGAGTCTCTTCGTCAATAGTAATTACCTTCGTCAATAGTATTTACCTTGGTCAATAGTATTTACCTTGGCCAATAGTAATTACCTTCGTCAATAGTATTTACCTTGGTCAATAGTAATTACTTTCGTCAATAGTAGTTGTCCCTTCAATATTACCAAGAGTCATTTGACCCTTCGTTAAGACCAAGAGTCATTTGACCCTTCGTTAAGACCAAGAGCCACCTTCAGTTTTTCTATAAATAGAGGCCTAGGGCTTCATTATTTTTCACGAATTCATTCAAGCTATAGAGAGAGAAAGTATAGAGAGAATAAGAGAGAGAGAATAAAAGTATTCTGCTACTTCACTTTTCCAATATCCAGTTCTTTTAAGGTAAGGGGTGTTATTCTTTCTTATTCATGAAGAGAATTGTTGTTATTCCATTTCTTATTATTCTGTTGGAATAACCTGTATACGTGGTCTACCCTATACTTGGTGACATTCTTCTATTATTCTGTTGGAACATCCTGTCTGTGTGTTTAACACCGGACCTGGTTCCGTTTTTATTATTATTTTGTTAGAACATCCTGTCTGTGTGTTTTACATCGGACCTGGTTCCGTCTTGTTATTATTCTGTTAGAACATCCTGTCTGTGTGTTTTACACCGGACCTAGTTCCATTATTTATTATTCTGTCGGAATATCCTGTCTGTGCGTTTACGCCGGACCTGGTTCCATTATTTATTATTCTGTTGGAATAACCTGTCTGTGCGGTCTATCGCATGCATGGTGGTTTCTTTTGTTATTCCATTCTTTATTATACTCGGTTGATTAAAACTTTGACTTCTATACTCCATGAAATTAGTGGAATATCCTTGACATTTGCGCTTCATCTAGTATCTATTCATGAAAATATTCTCCTGATCAGTCTTGAAGTTTACTCCACAAAGCAGTATCATGTTGACAATTTGGACGTTATTAATTCCTGGATAAATTAATTTTTGAACTTGTTTTATTGAATTCTTATATCATTGTCATCATCCTCATGTTTATAAAATGTTGAAAGTCATCTGTGGCCTGTAGTGCATAGATGGACTTGGTATGATTATGACCAGGGATTATTCGGTATAATCATGACCGTAATGTTACAAATGATGTGGTAAAAGTCCTCATTGGCCCGTAGTGCATTGATGGACAGTTGTTGGCATGATCATGACCATTAATGAATATACGAATATCCTTGGCCGTAGTGCAGGGGTGATTCGATGATGTGGATTATTTTATTAAGCTGAGTCTCAGCGATCACAGTGTTGAAAAATCTTTTAAATCATAAAAGATAGTAGAGTTTATCTTCTACTTGACTTTTTTAATGGATTGCTTGTTCCGCTGCAGTTAAACTAGATGTCTATTGTATTTATCAGTTTAATATTGTTGAAGGCTAATGATAATTTATTCTGCATTATCTTAGTCATAATATTTCTTACTGGGCTAGTTGAGCTCACCCTTTCTTTCACTGTTCTCTTCAGGAAATGAGAACGTAGCTGGGGCAAGTCGGGGAACGGAGTGATGGTCCGAATGATAGTATTAGTTAGTAGTCCTCACTATTCTATGTAATGGTGTGTTAATAAATGTAACGAGGACTCCTTTTGAGTATGAATACTCTCTAGAAGATAATATTTGTATTCAAACTCACAGTTTATGTTTTGTCGTATTGTACACGACAGTTGTATTAGTAAGTTGTATTTGTATTCTGTACTATGTATCTGACGACCCAAGATGGGTGATGTATACCTAATTTTGGGAGCGTCACAGTTGGTATCAGAGCTTAGGGATATGATCCCTGGCTAAGATGTGAGAATAGAACTAGGAGGGGAGAGACGGGGAATTCTTTCGCTAGTATGACCTACCTAAGTTTATTTACATGGTATTTAATTGGTCGGTCATAATATAAGGATAAAATATGACATATCAATTAATTTTTATTTTGTGGCAGTATCTGAAAATGGCATCTGAGAATGTTGAGAATAGCAATGGAGCGCAGGCGACTGTTGATTCACCACATATCAATAATCAGGATAATGTGCATCAGGAAGGTGACAATCCTCATGCAAACAACAACACTGACCAAATGATGAATGATCAAATGTTCAAAGGCTTTATGCAATTCATGCAACAACAGGTGAAAGCGGCTCCTGTCCACAACGTAGGTGGAAATACTGGAAACTCTCTGGCGGTCACCGCTAAACAGTTTAAAGAGCTGGGACCACCGGAGTTTAAGGGAGAACCCAAACCACTTGTAGCTGAAACATGGATAAAGCAGATCAGCAAGATATTTGATGTCTTGGGTTGCTCCGAGGAGCAAAAGGTTCCCTTTGCCGCCTTTATGTTGCGAGGAGAGGCAGATTACTGGTGGGAATCGATAAAGCGTACTCAACCTGCCGCACTGAAGATATCCTGGGAGAAGTTTCAAGAGCTGTTTAACGATAAATACATTTTCGAGAGTATTCGTCACATGAAGGAGGTGGAGTTCATCAAATTAGAGCAGAATAATATGACCGTGTCGTAATACGAGGCAAAATTTGCGGAGTTATCCCGGTTTGCGTCCCACCTGGTGGATAATGAAGAAAGAATGACGCGAATGTTTTTAAGAGGTTTGAAGCCGGAGATACGTCAATATCTTGTTTCTCATAAATTGTGTTTGTATTCAGATGTTGTAAATAGGGCTCAGTTGGTGGAGCGCGATAACGAGACAATGCAACCAAAAGAGAGCAGCCGGTAAAATGATAATACCAGTGAGAGCAGTCATCGAAGCGGTGACAACAAGCGTGGAGGGAATCAACAGGCCAGAAATGGTAACCACTTCGGTGGTAATCAGGGCCAAAACAATAAGAATGGGCATTTCAAGAAGAGGAGATTCAACAATGATGAAAAGACGTCAGCACCAGCACCTGTCGTTAAGGAAGGAGAACGACCACCTCTCATATGTTTCAAATGCGGAGGGGAGGGGCACATCAGTCCAAACTGCGCGATGCCGTCCAAAGCATGTTATAATTGTGGAAGAGAAGGTCAGTTAGCCCGATTTTATCGTTTACCGAGGACAAATTCAGCTATGATGGAGGCACCAAAGGCCGTCCCAGAAAAGTCAAAATCGGTTGTGCAAGGGAGAGCGTTTGTTGTGAACTCCCAGAAAGCAAGGAACCCGAATGAGGTCATCACGGGTAAGCTTATCATAAACTCTAACGAAGTTTATACTTTATTTGATACCGGTTCTACCCATTCTTTTATTTCTCCTACTTGCGCTCATCGATTAAATTTGATTCCGGGGAAATTAGACTTGGACTTAGCTGTTGAAACTCCATTGGGAGAAACCTTCATTACATCCACGGTTTATAAGTCTTGTTTGGTTCAAGTTGGTACCCACACATTACCTGTCGATCTGATTTCATTAAAAATACTTGCATTTGACGTGATTCTAGGGATTGATTGGTTAACTACTCATCATGCAAAAATTGATTGTTTTCGTAAAGTTGTTAGCTTTCATATTCCTAATCGACCTATTATGCGAATTCAAGCAACCAAACCATTAAAATCAATCGCTGTCATCTCAAGCCATAAAGCTATTCGTTTATTGAAAAACGGATGTCAAGCTTTCTTAACTCATGTCACAGATCTAAACAAAAATACGTCAGCTTTAAATGATATTTCTGTTGTTAATAAATTTCCTGACGTATTTCCCGAAGAACTTCCTGGCTTACCCCCAGAGCATGAAATTGAATTTTGTATCGACCTTGAACCCGGTACAAAACCCATTTCCAAAGCCCCATATCGAATGACTCCTATTGAACTTCAGGAGTTAAAGTCCCAACTGCAGGAATTGTTAGACATTGGTTTTATTCGTCCTAGTACTTCTCCTTGGGGTGCTCCTATTCTGTTCGTGAAGAAGAAAGATGGGAGTATGCGACTTTGTATTGATTATCGGGAGTTGAATCATGTCACCATCAAAAATAGGTACCTATTGCCACGTATTGATGACCTGTTTGACCAGTTGCAAGGAGCACAATTCTTTTCAAAGATCGATCTTCGTTCTGGATATCATCAGCTGAAGGTTAGAACTAAGGATATTCCAAAGACTGCCTTCAGAACTCGGTATGGGCATTATAAATTCTTAGTTATGTCTTTTGGATTGACTAATGCTCCTGCTGCCTTCATGGATATGATGAACAGGGTATTCAAGGAATATTTGGATCACTTTGTGGTCGTCTTTATCGATGACATCCTTATTTATTCCAAAAGCCGTGAAGATCATGAGCAACACTTGAGGCTGGTACTCCAAAAGCTTCGTGAATACAAACTTTATGCCAAGTTGAAGAAATGCGAGTTCTGACTGGAAGAGGTAGCATTCCTTGGGCACGTAGTATCAAGTCGTGGAATATCTGTTGACCCGGTAAAGATTGAAGCAATTCAAAGCTGGGAGCAACCTAAATCAGTAACCGAAGTACGTAGCTTTTTCGGTCTAGCTGGTTATTATCGGAGATTCGTGGAAGGATTTTCTCGAATCGCTACTCCATTAACTCAGCTGACTCGGAAAGATACAAAGTTCGGTTGGAGCGAAGAATGTGAGCAGAGTTTTCAAGAACTCAAGAGGAGACTCATTTCAGCACCTGTTCTAACAATACCATCTGGCTCGGAGGGATTTGTCATCTACAGTGATGCTTCGAGCAAAGGGTTGGGATGCGTTCTCATGCAACATGGAAAAGTCATAGCCTATGCATCAAGACAACTCAAGGAATATGAGAGAAATTATCCTACTCATGATCTAGAGTTGGCAGCTGCTGTCTTTGCACTTAAAATTTGGAGGCATTACTTGTATGGGGAGAAGGTGGAGATCTTTACGGATCATAAAAGCCTCAAATATTTCTTCACTTAAAAGGAACTCAACATGCGACACCATTCAATACCATCCTGGAAAAGCGAACGTGGTAGATGATGCATTGAGTAGAAGATCATATGCGGGTACAAGTGCAATATTAACAACGCAAAGGCCCATTTTGTGTGACTTGCAAAGGATGGAGATAGAGTTAAAGACTCTAGGGACCCATGTGATGATGTCGAATATACGAGTAGAACTAACTTTAATCGATAAGGTTAAAGCTGCTCAAGCTACAGACCTGGAGCTGATGCGTATGAGGAAGAAAGTGCAAGAAGGTGCTATGCCGGAAGCAAGAATCGATGAAAAATGAATACTTCGAGTCAACTTCAGACTTTGTATTCCTAACAACCCTGATTTAAAGTATGAAATCATGATGGAGGCGCACAACACACCGTTTGCAATCCATCCTGGAAGTACCAAAATGTATCATGATCTTCGTCATACATTTTGGTGGAGCAATATGAAGAGAGAGATAGCGTTGTTTATCTCAAGGTGTCTAACTTGTCAACGAGTCAAAGCGGAGCATCAAGTACCAAAAGGTCCATTGCAACCACTTGAAATTCCAGAATGGAAGTGGGAGCACATTACCATGGATTTCGTTATCGGTCTTCCTAAGGTTTCTCAATGTATAGATGCGATTTGGGTCATTGTTGATAGATTGACCAAGTCTGCTCATTTCTTACCGATACGAGAAACTTATACACTTGAACGTCTTGCTCGTATGTACATAAACGAGATTATAAGACTGCATGGTATGACAGTATCCATAGTTTCTGATCGAGACCCAAGATTCACTTCACGATTTTGAATTAGTTTGCAAAAAGCTATGGGCACAGATTTACGATTTAGTTCGGCATATCATCCTCAGACGGACGGACAATCAGAGAGGACTATTCAAACTCTAGAAGATTTATTAAGACTCTGTGTCTTTGACTTCAAGGGAAGTTGGGACAAGTTCTTACCATTGGTGGAGTTTTCCTACAACAACAATTATCAAGCAAGTATTGGCATGGCTCCATTCGAAGCATTGTATGGAAGAAAATGTCGTTCTCCAGTATACTGGGATGAGGTGGGTGAAGCAACGTTGTTGGGACCGAAGTTGGTACGTATGACTACAGAAAAGATTCAAACGATCCGACAACGTATAAAAACCTCACAAGATCGACAAAAGAGTTATGCTGATCTTCATCGAAAGGACGTGGAATTTGATGTAGGAGATCATGTGTTCTTACGTGTTGCTCCATGAAAAGGAGTTACGAGATTTGAAAAAAGAGGAAAGCTCAATCCTCGATTCATCGGTCCATTTTTAATCCTCGATCGAGTAGGAACTGTGGCTTATAAACTCGCTTTACTGCCATGTATGTCTCGTGTTCATAACGTTTTTCACATATCCATGTTACGCAAATATGTGGAAGATCCGAACCACATTATTGAGTTAGAACCGGACGAAATAGCGAAGGATTTGACGTATGAAGAAGTTCCTGTTCAAATCTTGGATAAGAAGGAACATATTCTACGCTCCAAGGTTATACCTCAAGTCAAAATTTTGTGGAGAAACCACGATGTTGAGGAAATGACCTGGGAGTTAGAATCTGAAATGAAATCAAGGTATCCTTACCTCTTCGACATACCAGGTATGTACCCTAATTTCGAGGGCGAAATTTCATAAGAAAGGGAGGTTGTAAGACCCCAACTTTTATAAATAAAGATAAATTTTTTATAAATATCATTTTTGAATATTATGGAGTTAATTTGATATAATGTTATAGTTGTGGGTAATATTTATAAATTTTGCAAAGTAAGCAAGTTGTTATAAAATATTCGGGGTCTTACAATCTCCCCTCCTTATGAAATTTCGTCCTCGAAATTTACGTACCTGGTATTTCAAAGAGTTGAGAATACCTTCCTTTCATTTCAGATTCCATTTTCTCTGTCATCATAATTTCTCCATTGCTCATCTCCTGTATTTCAAATATCATTCTAGAATACAGCTTCAAAACAAGGGTTAATTTAACAAATTAACATATCACATAACATCCCGATATTATGACTGACCAACAAATAAGCTTAGGAAGGACACACTAGCGAAGGATTTACTCGTCTCTCCCCACCTAGTTGTATTCCCCAATCTCTGCCAGAGATCATATCCCTAAGCTCTGATACCACCTGTGACAACCCCAAAACAGGTCCATTCCACCCAACCCATTCTGAGTCGTCAAATACATGGTACAGAAAATAACTACAACTTTATTACAACAATTGTCGTGCAAAATACAACAACACATATGCTGTGAGTTTGGATACAAATATATACCAAATGTGACTCATGTTCCAACCGTGGACATCACCTCACAATAACACCTTACATAAAGGTATAGTCAAAAATGTTTTAGAAATTAGAATCTTTGGGAAGTGCTCAAGGAAACCTTCGTACATGGGAGGCCACGCGTCTAGGTTATGATAGATATCATATGGCCACAGAATTATCCTTGGTTGACCCAATAGACCCCAAAAAAAAACGAGAAGATTACTATCATATTCTTCCCAATGGTGAGTCTTCTCTTGACTTATCATTATCTCCACTGTCTCTAATTGAGAATTATACTTCAAACAAACACCAAGATTATATAGGTAGTGCCCATAGATATACTCAGCAAGTGGATGAGCACAACCCTGTCTTATGATGACACGAGGTTGTATGTCATTAGACATCTTGTATGATAGTGACAAAACACCCTTCCAACGTTGGGTTCGCCTCACCCTATTTTCTTCACCAAATATAACTACTAAATGAAGACCACCGTTCTATTCCCTTGTTACCCCCGCTCGACCCAGCTACACTCTTATTACCTGAAAGGAATTGTGAAGCAAAAGGGTGAGCACAACTAGCTCAGTAAAGAATATCATGACTAAAGATAATTCAATTATCAATAGCCTTCATCAACAATAAATCAGAGATTTAGAACATATGGTAAATGATAAAAATTTCAACCATAGTTGCAGCGGAACGAGCAATCCATTAGAAGAGTCAAATAGACTATAAAGCCTATTATCTTCTCCATGTTAAAAATTCACCAGCAATATTTTATCCATCTAACATCACTCAAGAGTTCCTTTCCACAATCATATGAATAACTCATAATCATAATTGTGACTATAAATTTTTCTTCGCACCCAGGACAAAGAATATTTTCATCACCTGTCTTTACCTGAAACATCAAAGATCATGGTTATACCAAATCACAGTTCCTATTTATAATCATACTAACAAATCCATCTTTGCACTACGGGCCAAAGATATTCATCAACAAACCATCTTTGCACTACGGGCCAAAGATATTCAACAACAGTTCATCTTTGCACTACAGGCCAAAGATATTCATCAACAGGCCATCTTTGCACTACATGCCAAAGATATTCATCAACAATTCATATTTGCACTACAGGCCAAATATATTCATATCTCAAAGAAATATATAATCATTTCAGAATTTATATAAACAATAATTATAACCATGTTGATCAATTCACCTTTGCACTTAAGCTTAAGATATTCAATTATAAATTTAATGGTCATGATCATACCAGTCACAATTTAACTTTGCACTACAGGCCAAAGAGAACCCTAGTCATGATCATACCAATAATCTATCCATCTTTACACTCCAGTGAAAGAGAATTTCAACATCAGGGTTATAAAAATGCTATATATGATGATAAAAATAATATGATCAACATATAGTTTTAATCTCAAGAGTAATATTCGTAACTCATGAATAGTAACCCCGACACAAAAGATAGAAATTCTACAATAAAATTCATACCAATATTTTGGTATAATGATATTGAAAGAATAACATTACTTAAATTTATAAACAATTTATTTTAATTGTTTACACTTTACTAATTAATGCATTTAATCATCATAAAATGCCAACTCTTACAATTTCATCATCAATAACCAAAACCCTCATAAAAAATCTGCATATACCTCATATAGGATTCTCAAGCCATAAAATCCTATTTTCCAATTTTCTTTCTTCACAAAACATATTTAATTCATTTACTCATAACTAAACCATTTTCATGAAAAATACCAAATCAGTTCCAAAAATATTTCTTTTCTGGGATTTAGCATAATATAGTCCCATAGTGAACATATATTTTTCTCAGAATTTTTAAAAGTCATTTACTATTTTTCATATGGCCAAAATAGCCGAATATTTAGACATTTATCAAAAATTGTACTTTTGTCTAAAAGTTCTGAAATTTACAGAGTATACTTCTATCATATACATGTACTCCCAATAAAAATTTCATCAATTTTGGAGTTAACCACAAGGAATTATAAGCGGTTACTTTTAAAATAGTCTTTTCTCATAAAATTCATAACTCTCAATCTATACATCCAAAAATCACCATTTTTGGACACAATCAATAAAACTCATCAAAATATCATTTCAAATTTTTCCAGAATTTTTGAAGTTCAGAAAAATTACGAAACTGAAAATCATAACAACCCTTAAAATCCCTTAATATCCCTTACTATCCCTTACCTCAAAAGAGCAGTACTTCTGACTGGATATCGGATATGATGCTGAAGGAAACTTGCACTGATGAATAGCAACTCACCAAGTATCTAAAAACTCACAAAATATGCTTCATAATATAGAGAGAGAAAGAGAGAAAGCTTATGTTTCTGGTGTGATTTTCAATTCTAACTTAGCCCTCTATTTATAGGAAAATTTTGGTAGGTTTGACCTGCAACCTGATGGCTTTACCTGCTACTATTTTCACCCACCACATTTGAAATATAATTCAGCACATTTCTTCACCAACCACAAGTGGGGCCCACCAATTCTAGAATTTTCCACCAAAATGATAAACTCCAAAAATTCAACAATTTCTGAACCAGTCATCTCGTAAAATTCATAACAAATCATACGTTCATTTTTAACGGTTCAAAATTTGTGGGCATATACTCAACTTATATATGTATAACATATCCAAAAATTACCACGATCCAACGGTCGGATTAAAAATTATAACCCCCGCAAAATATCTCAAAAATCCTGATTTTTAATACCTCCATTCCGACAAAAATACGGATAAAAATCTCAACATTAACTCCTTCATTTTTTAACCACAAAAATATATCCCTCATTTATATCCACATAAAATAAATATTTTCTTATCATATGAATCAATAATTAATTATTCACAAATAATATTACAGAATCACATTTATGACAACCAGGCCGTTCCCAGGAAAGAGGGGGCTTTCCAATAAGGATTTCTCCTTACTGGCGCGCAATTAGATGACCAAAACTCTCCTTAGACAGAACTTTCTAAACATTGTCAATAATGCTATCTAATAATATTATTTAAATAATATGAATTACTGATCTGATAATGGAAAATACTGTGCAGCAACAATTATTGAAACAACAATAATATAAAATATCAATGCAGCAATTATTGAATCAATAATAAAATATTGAACAGTAATTACTGTAACAATTATTGAGTAGTGCCTTCTTACGTAAGAATCAATAATTTCAAAAATACTGTGCAATACCGTGTGCTACTGTGCAATAACGCGTATTACTGTATTTTAATCACCGGGTATTCCAACAGTGTTAACGGTAACAACTACGTCGTTATTTGTAAAAACTCAAATTTGTCGTTTTCTTCACCCGACAGTTATTCGTTATGGGGCCCACAAATAGCTGCGCCGTCGTACGAATATTCCCCGACAGAAAGAATATTCCACGACCAAACGAATATTCTCCGACAACAATGAATATTTTATAACCACTTGCGTAGTTTGAAAAAATTTCATATATCACCCTTAACTTTAACTTTTATCAATTTAACTATTGACTGAATAGTAACTATAAAAAAAATTGAATACTTTTATTTCATAAAATTCGGGGTCTTACATCAATAGTATTTACCTTGGTCAATAGTAATTACCTTCGTCAATAGTATTTACCTTGGTCAATAGTATTTACCTTGGCCAATAGTAATTACCTTCGTCAATAGTAATTACTTTCGTCAATAGTAGTTGTCCCTTCAATATTACCAAGAGTCATTTGACCCTTCGTTAAGACCAAGAGTCATTTGACCCTTCGTTAAGACCAAGAGCCACCTTCAGTTTTTCTATAAATAGAGGCCTAGGGCTTCATTATTTTTCACGAATTCATTCAAGCTATAGAGAGAGAAAGTATAGAGAGAATAAGAGAGAGAGAATAAAAGTATTCTGCTACTTCACTTTTCCAATATCCAGTTCTTTTAAGGTAAGGGGTGCTATTCTTTCTTATTCATGAAGAGAATTGTTGTTATTCCATTTCTTATTATTCTGTTGGAATAACCTGTATACGTGGTCTACCCTATACTTGGTGACATTCTTCTATTATTCTGTTGGAACATCCTGTCTGTGTGTTTTACACCGGACCTGGTTCCGTTTTTATTATTATTCTGTTAGAACATCCTGTCTGTGTGTTTTACACCGGACCTGGTTCCGTCTTGTTATTATTCTGTTGGAACATCCTGTCTGTGTGTTTTACACCGGACCTGGTTCCATTATTTATTATTCTGTCGGAATATCCTGTCTGTGCGTTTACGCCGGACCTGGTTCCATTATTTATTATTCTGTTGGAATAACCTGTCTGTGCGGTCTATCGCATGCATGGTGATTTCTTTTGTTATTCCATTCTTTATTATACTCGGTTGATTAAAACTTTGACTTCTATACTCCATGAAATTAGTGGAATATCCTTGACATTTGCGCTTCATCTAGTATCTATTCATGAAAATATTCTCCTGATCAATCTTGAAGTTTACTCCACAAAGCAGTATCATGTTGACAATTTGGACGTTATTAATTCCTGGATAAATTAATTCTTGAACTTGTTTTATTGAATTCTTATATCATTGTCATCATCCTCATGTTTATAAAATGTTGAAAGTCATCTGTGGCCTGTAGTGCATAGATGGACTTGGTATGATTATGACCAGGGATTATTCGGTATAATCATGACCGTAATGTTACAAATGATGTGGTAAAAGTCCTCATTGGCCCGTAGTGCATTGATGAACAGTTGTTGGCATGATCATGACCATTAATGAATATACGAATATCCTTGGCCGTAGTGCAGGGGTGATTCGATGATGTGGATTATTTTATTAAGCTGAATCCCAGCGATCACAGTGTTGGAAAATCTTTTAAATCATAAAAGATAGTAGAGTTTATTTTCTACTTGACTCTCTTAATGGATTGCTTGTTCCGCTACAGTTAAACTTGATGTCTATTATATTTTATCAGTTTAACATTGTTGAAGGCTAATGATAATTTATTCTGCATTATCTTAGTCATAATATTTCTTACTGGGCTAGTTGAGCTCACCCTTTCTTTCACTGTTCTCTTCAGGAAATGAGAACGTAGCTGGGGCAAGTCGAGGAACGGAGTGATGGTCCGAATGATAGTATTAGTTAGTAGTTCTCACTATTCTATGTAATGGTGTGTTAATAAATGTAACGAGCACTTCTTTTGAGTATGAATACTCTCTAGAAGATAATATTTGTATTCAAACTCACAGTTTATGTTTTGTCGTATTGTACACGACAGTTGTATTAGTAAATTGTATTTGTATTCTGTACTATGTATCTGACAACCCAAGATGGGTGATGTATACCTAATTTTAGGGGCGTCACATGTTATGTTTTGAATTTTAGTATTTTGATTAAATGATGTAAATATGTTATACAATTTATTTTATTTAATTAGTTGTTTTGATTAGTTAACAAAATAATTTGAATTTTATTATTTTGATTAAATGATGTAAATATGTTATGCTTTTTTTATTTTGAAATTTAGTATTTTTTATTTTGATTAAATGATATATATTGTTTTATTTAAAATATATTTTATATTTAAGCATGTCACGTCATCACATTTTAACTCCATTTATCTTTGGTTAACGGCAGAGGCTAGGACGACAAGTGGGATATCGGGATAAATATTAGGATATTTTTGACCTTTTGACCTTTTATTTTTTGACGCCTATTTTTCCTGCTCCAGAGTCCAGTCCAGCTCTTCTCTGTTTTTATCTCTCTACGCAGAAACTCTTGAGCCTTGAGGGATTAACCAGTGTCCATGAAATGGCACCTAACTTCTCACAAAACAATGCTGAATTCACTCATACAACCACTCATGAAAACCCTACCTCACCATCAATCATACGCTCACATTTTCCAGTTCTTGACTGGTCACAACTTCCTCAAACTAGGAAAACAAGTTCACGCCCACATGGCCCTCCGAGGCCTCGCTCCCAATGCTTTTCTCGGTGCAAAAATGGTCGCAATGTATGCTAGCTCAGGTGATATTGACTCCGCCTCAAAGCTGTTTGATAATATTACTAACCCATCTTCTCTTTTGTACAATTCAATCATTCGTGCTTTTACGAAATATGGGTATTGTGAAAGAACTCTAGAAATTTACTTTCAAATGCATTTGTTGGGTTTTGCTGCGGATAATTTTACGTTCCCTTTTGTGCTTAAGTCGTGCGCGGAGTTATGTAGTGTTGGATTGGGGAGATGTGTTCACGGGCAGAGTTTGAGAAGTGGGTTGGAGTTTGATATTTATGTTGGGACTTCTTTGATTGATATGTATGTGAAATGTGGTCAATTGAATGATGCGCGGAAGTTGTTTGATGGAATGCCTATGAGAGATGTTTCTTCTTGGAATGCTTTGATAGCTGGGTACATGAAGGATGGGATGTTTGATTTTGCGGAGGATTTGTTTAGAAGAATGTCGAATAGGAATATTATTTCTTGGACTGCAATGATATCGGGGTACACTCAAAATGGGTTGGCTGATAGGGCGTTGGGATTGTTTGATGAGATGATGGACAAGCGTTCGGAGGTAAAGCCAAATTGGGTGACAATCATGAGTGTGCTTCCTACATGCGCACACTCTGCTGCTCTTGAACGCGGGAGAAAGATTCATAATTATGCTAGTGAGATTGGTTTAGACTCGAATTCTTTTGTGCAATCAGCACTTATTGCAATGTATGCTAAATGTGGGAGTCTTTCTGATGCCAAATATTGTTTTGAGAGGATACGTCCGAATGAGAAACGTTTGGATGCTTGGAACACCATGATTACTGCGTATTCGTCTCATGGAAAGGGTGCTGAAGCTGTTTCATCATTTAAGGATATGATAAGAGCCGGCGTGCAACCTGACGCAATTACATTCACAGGTTTGTTATCAGGATGCAGCCATTCTGGTCTTGTCGATGTTGGCTTAGAATATTTTGACTGCATGAGTACAGCGTACTTTGTGGAACCTAGACATGAACATTATGCTTGTGTTGTAGATCTTCTAAGCCGTGCAGGCCGGTTGGTGGAAGCATATGACCTTATATACCGGATGCCAATGCAAGCAGGACCAAGCGTATGGGGTGCATTATTAGCTGCCAGCCGAAAGCATCGGAATTTAGAGATTGCTGAAATTGCAGCTAGAAAGTTGTTTGTCTTAGAACCTGATAATAGTGGGAACTATGTTCTGCTTTCAAATATGTATGCTCAGGCTGGGATGTGGGATGAAGTAAACAATCTGAGAGCTCTATTAAAGTTGCAGGGTGTAAAGAAGAGCCCTGGATGCAGTTGGATTGAGATTAATGGGAAAGCACATTTGTTTCTGGGAGGCGATACATCTCATCCACTAGCAAAGGACATTTACACGTTGTTGGAGGAGTTGCCTGAGAAGATTAAGGCAGTTGGTTACATACCAGATACCAGCTTTGTGTTGCATGATGTTAGCGAAGAGGAGAAGGAACATAACCTTTCAACTCACAGCGAGAAGCTGGCTGTTGCATTCGGGCTTATTAGTACAAACCCTGGTACAGTTCTTCGAGTAACAAAGAACCTTCGGATTTGTGGTGATTGTCACACTGCCATTAAGTTCATTTCAAAATTATATGGACGAGAGATCATTGTTAGAGATGTGAATCGATTCCATAGTTTCAAAGATGGGTCGTGTTCTTGCGGAGACTATTGGTGATTACAAGTTGTGATTATAGTTTCATATGAACCATGGCGTAGTTTTCCTAATGGGTGAAGGTTCAGTTTAAAAACTCTTCAAAACTCGTCTAGACATGAAGAAGGGCATAACTGGGATGAGATCAATTCTGTTGTTTGGTGAAGAAGTTCTCACCTCTAGATGGCGCAAGAGTTAGATAGAGGCTTTTAGATCAAAGAGTTGCCATTTCATGATGCTCATAACGTGCTATACGAAGCCTAACCATCACTTTTGGGATAATTCTGGAGAGAACATAATAGTGAAGCATATTGCTGCCTCATTATGAAGATGATCCTGGATATGTGGAGCCTTGTGCACCAGAAACCGAATCAGGGTCATCTTGTTTTTTTGTGCTATCGGGTCAAGAGTTTATGTGACATATTTCGGTTGATTATACAAGCGCATTCAAGGTCCATCTATTCCATTGTTGCAAGTAAACTTGAAAGATTGCAAATAACATCAGCGAGATAGAGATATATGGAAATTTTGAGCAGTGAAACTTTGGTCTGTGGCCAGTAGTATAGTATAACATCAAAATTGGCAGCAAGTGAATTGATGTGATGAACAAGGAGAAAGAAGTGTGTGGGTGATGGAAAAAAAGAAAAAAAGTAATATGGGAGGTTGTGTAGATAAGAGATAATTGTAGCTTAAAAACACCACACCTTTCGTACCGACCCGTTTAACCGTTCGGATCTTAATGTGGAAATGTTGATTCTTAATGTGGAGTTGAATGGAAAAATTGAAATGTTCAAGTAAAACTGATTTTCTGAGCCAGTAAACCCCATGTCAATATACACCTTCAACAAGTTCCTCACAAGAAACTTCATTCTTCTCCTTCGAAAGGAGAAGATATGACAGATGACATGTCACTTAAAACTCAGCAATTTTCTGTTCCCCTTCCTGCTTCTGAATCTCCTTTAAAGAAGATAGATTATATTCACACCTTGAAATATTCTCAACAACTTCCTTCAACTCAGAAATGCCTTTTATCAGTCCAAAATTTAGTGCCCTTGCGGTCATAAAGAAACATTCACATACAACTGAGTAATCAAATTTCTTCGCCCACTCGGAAACTTGGAGGGATGATGCATGCAAAGCAGTTAACACTCCACCAAATCATCAAAAATCCGGTTGAAGATTAAATCCTAGAGATGGAATGCCTTTAATTGACTTAGATATTGGTTTGGTTGTAAATTGGATTGTGTTGGTGAAAGTGCTTTGAATTCTGTCATTCAAGACAAGAATTTTCTTAACAGCAGCAAAAAAGGACGACATTTTTACTAAATTAATGTAAAATTTGTATACATTACACAAATAATTTATACAAACTACCCAAGAGATGTTGCAATCTTTGTATTCTTTTCTTTAAAAGGTGTAGAATCAACCAACCAGCCCAGAAAAAGTGTAGAAGCTCTGTTAAAACAAACACATTAATGCGACTCCTCAACCGGGACGTTTGTGTAGCTGCAAGTTAAACTCTCCTCCTCTACACCATTTTCTTTAACCTTTGTCCAGGATATTTTCCATATTTGTAGCAAACTACGCCTGCAATAAAATGAAATTTTAAAAGCACGTGAGCATACAGGAAGAGACATTGTGAGGAGAGAACGGAAAGAACGTTATTTTTTGTGGTGCATTATTATTCTGAGGGGACTAGGGAGGAAGGGGAAGATATAGTTTGCTATTAACTTATTTAGCTCCCTATATTGTTCAGAAAAGACTGCAGCCAAAGGATAAGAAATGTTCATATATCTGGGCAAGATATCAAGTCTATTTTCTAGGAAGGAAACACATTGCACACTTCCATTATGAGATATAGCATGATATAATATAGTAATCAAGAATATAAGGGGAGACATCAAAAACACTTTGGGTTGACACAAGTACATCAAAGGTAATGTTGTTTCTTTGTACTCAATACACACTATAACTACAACATAAGCCACCCAGTAACAAAGGGAGAAAACTTGAGCAAATTTTGTTTCCTAATGTACATTTTCAGTCATAGTCATCCAGAAAACCATTCTGCTTCAACATGGACTACATCAAGCATATGTTGTTTGATCATGAATGTGATCCGGTATTTCTAACTTTCTAGAAAACTATGTGCATCCAGCAAAAACAATCTCGCCCCTATAATAATAGGATTATGATATTTCTCAAAACCGCGTACCAGAAAGAATTTGAGACCAGAACAAATTAGTAAAATTTATAAACACCCAGTCTGATACTGCAAACTATTTGTCCTAGGTGCTATTGAGTATACAAACTCATGAAAGATCCCAATACTCAAGTTTATGGTAAACCCAAGTTTGTCATTTAAGAGAAGTGAGCGTACGATAAGTCCAGGTTTCTCATTTAGAAGAAGTCGGCAAATAGCTAATCACAACGAAGTAGACAGAAGCTCATTTAACTATTGCAATAATTGCAAGGGAAGTTATTACTTTGGTGGTCAACATTGAATGGATCTACTTGTTCATGACTTGACACGAGTCAATCCAAAAATTCTTGACATTATATATTAGCATCGTGATGCTTGGCAATAGATACCACAGACAATGAACACAAAGACTTCTGAGAATGAGGGACCTAAAAGAACTTTGCGGCCAATATATGCAGTAGCCATAGCACCCCAAGAAAAAATAGCATGCATCAGTCACACTTCTTGATATACAAGTATACTAAAGTTTTCTGTTTTACATTAGTAGCCCATGCATTGTTTAGAAATCTCCAGATTTTATTTTCTAATCATCAAATGCAACATAATCCAAATATAATGCATGAGATAGGGGACGAGCTGAAGAGATTTTTTGCTCCATGTTCTACCAATCCGTTCCCTATAACCTTCTAAAAGAGATCATGGATTTTATATAGAATTCTCAAGTTTCATAAATAATTATGAAAATACCCTTCCTTGAGATTTTTCTGTGCTTGATAAGACCTGAATTTGATAGCCAGTGAACACAACCTCACCAACTTACCACTCAACCAAACATACAAGGGAATTTTGGCCTAGTGATTGTGTTCTATTACGAGCCATTGGCTGGTAGGAAATCATAATAGTTAAGAAATAAGGTTATGGAACTAATAGATTACATGCGGTGCTAAAAAAATTGATGAAATAGTTAAAGAAATTTTCTTCTTTTTTTTGGTACATCTGCTAACAACGGAGGGCTAGTCGTAGTGAAGCCACTCAACTCCTACAGAATCAGCAAAGAGAAAATTACATAGACCCCTAGCTAGGGGGTAGATCCAACACAGACAAACTGTTACAACTAAGGGCTCCTTTTTTAGCAAGAAAGTCAGCACAATAGTTACCCTCAAGAAGGGTATGGCTTAATTAGAGAAATTTTCAGAAGTTCTTACTTGCCGAAAAAAATTAATAATTAACAAAAAAAAAATTCTAAAAAATGCACGTATATAATCTATACTGGGAACCTTTTATGCGTGTAACATTGTAAGAAAATTCAAATACGCCAGGAATAAAAACAGAAGTCATAGAAGGTCATCAAAAGGAAACTATTACCTTTCAGTTTCAATACTTCTCTTTGCAAGCATTAGCGTCAAGAAAACAGGAACCATTGCAGCACACAAATGCTTAATAGTGTGTCCACTTAGAATATGATGAGTCCATCCGTAAATTGGTTTGTCAGCGGCTTCTTCAACTTTGGCTAGGAGATAAAATCCTGCAATTATGAATTGCAAACTACTAAATATAGCAGAAAGCATAGAAAGCTTCAAAATATGGCAAAGGAACCCACTTGATGGGAATACAAACCTGCAGCCCAAAGCCAGTATGTAGAATGTGTGTACATCGGAGGCAACAAGATAGCCATTACAGGGATGGCAATGCAAGGAACAAACTGAACAAGTCCATATGGTCGCAGATCATTAAAAAACCTGCAGTAGAATATATGCAATCAACCAGCAGTGGAGATGCATGTTCAAGCTCATACCTCTCTGAAAGTTTTATTTTACACTGCCCCATTTTACCCCTTGGGCTTCCAAAGCAGACTATTTATCTTTTTAGAAATAAAATCTCAAACAGCATATTATTTCTTCATAATGTGTCTTTGCTAACCCAAATCAGATCAAGCGAAGCATCACAAGAACAAAGGTATCATTCCATTTCCAAGGCTTTGTCATCAGCCAATCTGTTTTTAGAAAACAGCTAGACTATTACACTACCAGCATATGACCGATATACAGGGAGACCACCAGTGACCAGTCTAAGGAAAAGAAACATATAATGAGATTGATAAGGGTATGAACATGACACCAAAAAGAACAATGAAATACCCTTCATCAAGGTGGGGAGTACAATACCTAAATTCTGTAAAACAATGCAGAGGCAAATTTATTTGAATCTAGGTTAAGAGAATTCAGAGTATATAACTGCTGAAAGCCTCAAAGTTACAATCCCACTAACCTATCATGAACAAGAGGTTCCATCCCATAACAAAAGGATTAAGAAGCATTGAAGTACTATCTAAATTCATAATTTTTTCTTTGGACTAATAAGATTAATTTTTCTTTGATGTAATCTTTCTTTATGTAGGAAAAGAAGCAGCATGCATACCTCCAATATAAAATGCTTACTATACCCACCAAGAGCAGAGGAACAATGGACAAGGTTCCCTTTCGTTGATCAATTCTTTCGATAATGAAGATTGCAACAATTGATGTGAATGCGCTTGTCATCTATTTGGTTATACATCAAATGTCAAAACAATGATGATTTTTGAGACAATTCACAAAATAACAACTACTATTTCGTTGAATCATTAAGTATTTCATTACAAAACAGTGCTTACCGGCAACCGATCCCACACAAGGCGAGCATCATTTGGCTTCAAATGATAGTAAGAGGAACCAAAAGCAACAGCACCCACACCAATGAAAAAACATGTCCAGCCCCAAAGCTCACCTTGCAAGCTTTTTACTTAAATGTTGAGATAGTATCATGACCAATAAACATATAAAAGAAGGGATGGTATCATAACTTCATAAGCATTGCTAGATTGAAAAACATGTATCCACGCTACCTCATCTTAAAATAGTTCCCATGATAGCAAAGTATGAACCCTATAAGACCGATAACAAAGAATGGAAAATTTGAAACCACATTCAGCGCATTGGGTATACCTGAAAAAAACAAAAGAAACAAGCATGCAGGTCAACCACCGCAGAGTACAAAAGAAAAGAGACTTTGGACTATTCAGCTAGAAAAATCATTAGAATCATGTACATAGCGTAATAGGATAAACAAGGATTCTAATGCTAAAATTGATCTAGGTCGAGAACAGGTATCACATCAATCATGAAACGTTATACAAACACAAAACAAGAAGTAAAAAAGAAGACCAGAACTTTCCCAACATAGACCTTGAAATCTTATTCCTAATATGAATTTCTAGTTAAGAATACCCACAGTAACATGCATGTAATTCAAGTATTCAACTATAGTTGTTTTAACTTAACAAGAAAATCAATATCAGGGAATTTAATTACAATATGGCAGGAGGAAGGGGCACAAAGGCCATTCTTTTTCTTTTTCTTTTATTTTCAACAATACCACCAAAGACCATTCAAATGCACAGACATATCAATATATCATTAGTTTTGTGCCTTGTACTTTTGTCATTACACCTGTACACTAAGAACGATACTGAGGCATACTATATTTAAACCATGGATACAGAACAGAATAGAGCACCAAAGTTGTCATCCAATCCAATCCTGGAAGTACAAGACCAATCAGTCTCAGAGTCATGCTAAAAATTATACTACTACAAGTAAGATTGTAAACGAGTCGAACCGAAGTGAACAGAAAGCTATTCGAATTCGACTCGAAACGTTAAATTCACACTCGAATTCGACTCGAATTTGAATTGTATTTGAAAAAATCTATTCAAATTCGACTCGACTTGAATTCGATCCAACTCGGATCGAATTATATTCAAACTACTCGCGAGCTTCAAATTCAAGCTCGAATTCGAGTATCCATATAATAACTAGCTTTATAATAAATATAATTATGAATTAAATTTGTTATTTTACTTAAAAATGAGAAAATATATCTACTATTACACTTTACAAATATAAAATCACAATTAAAATTAAAAATAAAACAAAATAATAATAATTGATTAACCTAATTTGATTTAATTTTGTATATATTATAAGAGAATGTATCGAGTATCTAATCGAATCTGTATCAATCGAGTATGTTTCGAATCAAAATTCGAGTAGTTTGAATCTTAAACGAGTCGCTCAGATTCTTCTCATATTTTTATTCGAACTATTTTTTATACTAAGATTTTGATCATATTATCAACGAATTCGAGTGTCGCTCGTATTTTTTCGAGTCGATCCCGAATCAAACCCGGATTGTTTCCTTCTGTCCAAAAATGAGAGTGCATCTTCCGTTTTTTCATATCCCAAAAGGAGTACACTTTCTAAAGTTTAAGTAAAAGCGAAATTGTTAGTTGAAATGGTTTAAAGGGTTGGATTGAATTTGACAACTTTACTAAGTGCTATTGTAAGAGAAACAATTGTTACTAACAGGATGAGCTGGTATTGAATTCTGTGCATAAAGTCTTGTACTTTTCACTGTCAATACCATTTTCCTCTAAAACTCGATAATAATTAACCAATAATTCACATCATAAAACACATAAATTTGAAACAAGTAACGCATCATGCTATGGAATAAAATCCCAAAAGGGAAACTAGTTATAAAATGAAAAACAAAACATGAAATTGGTCAATTCAAAACCCCAACTAGAACATTTAGGAGACTTAGAAATATCGGGGAAAGAGAAACCGGGAAGATGGAAATTACCAAGGAATTTGCGCTGATCAGCGAAATCATGATATTCTTGAGACTGAGGGATGGAGGGAGTCACCAGCATAAGTACTACAAAACAAACTATCGCCACTCCCCATGTCAACAAACTTCGTTTTCTCATCTCCTACATACATATATTTTGAGAGAGAGAGTTTGGAGAGAGAGGCTCAAAGCCTTTTGATGAGTCGTTGACATATAGTTTATTTGATAAAACTCACTTTATTTACTCCAAAATTAGATGCAAAATATATTTTTCCCTAAATTTTTTCCTAAATTATGTACGTGCATAAATTTAAATGGTAGGTCTTATTTTTATTTGCACACAATTTTTTTGTATATAATTTTTTTGTGTGTATAATAACATTAAAAAAATAATAATGTTACATTAAAGTGATAACTCGAGAATTAATATTAATTTAAAAAATTAACATTTTTATTATGAAAGCATGGGAGGTGAGCCATACTTCATATTATATTTTTATTTGAAGTTTCATTTATAATAATAATACTTTAAAAAATATTATAAAATAGTATTATTCTGTTAAAGAAAATTTTATTTAATTATATAAAATTTATCATTTTTGTATAATAAATTATATAATTATACGAGATGTCCCTCATCTTTTTTTTTACTTATTTTTATAAGTAAAATTTATTACTTTTATAATATATTTTTTCCATACGACTTTTGTTAGATTTTGGAACCACTATTTTGAAACCTGACCTTGATTGATTGATTCAAACATTGAATATGTTCGGCTCGGTTGAATTAATTTGGTTAAAACTCGGATTGAACCGATGATTTAATTGATAAAATTGATTAAGTTAATCTAATAAATTAATTTGTAATATTTTTTAATATTTTTATATCAATTATTTTTTATATTAAAATTAATTATTTTTAATAATATTATAACTCAATTTTATTATGTTTTAATTAATAAAAATTACTTTTTTAATTTTTTTAAATTATTAATAATATATATTTTTATATATTTATGACGTTATCTAATATTTGATAACTTTTATAATTTGATCCGATAACTTTTTCGGTTGAATAACCGAATTCGATTAATGATAGTTTTTCCGGATCCTCGTGGAATGAACCTCTTCCAAGTACTCTTAACAGTACTCGCACCCCTATAAAACTGTCAAAACCTCGCCCACCGCCGTTCTCTTCCCTTCAATACAAAGCAAAATAAAAAACCCTGCTAGAACCTCCTATTTCATAGGGTTTCTTTCTCTCTCATCTAGATATACATAATATACATATAGAGAGAAAAAAATGGCGCAATCACTAGAGCTATTGCTAATCCAGTTCTTGATGCCGGACAACGATGCCCGGAGACAAGCCGAGGACCAGATAAAGCGTCTGGCCAAGGATCCGCAGGTGATTCCGGCGCTGGTCCACCACCTCCGCACCGCCAAGACCCCTAATGTCCGGCAGCTCTCCGCCGTTCTCCTCCGTAAGAAGATCACCGGCCACTGGGCTAAGCTTAGTCCTCAGCTCCGCCAGCTCGTCAAACAGTCCCTTATTGATAGCATTACCCTCGAGCACAGGTATCGTCAATTCAATTATAGTTCATTTTTCTTGCTCTATTGATATCTTAATTTATACTTGACAACCAATAAAATGAGAATGCTTAATTGTATTATTTAGTGATTGAGCAAATTCAAATGGTAGCTTTGATGCAACTCAAATTAGCATTTTGTTATCATAGCGCCTTTTGAATTGTGTTTGTTTTTTTGGGAATTTGTTGATTAGCTGAACGTTTATGTATTTTTTTTGAATTTGTTTAAATTTTCCTTGATTGCTTACTTTATGAGTAAGCTGAATTAGTAACTGTAGGTCTTGTTTTAAGGAGAAATTGACACCATATTAAATTATTACTACAGAAAATATTTCCAAAAGAGGTTTTATAATAAGACCATGAGTTCCATCTTTATATGCTCACCTCCAACTTATAATGGAGTACTTTTTTCTTAAGAAATACTAAAGTGCATTTGTTTGAAAAGGTTGGACATTGTTATGCAAGTGCATAAGAGTTCATAGTTATCATAAATTTCGCAAGAATTAAGGCTTTTTATTGTTCTAGATTTAGAAAGGACTATATAATGAAACATATGTACAAAAAGTAGGTCACTCTATATTAGCACCCTCTTGTGGGTTTGGTGCATTATAAATGATGCAAAAAGAAAGGAACTCAAAAGTTCTTATTTAGAACTTCTTCAGCTATTCGGTATTATATTAATAAATAACATATAATAAAAGAGATTTTCCCTTCTCTCCATTTCTTCTCACTCGTAAGGAGAAAGAATCTGAAAGAAAGCTGTAGGCACCTTCACCAATTTTTATTTCTTCCTTTCTCTAGTCATTTCACTTTCAAACAAACGAAGAAATTTATTTTCTTTTGTTATGTCATCTTTCACCCACACTTTTCTCACTCAAAACTCAATGATAATGATTTATCGGATGTGTTGTTTGCACTTTAACGAACCAGACTGGTGGTTGTTGTGACTGTTATTTTGTTCTTATATTCAGAAGTTGTTCATCTGTTTGAAGCATAGCATAATTCAAGATTGGATGACCTACATTGCCAAATTCATCCTTGTGTGTTTGGAGTAATTATACCGATGCTTTAGATAAAAGTTTGAAAAAATCCCCAAATCTTTATATCCCAGTTCACGGGATTACCTCATATATTCGTTTTGACGTCATTTCTAGCAAGAGACTTGTACTATATGCATACACACATACACTTTAAATATCTTTCTTGCATTTTCTTTTAATAGATAGTTTAGCTTGATAAGACTTCATGCTTTTCTTGTTCTTCATTTGAGTTCATGGAAGATATTGATGGTTCGCGTTTTCTCTTAGTTTTGAAATAGGAAGATGAAGGTGTTTCAAAGAAACTGATGATGATTTTGTATAACGGCCTTTTTTGCAGTCCACTAGTGAGGCGAGCAAGTGCAAATGTGGTTAGTATTATTGCAAAGTATGCTGTGCCTTCGGGGGAGTGGCCTGATTTGTTGCCTTTCTTATTCCAATGCAGTCAGAGTGCACAAGAAGACCATAGAGAAGTGAGTGATTTGCTCTTGTAAGCTTTGGGATGATAAGATTAAATATAACTCAGGAGAAGACGATCATCTTTTTAGTTGTATGTGCTGCATTTCTTATCATAATAAAAGAAGTGTTGACACTGGCAACCTAGTGAGTGTTTGTCAAGAATAAAGAAACTTCTTGTGATTAAACATGTGTTGCATGTTTGTGGTACTTTCTCTCTCCAATTTCTTATGTGCCTTATTCTTTACCTTTATTGTTTTTCTAGGCAAAAAGATGCATTTCTTAGTATATACCAATTACTCCCTCCGTCCCATATTAAATATCCTAATTTTTTTTGGATGTTCCAAAATAAATATCCTATTTCTATATTAGTAACTATATTTATCCCATTCTTCCTCTATCCCTCATAATCTATTTAATGTACTTATTTGGAATGTGAGAGTTACAAGAAAATGTATCTAGAGAATTAAATGACTTGTGAAAGAGCAATTATTAGGGTCATAGAAAAGTGGAAGAGCAATTATTGAGATCATAGAAAAGTGAAGAAATACTTCAATTAATAAGTAATCAAAAGGGTAATTTAGGTAAAAGAAAAATTTATTAATTAGCATGCCGAAACCAATTAGGACGTTTATTTCGGGACGGAGGGAGTATATGCTTATTGCGTAGTTGATTTATGATCTATGTTGTAATTTGAAGGAATATGTAAAGAGTTGATTTATGATCTATGTTGTAATTTGAAGGAATATGTAAAGAAAATTTGATATGGTGCTTTAAATTTGATATTTGATTTGAATTTGGATTTGTTTCCTCTGTTGTCTTCTACTCTGTTAGTGGGGTATACCACCCAAGCACCACCATATTGGACCTGTTGGTTTGTTCAAGCCAACACGATTGAAACCGGCCAATGAAACCAATGTGCACCGAAATTGCAAAACTATAAATTTCAATCAGATCTGGTTCAAGATATAGAAAAACCAACAAGATTGATTTGACACATTTTTTCCCAAAAAAACTGACCAAGTACACCCCTATGGGGGAGATCAGTTGGAGACACAAGTTGAGTGCGTTGTGGCTTTGGGAAGGGGATATAATTTTTTTTTATATTTTTAAATAATAGAATGGGTTCTTCTCATAGTCAGTTTAATCATGTTAAGAGTATTGAGATTGATGGGGAGCCAATCATCAGAGAGGTGGAGCTGAGGCAAGGTGTTGTTCAGTATTATGAGCATTTATTTAAGGAGGAGCAGTGAAGACTAAGAGGGTGTTGTTGAGTAACAGCTGAAGACAGGGAGATGTTGGAGAGACAATACACAGAGTACATATATTCCTTTCAGACCTCTGCAGTGCGTCAATACACCTTTCTATGCATTTTTAGCACTGTGTATAAAGCTTCTGCATTACAGGAGTTTTCATGGTTATCTTAACTATAGATCAAGGTTGCTCTATAAAATATTAACCAATTAAAATTTTAACTTCTAGTCAAGTGTTTTCTGTAAAACACCAGAACCAAGTCTTTGACCTTATTTTGTCCAATGCAAGGAGAAATCATGGTCATCTTAGGGGATGGGGTGATCACAGTGGCCTGGTTTGATTTATAGGCCAAAGATGATGTTATAGATCAGTTTTCGAGTTTTGACCATAACAAAATGATCAGGAATATGTCGATTGATTTTGCTCATTTCATTCTTTGTTATAAACTTTTATGAAATTTCTTTCAAGCAGGGCTCCTGAAATTGGTAAATAGTTTTGTTGTAGTATAGAATTGTAGAGGATAAGTTATAGCCTGTATGTTATAACTACTCTGCATCTAGTAATTGCTCTTTACTAGTGACAATTTTTTGATTTTGTTTTGTTATTTAATATCAGTAAAAGATGGTCTATGCTCATAACTATTTTCTCTCTGTTGATCTTGTTCAGGAAGCTAGTGCCCTAGTGATGTGCTCTTGTTCAGTTGGGCTGCCATATATTTCCATTTTGCTGCAATATAAGTTTATTGTTCAATGAGCTAATATGGGGTTCTCTTGATTTTATGATACAGGTGGCATTGATACTCTTCAGCTCCTTAACTGAAACAATTGGAAATTCATTTCGACCACATTTTGCAGATTTACAATCTCTGCTACTCAAGTGCCTACAAGATGAGACTAGTACCCGTGTCAGAGTTGCTGCACTCAAGTAGTGTTTGTTTTAAAAATTTAAGTTTTGTGCTATTGTTTTGGTGCAAAGGGTAATGGTGTTAGAATGCTTACCCAATTTTGAATGCACTGCAATTTCATCTCCTTTACAGGGCAGTTGGGTCTTTTCTAGAGTTCACTCAGGATGAAGTTGAAGTGGTAAGTAATATTTGTTGTTGCTTCCAGTTTTATGATAGTAGATCACTTTTTGAATAGCCCCGCTCTCTAGCGGACTATGCATTTCTTAAGTGACTTTATTAAGCGGTTTCTGTAAATTCCATTATTATTATACACATGCAGGCTAAGTTTCAAGAATTTATACCCAACATTTTGAACGTATCAAGGCAATGCCTTGCCTCTGGTGACGAAGATGTTGCTGTAATTGCTTTTGAAATATTTGATGAGCTAATTGAATCACCTGCACCTCTTCTTGGGGAATCAGTTAGATCCATAGTACAGTTCTCTCTTGAAGTTTGCTCAAGTCTAAATTTGGAATCCAACACGCGTCATCAGGTTAGAAGCATTCACTGGTATTAATTTCATTAGTAATTTGTGTAGTTGTATAGCATTGTTCACTGTTCTTGGTTTTCTAGATGTCACGTTGTTTCCTTTTTCTTTATCACGCCAGGCTGTTCAGATTCTTTCCTGGCTTGCTAAGTATAAATCCAATTCCCTTAAAAAGCACAAGCTGATCATTCCAATTCTTCAAGTTATGTGCCCACTGCTTGCAGAATCGACTGATAGAGATGAAGATGATGATCTTGCACCAGACCGAGCTGCTGCGGAAGTTATAGACACCATGGCTTTAAACTTGTCAAAGCACGTGTTCCCACCTGTATTTGAATTTGCTTCTTTAAGTAGTAAGAATGTTAACCCGAAGTTTCGCGAGGCTTCAGTTACATCTTTGGGAATAATTTCAGAGGGTTGTTTGGACTTGATGAAAGATAAGTTAGAACACATTCTTCTTATTGTTTTGGGAGCTTTAGGAGATTCTGAACAAATGGTAAGAGGGGCTGCATCTTTTGCTATGGGTCAATTTGCTGAGTATCTGCAGCCTGAGATTGTATCTCACTATGAAAGTGTTCTTCCTTGCCTTTTGAATGCTTTGGAGGATGCATCCAATGAAGTTAAGGTACATGTATATAGGTGAAGCGATCAATTCTGGAATAAGTTTTATTCTTGGGTTTTATAGAAGTCGTACACATAAATTCTTTGCAGGAAAAATCATACTATGCATTGGCGTCATTTTGTGAGAACATGGGTGAGGAAATCCTTCCTTTTCTTGATCCTTTGATGGGGAAACTACTCAATGCCCTCCAAAGTAGCCCTCGTAATTTGCAGGAGACCTGTATGGTAATAATGTAGTTTCATGCTCAAAAAACTTGGCATCTTACATCATTAGTTTGTTATTTTCTTCCTTTCCAATTGATCTTCATGCTGTTACTGCAGTCTGCAATCGGTTCAGTTGCATCTGCTGCAGAGCAAGCATTTATTCCATATGCCGAAAAGGTTTTAGAGTTGATGAAACATTTCATGGTACTCACAAACGATGAGGACCTCTGTTCACGAGCAAGGGCTACTGAATTGGTTGGAATTGTTGCAATGTGCGTTGGAAGAACAAGGATGGAACCAATTCTACCACCTTTTATTGAAGCTGCAATTTCTGTAAATAATTTTCTCTGTTTGTTTCTAACTGGAAATTTAACACTGTTTGTGAGTATTGGACTTACGGAAGTTAACATATCAGGGATATGGGCTGGAGTTCAGTGAGCTTCGGGAGTATACTCATGGGTTCTTTAGTAATGTGGCTGAAATTCTGGATGATGGATTTACTCAGGTATGCCCGTCTTCTTGTCCTTTTTAAGCAATATGTTTTGTATTTTTATTTATATGCTTGGCACCATAATTTGAAAACAGTACCTTCCCCATACTATTCCTTTGGCATTTTCCTCCTGCAATCTTGATGACGGCTCTGCTGTGGATATCAATGACTCCGATGAGGATGACAACATTAATGGATTTGGCGGAGTGTCATCTGATGATGAAGCTCATGATGAACCTAGGGTGCGCAATATCAGTATAAGAACTGGGGTATTGGATGAGAAGGCAGCCGCAACTCAAGCCCTTGGACTATTTGCTCTGCATACAAAGAGTGCCTATGCGCCGTATCCTTTGTGGTTATATTAAACCTTTCAATTATAGAAATTACTTCACAGTTTTGATTCCTTGACTATTTTAAGATATTTGGAAGAGTCACTGAAAATATTGGTTAGACATTCTATCTATTTTCATGAGGATGTTCGTCTTCAGTCCATTACGGCTTTGAAACGTAAGTAACAATAAATTCTTGTAGCTTAATTTATTGTGTTGTGCATCAGTTCTTGTATGTGGGCACATTCTAATCTTGGATCAGACTCCTTGTTCACTCCTGCGACAAAAGGACCTAAAAATATTTAAAGAAGGAAACGAATCGGAAAAAATATTATTATCACAGAAAAAAGGTAGTTTTGATGCTAATGCTATTTAATCACCAATTTCTTCTCTACTGCTAGGGCGTCCCATCTCCTAGTTGGGCTGGTTTCATTTTGGGATTCCATAAATGGAAGGGATTTAGTTATTTGCTTGGCTGGGCCACAAAAGTGGCTGCAAATGTTAGCCATTTGAATAAAACTGTTTCTGGATTACTCGCTCTCAGGTCTCTTTAAAATTCACTTCACAATGTCATTCCCCAACTGCTAGGTCAGCTTCATAATTTCAAAAATATGTATCAGAATTGCATTATTTTATTGTATGAGAATAAATTAAAATCTCACACCTACTGCTTGCTTGCGTAAAAAAAAATATATCCAAACATGTATAATAATTTACTAATGTGCTAAGTACTGATGCGGCACTTTTGGTAGTTGACGTTGTTTAGGCTCTCATATTTTGAAAATGTCCCCATAATTTTTGTTTATTAGGACGAGGCCACTATGACTTGTATGGTGCATTCTTCCTCACTGTAGATCTCATGAAGTTTCGCAAGGCATTCGCGTCTTGCCAAATATCTGTCTGTTATTAGAATTAACCGATAAACTCTGCATACTACTTGCACATGTAAGAGTTGGCACATGGCATTTTGTCGTACAACTTTTGACTTTAGCGGTTTTTGCCTAACCATGTTATGCCTCATCTGTCCATGCATCTCCATCGAAAAATGTTATAATGATCTGAGTGAGTTCCTGAGATTAATTAACCAGATTGATAGCATCTTTCACTCTAAAATGTAGTAAAGCTTCTCCCTTGCCTGGTTAACACCTGTCTTTATTCAGTCTTCTATTCCTTCTCTGTATTTCTAATTGTTTTGTAAAACTCACATATACTTTCGTACTTGGTATCAAGTAATTTATTGTATGGTATATGATACTTGTTCAGCACTCATACTCAATTGTTCTGTGGTGGCAGATATTTTGACAGCTGCACAGGCAGTCTTTCAAGGTCATTATGTGAGTGTGCAACTACCCTTAATATTTTTCTATTATATACTATGTCTTGGTGTTAGTGTGCAATATTTTTGGGGGGGAAGAGGAGAGGGGTTGACTGGGTGGGTGAGTTGTGGTATGGGTAAGTAGTGTTAGTGTGTTACAAATGCATCCTAATGGTCAACCTGATCAAGCTTCAACACCTTGGTTGGCAGTGTACTTCATTTTAAAGTGATCTATGTTAATTACACTTTACTTAGTTTACCATTGAGGTTCTTGAATATTAAGCTTATGTATTTTGTTTTATGAATCACTAATTGTAGTTCTGCTAACTAGATATGCTACTAATATATAAGGTATGGTCAAAATTTTCTCATTCCTTTGCAGGAGGGCGCAACAAAGATAAAAGAAGTTCTTGGTAAAATCATGACTCAATAATGGTTGTTATATCATCTGGCTCTATCCTGATTGTCTGAGGAATTAATGATAAAACTATTTTGGTCATTTTCCAGACTCTGTGATGAACATTTATATCAAGACAATGACCGAGGATGATGATAAGGAGGTTGTTGCTCAAGCTTGTATGAGCACAGCTGACATTATAAAGGATCTTGGATACCTTACAGTGGAGCCTTGTAAGTAGGGATCTATTTTGATATTTCTCTCAATATTGGAAATAATTGTGCTGGTGTAAAATATAATAGTACGTTCCCTTTAATTTTCCCTGTGATTGGATTATAGATATGCCTAGACTTGTTGAGGCAACTCTGCTCTTGCTCCGGGAGAACTCAGCTTGTCAGGTAGCGGAATCTGATAGTGAAATTGATGATGACGATGCCGAACATGATGAAGTGCTCATGGATGCAGTTTCTGACCTCCTTCCTGCATTTGCGAAAGCCATGGGTTCTCATTTTGCACCAATATTTTCGAAGTTATTTGAACCTTTGATGAAATTCGCGGTGGGTTAGCAACTTTGCCTTGTGGTATTACAGCATGCAGTTTTAGTGCTTATCAGTTCCTACTTTTGAGATCTCACTTGTTTTATGTTTGGAAATTGTAGAAAGCTTCACGCCCATCGCAAGATCGAACTATGGTGGTTGCATGCCTTGCAGAAGTTGCTAGGGATATGGGTGCTCCAATTGGTGGCTATATTGATGTAATTCTTAATATTTTAAATCCTTTTGGTCATGTGTTAGTTATATAATGGTCTTTACAGTATGCACTGTTAATAATGACTTGGAAATCATGTTTCAGGCTCTAATGCCATTGGCACTTAAAGAATTAGCATCACCAGACGCAACTAATAGGCGGAATGCTGCTTTTTGCGTTGGAGAATTGTGCGAAAATGGTGGTGTCTCCGCTTTGAAGTATATTTCTACTTGGATAAACTTGTTATATCCTTTTTTACTCATTTTCTTATTTTCTGAATTCTGATACATCTGTTTCTTTTCTCTCGTGGATGGGGCTATTGGGTTGGTAGGGCATTACTTGTATATACCCATTTGTTTTTCTTAAATAGTTGGTAGCTTTTAGTTGCTGTGGTTGCGACTTCTATTTTACTATATTCTGTTTCCTTTTCTCATCCTCCCCGGCAGATACTATGGTGACGTATTACGTGGCCTTTACCCACTGTTTGGGGAGTCTGAGCCAGATGATGCAGTAAGGGACAATGCTGCTGGTGCGGTGGCAAGGATGATTATGGTTCACCCTGAGTCTGTCCCATTGAATCAGGTTGATATGCTAGCCTATTGTGAGGTTATTAAGTATTCTTTCAACTCTTTTAATCTTATTTATTCTTTGTTTAGGTCCTTCCTGTTTTCTTAAAAGTTCTTCCTCTGAAAGAAGATCACGAGGAATCAATGGCTGTCTACAGTTGTGTCTGTAATCTTGTTTTATCATCTAATTCCCAGGTACAGATTCATTTGCTCTTTGAAGTGAGACCAGCTAAAAACTCCATCTCTATCTTTTATTTGTTGGACACTATATATTTTTGTTGTTTTCTCGTTAGAGTTTGACTTTCTTTTCCTTGAAAGTTTGCTGACATATCCATTGTTTCCTCTTCTCAACTGCAAAGCAGATGCTGGCTCTAGTTCCGGATTTAGTCAATCTGTTTGCTCATGTTGCCATCTCACCTGTCGAAACTCCTGAAGTTAAAGCTCAAATTGGCAGAGCCTTTTCACATCTGATATCTTTGTATGGGAATCAGATGCAACCCCTTTTAGGAAACCTATCACCTACACATGCTAATGCGCTAGCTGCAATTGCACCGAATAGTTGACATGTGATCAAGCTCAGCAGCAGGGCAATGCTATCTATATTTATTTATTTTTCACAAATGAGATCGTTCTTCAATAGTATTGTTCATTATGCAAGGTGGGAGTGGTTAGCAAGATGAAGATTGTTCTCACCCAGGTATGCATGTAACGATTAACTAATTGTGAAAATTGAATCTGGAAATAGTTTGGACTTTGGCCCATGAGGGGATGCCCTTTAACTTCTAAAATATAGTATTTTTTTTTTTGTTTACCTCCAGATTTTACACCATTCCACATCTTAGGGTAGTTGATGCAAATTGTTTCTTACCATTAGCTAGACAGGCCTGTACTTTTCATTTGGCTCATAGGTCACAACATTCATTTTCTCTTGCCTAATGCAATCATAAATTTTACTTCAATTCTTTCAAATAGTTTCTTGAACAAGGTTCAGTTTCAGCTACCATTTCAGCTTTAGCTAGAAGGTTCAGCTGTCTAAAACTGGGTCTGAATCTTTATTAAATGACTTCTACTCTCAACTGTTTTAGCTAATCATAATTATATGCAACTGTCAAGTCATCTGTCTCTTTCACCCACTATTTTCACTTAATACCATTTTATCATTTTCTCTCACCGACTCATAAGTAAAGCTCAAAACCTGGTTTCGTTCTGTAAAAGCTAATCTTTGCCGAACTGTGGATGGCCATGTTTTTCCGACCTTTATCCTCTGAAAATTGCTTCTTCAGTACTTACTGGTAATATTGCTGTACCACTTGATCTTTTAGCCATCTTCCTAATTTGAATATCATATTTATCTTGCAGGTTTTGGTTTGCCTTTTGCTGCAGCTGTCCCCAATTTTATCCAGCAGATGCGGCTTTTTCTTCCAATTTTGATGTATTTTATGCTATATAGTTTCCCCCATTATTTTTTTATGAGCTTGCTTGGTGAGTTCATTTGTGTGAAAGAGTTGACAATCACATTGTTTGAGGAGTTGTAAATTATGGCACTGCCTATCAGTAATTGTGAAGGCAGACATACATTTAGTTACTGTGTATATTCTATATTTATATGCAATCCTTTTATGATGCATGAAGCTCTAATGATGAGAACAGTTTGTTGAAAAGTTATACAGAGTTTGTCTTGGTTAGGAGTTAACTTTTTTTATTTTATTTTTTAAAGTTGTATTTTATCACATGAAAAGTGTCGATATAGACAGTAAAAATTATTAGATCTATAGCGACGGTTTTTATGTGGAAATATTTCCGTTTATCTTTTATCATCATGTACAATTACTGTTACCCATTTTTAATTAATATTAATGACAAATCTATAAAAATAAATTATTTTTAAAAGTTATTGTTTCTAAAAAAAAAACAATGAGTAGGAAATGTAGACTCGCACGAGAACCAAAGTGTGACCTGTAAACGTAAAAAGGTGCATATAATGGAATTTGACCTTTTAAGTTAAATTTGCAAAATTTAAATGTATCAAATTTATTAAATTTTAATATAAACAATTATAATCATTGTATACTAATTAAAAATTAAGTCTATTGACCATAATTACTTTTAAAAGTCAAATTCTTATCATTATTTTTAATCGATTTTAAAATTAAAGACATTTTTTAATGTTAAAATTATAGAATGGTAAAATTCTCCTTTTAGACTAATATCATTTCTAATTTCTAACGTTGCACCAGCATTATTAATACATTTAGAAATATGAATTATTTTGAAGAAAAAAAAAAAAAAAAAACCAAGGGCAGATGTAAGTTGAAATTATAAAAGGAAGGGTTAGGGTTTGGAGCAGGCACATCTGGGGGAGAGTTGAAAGCGGCATCTGATCGATGAGGATTGCTATTTTCTAAGTTTCCTCCCTGACAGAGAATAGAATAGAATAGAATAGCAGAAGTTTAATGCTTGCTTTCCACTTTTCATATGGTTTTGCAGGTTTGGCTCCTATTACATTTCAATTCTCTTTTTATTTTCCATCTGCCATTCAAATCTGATGGTTTCTCCTTTCTCGACTTGCTTCTAAAAAAAAATAAAATTACCAAATCAGATTTTGGTACGTTAAGCTTGAGGCCTTGTCTGTTCTATTCGAGAACGACTTATAAGTTGGTCAAAGCCAACTTATATTACTATTCTCTTGGTTGGGAATGTCTTATTTTTTTATTTATTAGTTGGGAATGTCTTATTTTCTTATTTATAAGTTGAGTTTTAAGTTAAAAATACATAATTAAATATTTATAATTTATTTTAAAATGACTTGTTAAAATGATTAATAAGTTATAAGTTAGTTTGATCGAATATAATATTTTTTTTATTAATGTTTTTTTTAATAATATTGTATTTTATTTTAATTTATAAGTTATTACGATCCGAACAGGTTTATAACTTATTTTAACTTAATTTTTAGTAACTTATAAATCAAATTAATATCGTACGCTTTTATTTATAAGTCACAATTTAAATTAACTTATATTTTAACTTATAAATTATTTTAAAATAAGTCAGTTTTGAACATGCCCTAATAATAAGAGTGAAATTTTCACTTCATTTGTTAGAGTGAATTTTTTTTCTTTTTTGTGAACTTTAGGCTCACTTTTTGCAATTTGACTTCATATATTGGGATTTAACACATTCAAAGTATTAATATAAATATATACGTATGAGAACATATTTTTTTATTATGTAAATTTAATAATATAAATATTAATTTAATTAATATGCAATTTATCCGATGGCTGAAATTGGGCCGGCGAAGTAAATTCAACTCAAATTACATCTAAATTACTCATTGTATTTTATAAAAAATTTAGTTCGAATAAATACTACTTCATCCGTCTCAGGATAAAAGTCTTGGTGAATTTTTTACGCATATTAAGAACATAAATGAAATGACAAAATTATCCATAATAATGTCATTAATTATTTTCAATGTAGGTGAGAGAATGACCTTTTAGCTTTTCAATTCAAAATATTTTTAGCACATAACTAATTATACTTATTAAATATGGACAGAGAATTAGAATAAAAAAAATATGAGATATTTAATATTACGGGTATAATAGAGAAAAATGTATAAAAATTTAATTATTAAAAAAAATAGATATTTAATATGAGACTATCTAAAATAGGAACGAGGACTTTTATCATGGTCATCGATAGAGGGAGTATATATTTTTTGGGAGAAAAAAAATATTATCGATCGCAAGATCAGTCTGGTCGTCCAAGACTTATCGGTCGGCTAAATATTTATTCATGATGCCTATATGACAGGACTAATCTGTAAATAAAATGTAATGATATTTTTTTTTATCTTTTTTCATTTCTCCACCAATTTACAAAAATCCATTACACGCAGTGGCGAAACTAAAAACTTTTATCTGCGGGGTCGAAATTATTACTAAGTTATAAAAAAGTTAGCGGGGGTTCGGGGGCAGCAGCCCCGAGCCAATTTTTTTTTAATATTTTATACTTTCGGGTATATATATATATATATAGAGTCTGGATCTTAAGCTCACCCCTTATCCAACTCACCCGAGCTCACCCCCCCTTTAGCGACGGACCCGGATACGATTTGATCATATAACCGTCGTCTATACTTTTAGCGACGCTATATGTTGTCCGTCGCTAAAAGTATAGACGACGGTTGTATAATCGAACTGTAAGACCCCAACTTTTATAAATAAAGATGAATTTTCTATAAATATCATTTTTGAATATTATGGAGTTAATTTGATATAATGTTATAATTGTGGGTAATATTTATAAATTTTACAAAGTACGCAAGTTGTTATATAATATTCGATTGGTCGGGGAATATTCGTACAACGGCACAATCATTGGTGGACCCCACAACGAAATTATTGTCAGATTGAGAAAACGACAAAAATATTTTATTAAAAATAACGGCGGAAGTTTTACCATTGATACTGTTGAACTACTCGGTAGTAAAAGTACAGTAATACGTGTGGTTGCATAGTAGCACACGGTATTGATTATTAATGCTTATGTGAGATGTCACTCAGTTTGATTCAATTATTGTCAGTTAATAATATGAATTATTTAGCGATAATGACGTTTTGTTTTATTCGTATTATTAACGTAATAAAACAGAAACATCTTTTTGTATAAAACAGAATACTTTATTAAAGTTATTCTATAAATAGAATATATTATATTTTATTTAAAAGATTTTTCTTTAAATATGGACCGTCAGATTAAAATAATCAATATGGAACGTTCATGGATTAGTTACTATACATTCTATTTTTCTATAAATAGCAGCTCATTCCTTCATTATTTCTTACGAATTCACTGAACTCTAGAGAGAGAAACTATAGAGAGAAAGAAGAAGAGTATTCTGCTACTTAACTACTTCCTTATTTCAGCTCTTCTTTAAAACGGTAAGGGGTGTTATTCTTTCTTATTCATGAAGAGAACTGTTGTTATTCCATTTCTTATTATTCTGTTGAAATAACCTGTATACGCGGTCTACCCTATACTTGGTGACATTCTTCTATTATTCTGTTGGAACATCCTGCATGTGTGTTTTACACCGGACCTGGTTCCGTCTTTATTATTATTCTGTTAAAATATCCTGTCTGTGCGTTTACGCCGGACCTGGTTCCATTATTTATTATTCTATTAGAATAACCTGTCTGTACGGTCTATCGCATGCCGGGTGATTTCTTTTGTTATTCCATTCTTTATTATACTCAGTTGGTTAAGTTTTGACTTCTATACTCCATGAAATTAGTGGAATATCCTTGATAATTGCGGTTTATCCAGTATCTTTTCATGAAAATATTCTTCTAAGTATTCTTGAATTTTACTCCACAAAGCAGTATCATATTGACAATTTGGACGTTGTTAATTCTTGGATAAATTAATTCTTGAACTTGTTTTATTGAATTCTTATATCATTGTCATCATCCTCATATTTATAAAATATTGAAAGTCATCTGTGGCCTGTAGTGCATAGATGAATTTGGTATGATTGTGACCAGGGATTATTCGGTATAATCATGACCGTAATGTTACAAATGATGTGGTAAAAGTCCTCATTGGCCCGTAGTGCGTTGATGGACAGTTGTTGGCATGATCATGACCATTAATGAATACACGAATATCTTTGGTCGTAGTGCAGGGGTGATTCGATGATGTGAATTATTTTATTAAGCTGAGTCCCAGCGAACACAGTGTTGAAAAACCTTTTAAATCATAAAAGATAGTAGAGTTTATTTTCTACTTGACTCTTTTAATGGATTGCTTGTTCCGCTACAGTTAAACTTGATGTCTATTATATTTTATCAGTTTAACATTGTTGAAGGCTAATGATAATTTATTCTGCATTATCCTAGTCATAATATTTCTTACTGGGCTAGTTGAGCTCACCCTTTCTTTCACTGTTCTCTTCAGGACATGAAAATATAGCTGGGACGAGTCGGGGAACGGAGTGATGGACCAGATGATAGTATTAGTAGTCCTCACTATTCTATGTAATAGTGTGATAATAATTATAATGAGGACTCCTTTTGAGTATGAATACTATTTAGAAGATAATATTTGTATTCAAACTCACAGTTTATATTTTGTCGTATTGTGCACGACAGTTGTATTAGTAAGTTGTATTTGAATTATGTACCATGTATCTGGCGACCCAAGATGGGTGATGTATACCTATTTTTGGGGGCGTCACACGAACCGTCGCCGGGTCCGTCGCTAAAGGGGGGGTGAGCTCAGGTGAGTTGAATAAGAGGTGAGCTTAAGATCCGGACCGTATATATATATATATATATACAATTAAAATATAATGAGTTATAATATATGGTATATATACACTATATTTAAGGCTGTACACGAGCCAATACAATTCGGGTTTGACTCGAAAAAATATAAACGAGAATCGGATTCGTTAATAATATGATCCAAATCTGAGCATTAAAAATAGTTCGAATAAAAATATGAGTAGAATCTAAGCAAGGTTATACTCGATTCGTTTAATATTCAAATTACTCGAAATTTTATTTGTGATTCGATACATACCCGGTTAATATATATTTGATTAAATGTTCGATACATTCTTTTACAATATATACAAATTTAAATCAAATTAGGATAATTAGTTATTATTTTATTTTATTTTTATTTTTAATTATGATTTTATATTTATAAAGTGTAATAATAAATATATTTTCTCATTTTTAAGTAAAATAACAAATTTAATTTATAATTATATTTATTATAAAACTAGTTATTATGTGGAGACTCGAATTCGAGCTTGAATTTGAAGCTCGCTAGTAGTTTGAATTCGAGTCGAGTCGAATCGAATTCAAGTAATAAATATTCAAGTCGAGTTGAATCTGAGTAGGATTTTTCAAATATAATTCGAATTCTATTATTTACGTGGCTTCGCCACTGATTACACGTAAAAGAGAAATATATATTTAAGTATATGGAAGAATGAATAATAATCAAATAAAATCTATTATTTTCACTATTTAATATTTTATTTGCAGTTGTATGCCATTCATCTTAAAAATCATGCACATGCAAAGGGGAATATATCGATTTTTTTTGAAAATTCACATCATCATAACCATTATTTGTATTTATTTTTTAGACGCTAAAACATTATTGATACAAAAATAGATATCTTAGTTTAGTTTATCTAGGTCACAAACAAGGGTGGATTTCCATTAGGGATGAATTTTAACAATTTTTTTGTTGAAAAAAAAAATATAATATTTACAAATTACAATAAATATTCATAATTCAAATTAAAAAAGGAAATTCAAATAAAAATATTTAGACACAATTTGAATAATTCCCCAAATACTCAAAGTATCAAACCAAAGTTGTTAAATTTTGAGTTAATTTCAAAGCACAAACTAGTTTTGGTATCTTTTTATAAGTTTCAAATAAATTTACTTGAAATAAGAGAAACAAACCATCCAAAATTTATACTCAGAACACCAAAAATTATATAAGGTCCATTAGTTAGATGAACAGAAGTAAAGTGATTATAACAACTAGAAATGATGGAGTATTAAAGGGTCATACTCATTTTTTATTTTCTATTTTCCATTATAAAATAAGGCAAAATAATTGTAAGTTATCACAATAAAAACATAAACTATTCAACCAAATTAAACTCAATTAAACCAAACAAACAGTAAAATAACCCAATAAAAACCAAACAAACAGTAATCACAGTCAACCAAATCAATAACAAAAAAATTTAAACTTGAATCAAACAATCCCTCACAATTCACATCCTGCACAAAGTTTAATTTTCGGGTTGTTCTTTAGTAAAATAGAAGAATAGATATTATGGATAAGCTTAAGCTCTCCTTAAATAATAAATTACTCTAGTCATTTATTCTAAATATAGGAGCAATTTTGAATTCAAAATTATCTTGTTTATATTAATATTAAAAATAGTAGATTCTATAATTATTATTACTTTTTATGTAATTTATAAATATTAAATTAAATTAAATAAATTTATATTAATTTTGTATATTCAAATTTAAATTAATTTTGAGCCAAAAGAAATCGGTCATACACTATCGAATTGTACAATTTTTAACTGAAACGATGATTTGGTTGGTGTAGTTTTAAGTAAGAAAGAAATAAACTGCAGTGCATGGTGCATCGCTTTTGCAAAAAAATATTTTATACATATATTAAAATATTAAATAAGTGACATTAAAATACTTAAGATACTTGTTTTTATGAAAAAAATGTTTTATGCAAATTCTTAACTATGATGTTATTTTATTTAATTTAATTTATTAGTTGGTATGTTGCGATGCGGTTCGGTTTGGATATAGTGTTTTCTAAGGCTGTAAAATGAGCAAACCGTTCGGACTCGATTCGTATTCGCTCGACTCGAAAGCAAATTTTAAATTCGGTAAATTACTCGAATCTCTTCAAATTATAATTTTCTATTAATATTTAGATCATATTCGTTCAAAAAGTTCAAACTATTCGGGATTGATTCGAGATCGTCATCGACTTAATAACTAAACGAGCCCTCAATCAAACTTTAATTTATATTTGATAAATTTTATTAATTAAATATGAGAAACTCAATGTTCGGCTCATTCAGCACATTAAATAAATAGTGATATTAAATGTAATGATTCTTAATAATATAATTCCCCATTCTGTTTTTGAGCTTTGAACAGAAAAGAAAAGAATAAAAAATTTAAATTAGAACAGAAAAGAAAAGAACATTTGTGTTGTTTCTGAGTTTTTAATAGAAAAGAATAAAAAATTTAAAATTGAGGACATGAGTTGTAATTTAAATTTTATTATATTAAAAGTTAAGGATAATATAGAAATTATAAAAATATTACTTATTTTAATTATTTTTTAGTCCAAATCAGGCCAATTTTGGACAGAAAACTTTAACGGGAAAAGTGACTAAATTTTCTATCCATTTCTTTTCTTTTTCGTTTATTAAAAAACTCAAAAATATAAGAATTGAAAAGAAAACTTAAATTTTTTGTTAATTTCTTTTTTTTTATCCATTTTAAAACTCACAAACAAAGGGTAAAATTATGGAACAATTACATATTATAGTACATTTTTAAAAGTAATTGCAAAAATCATACATCCATAAAATAATTACAAAAAAATGACACTTTATCATATATATTTACAATATTAGTGCAATTAGGATTCCTTAATTTAAGGGATTAATATGCAATTAGAATTCCTTAATTTAGGAGATTAGTATTGGTGATCTCCCATATCTCTTCCCGTTAATTATTATTTTCTTTTTCAAACACAGCAGACCTATTTTTGATCTTTGTTCCTGTTTCTCTCTCTTTTTTCTTCATCCTCTTTTTTTCTACTATAAACCAAAGTGGTGACGGTTTGCCCGGCAGAGGAGGGTTTGCCCGACGGTTTGTGGAGTCAAGCATATAAATTGACTTAGGGTTCTGAAACATAAATAAGGTTGTTCCCAACTTCGTCAACAGGTTTATTGTTCTTGTGTGTTGGACAAAGTTGGAACATATCGGCTGTATACGCCTTTTTTCTTTGATATGTTTGTTTTTCATCTTACTTCTACTGTTGAAAAGTCAAGTTCAACATATGATATATTATTTTTACTCAAAAGTTTGGAAAGCATGAATAGATTTAGATTTCATCTGATGTCTCGTGAAAGAACATGTTCTTTTGCTGAAGGCGGAATTGATAATTTGGATAATTTGAAAGTTGTCGTCTCTTAGGCAGAATTTGGAAAGCATATTTATTGTGTAAAGAACCTGTTTTAAAGGGGTTTTGATGCTGAAATACATAATGTGGCTTTACCAAAATTTTCAGTTGAATTTTTTTTAAGTTATATGAATAAATCAAAGTGACAGACATACTAAGGTAACCAAACCTTCATATCAAGGTTACCAAACCTTCATACCTAGGTTATCAATCCACCTCCATATCTGCAGTTTTTTCATAGTGCAGTTGGTAACCAAAACTGTCATACCAAGGTAACCAATCCACCTCCACACCTTCAGATTTTTCATAGTGCAGTTGGTAACCAAACATTCACACCAAGGTAACCAAACCTCCATACCAAGGTAATCAAAGCTACTGTTGAACCAATCCACCTCCACACCTTCAGATTTTTCATAGTGCAGTTGGTAACCAAACCTTCACACAAAGGTAACCAAACTTTTATACCAAGGTAACCAAAGCTACTGTTGATCCAAAAATTAACAACTAATAGAAGAGATTAGTAACCAAACATTCATACTAAGGTAACCAAATCTTCATATTAAGGATACCAATCTACCTCCACACCTGCATTTTTTTCATAGTGCAATTGGTAACCAAACATTCATACCAAGGTAACCAAATTGTCATACCAAGGTAACCAATTCACCTTCACACCTTCAGATTTTTCATGGTGCAGTTGGTAACCAAACATTCACACCAAGGTAACCAAACCTCACACCAAGGTAACCAAAGCTACTGTTGAACTGAAGAATAAGATAATGGAGATAGAGGGCCTTCTGACTGATTCAAGGAAGAAGGTGGAAGAACTTCAGACATTTACATAATCTAAGTATCGGAGATAAAAAAAAAATAACTTAGTTACAAGAGCTTCTTAGATTTTCAATCTGGATCACTACAGGTTTGCATCAACTGTCATGTCTATGAATTATGAGTTTTTTTGAGTATATATATATATATATATATATATATATATGTTTCATGATTTTTTTATTTTAACATGAAGTGATGAAACTACTCAGGAATTAAGGGTGAGTTCCAACTCAATAAAGTAAGAGGTTTTGAAGACATAGAGTATCTCGCGCCTGAGATTATTAAAAGAGAGGGACATGAAAGTGTTGTTGATTGGTGGACATTTGAATTTGAATGATTAATTATGAGAATTATTTCTCTTTGATTTTAAGATTTTTTATTAATGTAAATGGTGTTATTTTTGTAATTATTTTATAGATGTTTTATTTTTATAATTATTTTTTAATTATTGTATATTAGTGTTAAGGACCAATAATTATCCTCTTTAGTTTGTGAATTTGCGAAATAGATTGCCAGTAGAAACGGTGGAGACTAGAGAGGGACCTGTAGGCGGCTGATACATAAAACGAGAGAGGTCCACTCTTAATTCCCAAAATGGCAACAATGGTGGTCTCCTGCGTAGGTCAAGTAACTACTCTTTCTCTTACTCGCCGGCGTAGTTGCACTACCCGGCCTTCCTTCTGTTCGTCGGCGTTTCTCTCTCATCACCCCCAAAACTATGCGTTTCGAACGCATAAACTCTCCTCATCAACAATCGCAGCTGCGTTGCCTTTTGACCTATCCCCTCCTCCTATCGATCATGACCTCATCGTAAGTTATTAAATTGTAAGTTTGTGCAATAAATTACTGAAATTGAGATGTTTTTGATTGATGTAATTGAGTATATATGTTTGTCGAATGTGAGATTTTTGGTAAGTGGAAATTTTTAACTTGTTTAATTGGCTAATTGAAATGGAATGTTGATGCTATTTTTGATTATGAAGGTGTGTTTACTGAATTTTGCAGTAAACATTATACTCTAGTACTGGCTTATTAAGGACCTTATTATGGATACATTTTGTATGATATGTAAGTAAGTTTACAAAAAAGAAAAAAAAAAGAAAGAGAAGAGGTCTATGTGTTTGATTTTCATTATTTGATGCCCTATATTTTCTTTTTCAGAATTATGTGAACAGATATTAAATAGGCTAAACTTTTTCTCAAACTAATAAATAACTATATACTAGACATACTGTGTTGTCGACACTAACATGTTATGAACAATTCCATTATATGCAAGTACCACAGAACATGGTATGAATCAATAGTTCAGGAACACTTATTTAACTATAGCTTTTAATTTTATACGTGATAAGTACATTTGGTTACATGAAGGCTTGCTTTTCACGTGAAAGATTTTAAATGTAATTCCTGTTTAAAATTGAAAATTGAGTTGCTCATTAGTTTCATTTCCAAGTTTGGAACTACATGCTTATTTTGCCTTCTTTTTTTTCTCAACTGCTCGAGTTCAGTAAATCTTTTGGTCTTAAAACCCAAGATTTATTTATTAAATCTTAGGAGGACACTGTGACAGCTGCTGGGTCAAAGGTGTGGGAAGATGGGATAACTGAAACATTTCATAATGATGATGAAGCATTAGATGCAGCTGACAAAGGCATTGTGGTGGGAACCTAGTGTTGTAGCTTTCTTTTACTTTCTCAGTCTGATGTTTCTTGTGGATAAGTTCATCTACGTAGTTGATTGCTTCTATTTTCTTTTCTTGAACGTTTCTCCTTATGGTTCACTGTGGACGTATTTTCAAATATGTGCCTTTTGTATTTTGTTAAGCTTTTTCATATGCTAAGCTGACCCCCATTTTAAGTGTTTTTGCTCTGATATTTGATTAGACCGGAGATGTCTTCTGGTTGCGCTGACTTTGCTTTTAACTCTTAATGACACGGATGTTTTAGGTTGTGGACCTTTCACATTACTGCCGGATAAGAGGTAAACTATCCTCTCTTGCACTTCTTCGTAATAAAGCGCCTGCTTATCTAAGTGCTACTCCTTGTTTTTATTGATGTCCTTGTGTGGAAAACTTAGAAATGTTGCTTAGTAAAATTCATTTTGTTCAACAATTGTCACTTTTAGCTTTTTCTGGTCAATTTTTGATATTACTACAATGTGCAATACTTCAATTCCTAGTATACATATTGTTGCTGTGTACATCCCAATGATTCTGTAATATGTGATAATTTTTATTCTTTTTCAAATACATTTATTGTTTTGGGGAGATTGTGGACTGAGCATAAGGCCTGGATTTTCAGGGAGCAGCATCTCCCTTCGCATATATTTAGAAGAGTATTTTACCCTTGCCTCTTTGTGGTGCCTACCATGGGAGCTTTCATGGTCTTTCTAAATCAGATTGTCATTGGGAATAGTGGCTGCAATTTTTTAAGTTCTTTATCTCTAGTATTTTGTCTTCTTTTTGCTCCACTAAGGTTGACATCTCTCCCCCCTCTTGTACATTCTCTCTTCTGTTAGTAGAATTTTCTTCTTTATTAATTATAAGAGAAACATTTATTGTTTATTTGGTGCTTTATCTATTTGTTGTGGATTTGAATGACATACAGTCAGCGGAGAAGATCGTGCACAGTTCCTTCACAACCAAAGTACTGCAAATTTTGAATGTCTTCACGAAGGACAGGTAAGATATGGGGATTCTAGAAATGCATATTGTTCTCTATTTCTATTATGATAATTATGATCAAACAAGGTTATTGGAAGTCTTTTAGTTGTTGAATGTGTAGGGATGTGACACGGTATTTGTGACTCCCACAGCTCGAACAATAGATATAGCTCATGCATGGATCATGGTAGTTTTCATCTTTCCTATTAGATAATTTGATTTCCTGTGCTTGTATTGTCTTCCATAGCTGTCTTCTATCACTAAGAAGTTCATATTCACAGAAAACTGCAATCACACTGGTGGTATCACCGGAAATCGGCAGAAGTATTACTGAAATGCTCAACAAGTATGTTTACATTCCTCTTATTGATATTTTCAGTTACTTTTCTGTGTATTTTGTGGTCAAAATGTCTTCAGCTTGTATCCATGTAAATGTTGCCTGTAATTATTGTTTTGCTTCGCGGAACGGGAAGGAGAAACGCGAGGGATCATGGATTGTGGTGCGAGGTTTCTCCAGAGTGCTAAAAAGGAACGAAGAACACTTCCTTATACTACTTGTATGTCTGTATATTAAGTAACTGAAAAGGGAAAATTGCTTGGCCAACTAATTTGGGTAATATCATACCATGCTACAACTCACACTGGTGTAGAGACCATAGATTAGATTTGGGTCTCGAGGCACCGGAAAGCTTGCCCAAACTTGTCTATGTTCTTCCATTGGGTGATCAGGAACTTCCTTGTTCAGCAAACTCCCAAATCAACTGTTGTTCAATCCTAATAAATGATTGACATCCATCTAGGTCCTGCCATTTCAGAGGTGTTAAAGGAAACCACAAAGCATTAATCGAATGAGTGTCCAAGGAAAGGGAGTTTGGATAAACAATGGTGAGGCCTTTACATTTTGTTTATTTTCACATATTGTCACCTCGAGGTATGACGGGAGCATGATCAGGAAAGTTGGCATAAACCCATAAACTCTTAAGTGGTCAGCCCACACAGCTGTCAGTCTCTTTCATCCTACTTCGACAAGGGAATAAAGAATTAAATATAAGTGTGCTAGGACAAATGGAACAAGAGCCATCTGCTTTCCAGCAGCTGAATGAGTAGCCAGTGCTTTAGGCACCTGAGTTACTGCCTTTATAATGATCCCAGAAACTAATGATTCAACAACCAACACTTAATGGCAATGTGCTCATTCTCATGATCTTCCTTCTTGCTAACAAGAGCCATCTGGTTTCCAGCAACCAAATGAGCAGCCAGTGCTTTTGGCATCTGAGTCACTGCCTTTATACTGGCCCCAGGAAATACTGATCCAACGAACAATCCTTAATGGCAGTGTGCTCATTCTCATGATCTTTCTACTTGCTAGTCATAAATGTAATCAAATGCTGGGGTTTTACCCTTCCTTATTTTCCTCTTCTTTTTGCTTTTATTAGTGGACTTCTTGTCCACTACTGATGATTCTATAAACTTTCATATAAACTAATGATGGGGTTCTACCTATGAGAGCTTGTAGTAGAAAATGTCAAGAGGTCTTCATAGATATAGAATTTAAATTGGACCATTGGGTGTCTGGATGCAAATTTAAACTGTTACTTGGTTGAGCTTTGTGACCTGTTTTGGTGGGATTAATTTTTGTGAGCCTGTAAATACCTTGCATTTAAAAATTAGGTTCCAATATGAATCTCTATCTACGGGTAAAATGAATTTCTGATTTTCTTGGTTCCTGGAATAAATTTTTGAGTCCTTTTTTTTTCTAAAAAAATATGCAATATGTCTTCATGTCTCTTCATGCTACTTGTAGGTATATCTTTTTTTCTGACAATGTAGAGATTGAAAACATCACTGAGCGTACAAGTTTGTTTGTACTAATTGGACCTAAAAGCAACCATGTAAGGCTTCTTACTATTTATTCATTTACTTTTTTTCTTTTTTATTTTTCATTCTTTTCTACTATGCGAACGGTGATATTAATATCTTAACTCTGTTATGCTAACAGGTTATCAGCAATTTGAATATCGATGACCTTGTTGGACGACCATATGGCTCACATAAACATTATAGCGTAAACTTCAGTTTGTCCTCATCAGTTTACATCTTTGGTATATAGGCTAAAAAAATACTAAAAAATTAGAACAAGTAAAACAATGAGTTAAATAAAAAGTTGTATTTAATACACAACCTTGTATAAATCATATGATACATTGCGTCGGACTTTTTAACATTTTCTTAATGCGAAATTATATATTTTTTATATTTCTCGCATATGCCAATATGGGACAACACCTTTACGTATCGGCCAATAACATTCATATCGGCTGATACCAATAAGTATCGGCCACTAGCGATAATGATACGTATAGGCCAATATTTTGAAGCATGTGTGGGAGTCTGGTTTGCTGCCGGGTCGGAAAAATTAATTGGAATATAGAGCTGTATTATCAGGCTGTTTGTTCTCATGGTTCAACTTGTGAGTGTTAAGTTTTATAAGAATTTTATATGTTTCGGGCAATAGATCCAAAACTGTTACTAGGAAACAGTTTTCTGGAGATTCTGAGGATTTTATAAATTAATTAATTTATATTTTGTACTCTATTGATGCAAAATAAGATCAAACATTGGGTTCTGATTCACTGATATTTGGTTTTTAAAAGAAAAGATAACATGTTTGAAAATCATTTCCTAGTTGACGGACGGGGGAGCAATTTCAGGAGTATTCAAGATGGTAGATTATTAAATTCATTTCGTAGTGCAGCCTCTTTTCCATGGCTAGTCAATTTGATTTTCCAATTTTCTGGCTAAAGGATATCAGTATTTGGTCTCATTAACCTGTTTGATTTTCCCAGTTAATGAAATCACGTCATTGTACTTATCAATTCATCTTTACCCTCTTTGTTCGACCAGACATTCTCTCTATCCCTCTCTCTCATTTTACGTTAGATAGAACTCTCTCTCTCTCTCATTGTAAAAGCATTTGTATAGTCAAAAGTGGATAAAAAATGAACTACCTGACGAATTGAAATTTACATTTATAATTTCAAAAGAAAAAAAATTTCAAGTCAAGCTCATATGCAGGTGAATGGGATGCCAGTAACTGTAGCAGTGGGTAATCTCATATCTGAAGAAGGTTTCTCGCTAATGATGCCACCAGCTGCTGCAGGATCTATATGGAAAGCTCTTTTAAGTCAGGGTGCAATCCCTATGGGTTCTAGTGCATGGGAAACATTAAGGATTCTTCGAGGTAATTAAACTCTTAAAATTTGATTCTGCTCACATATCAGTCATTTGTCCTTAATATTATTTTCCAAATAATTGAGTGTTCTTAAATTCTTCTTTATTACTCACTCCGTTCCTAAAAGATTGTCGTTTTAGAAGAAAAAATTTGTTCCAAAAAGTTTGTCGTTTACAACTTTCGAGGAGAATAAATTATTTACTTTCCTATATTACCCCTACCTTCTCTCACTGTTCCAAGAAATTCTCTTTCTTGTATTAATAGTTTTCAACTTCCCATAAAGGGGTAGTGATGAAATTTCAAACAAATTTTACTTGGTAAATGATATTTTCGTAATCCATGTGCAAAAATCTTAAACGACAATCTTTTAGGAACGGAGGTAGTATATATCTTCAGAACTATTTTGTTAAGTTGGTATGCTTGGGAAATTCCTTAGATTGTGAAAAACTAGATGTGAATTTTCTATGTTCTTGTATTGATTTTGATTGTATTGTAATGTTAATTAATTGGTTTGTTTTAATGTATTAATTTGTTCGTTATAACACAAGCTTGGAGGCCGTGCGAAACACGGGCTATCTTTCTTATATATTTTTTGTTTATCAAAATAATTAAATTATAAGTTCCTCTTTTAATTTATTATATATATAACATGACATTAATGCTTTTTATGACTTTTCGCTTACTTTATTGTGACATGCATGTATATATATCAAATTATAAGTATATTCATTGAATTTGAACATGTATTATTATAATTATGTAATTTGTATTTGAGAATTATAAATTGATGTTCAAAATACCCTTGAAATGACCAACCAAATTAATTTAGATAAGATCCCCTCTTTGCTTATTATATAGTTGTATTGATTTATATCATGTTCTTCACGGACATAGAAGAAATGATCTACTTCTACTAATGGTATGTCTTGATCATATGTGTCCCTTTAATTGCAAGTTTATGTGATGAAGTTATGAGGAAACAATAAATCTTGATAGTTCTAGAAATTGCTAGTGTGATGCTGATCCAACTTATTCTAGTTTCCACCATGTCATAGGAACTATAAACCCGAGTATAAAATGAGAAAAAATAAAAAGGAACTTGACATCAGAACCTCATGGAATATTGTAGCCTGGTTTTATATCTCCTGCTATCTTTGCTGCATGGATTCATAATCCGTAACCAACTAACTATCTGCAGGAAGACCTGCTCCTGGTAAAGAGCTCACCAATGAATTTAATGTTTTGGAGGCTGGTCTCTGGAACTCAATATCTCTGAACAAAGGTGCCTTAACTCAGTACCTTAAAATATTACTGCTCAAATATAGGTTCCTATGGTCAATCTAAGTCTTGAAACCTTATCAGGTTGCTACAAGGGACAGGAAACCATTTCAAGACTAATTACATATGATGGCATCAAGCAGAGATTGTGGGGTATTCAGTTATCAGCAGCAGCGGAACCGGGCAGTCCCATTACAGTTGATGGAAAGAAGGTTCGAGTTTTTAATTCTTTATTTCCATATATGCAACGTCAAGCAGTTCCTCTTTATCGTTCTAAGACAGCTATCCAATTAAGAATTCGTACTAGTACTCGCAGTGCACTAAAGATGCAGTCATCAATTCTCCCAAGAGACCACTGACTAAGTTGACATGGTTAAGGAATTAGTTTCAGCCACCAAGTGAGACCTACATTTAATTTAACCAAAGCATGGCTGCCCATTGTTTCCTACATTAAAATTGTGATTGTTGTCAGTATTAGATGACATTATTATATTCACTTTAAAAGCCGTGAAATATACACTCATGAATCAATACTTGAAAAATGTAGGTATGATTTCATCTTTTTGGTAATAATCTGCAACTCATGATACTCTTAGGTAGAGTAACAGCAATTTCTTTGATTGATCCGGGGGTTACTTGTTTTAAACACTTTTTCTTTGCCATTGAAACTGTTGGGAAGCTAAACCAAATTCTTGGTTTTCTACATTCATAGATTAATTTAGTTCTTTGAATATCTCTAAACAAATGGTGAAACATTTAATATTTTGTATTGGGTACATCAATGGTTATTAGAAATATCTAGATTTTTTATAAGAGTTGTAATCACTTTTATGAGCAAGAGAGAAATAGTAAGAACAAAAGTTCAGTTTATATAACCAGTTTTCTCCTTCTTTTAGACTACAAATTGGTATCAGAGCTCGGTAAATTGCTAAGTTCATTCTCCCAATCAAAGTGATAACATCAAAAGTCTGACGCAAGCAACAGATGGAGTACTAAAGTAAAGCAAGTGATTTTCTAGTACTGCAATACACTTTGGCAGTCAAAGAGCCACGTGACAGCAGCTTCAGGGTGACCATATCACAAACAAGTTTTGTTATTCATATAAGTGGCGGGTCCTACGGATCTGAGGTACCATCCCTAAGCAGATTTTATTTCTTGTCACAAGTAAAAAGGCAGAGCAGCATAGTAGATTCGCAGCAGAGAATAAAAGGAGCAGTAACGTTGCGGATTCATCCGTCCTTCAATTTCTTCAAAATCAAGAAGAAGCTGAGTGGAGATTAAGATCAGAAGTTGCAGATCGGAACTGGGCAGAGAAGAAAAAGTAAGCTGCGAAGCATTAAAGAGATGGCGAATTCCAACAACATGACTTCACTTATTCCTCGATTTGGTGGAGAAAATTATGATTATTGGAGAGACAATATGATGTTATTGCTCAAGTCAATGGATCTATAGAATATTGTGGATGAAGGATATGAGGATACAGAAAACGAAGATGGCTTGACACAAGCACAAAAAAATAATTTGAAGGAAAATCAAAGGAAGGACAGCAAGGCGCGTTTTCAAATTTATCAAACAATTGAGATGCCGGTGTATGAAAGAGTTGCTAAAGCTAAAAGTTCAAAAGTAGTCTGGGAGATTATTCAAATTACATACAAAGGTGTGGAAAAGGTAAAAAAGGTACGCCTCCAAACCTTAAGAACAGAATTTGAAAAATTAGAAATGAAGGAGAATGAAAGTATTTCAGATTATTTTACAAGAGTTAATTCAGTTGTGAATCAAATGGTATCCAATGGTGAAGTTTTAGATGATGAGAAAGTTGTTGCAAAAATTCTTCGTAGTTTACCACCAAAATTTGATTATGTTGTGGTAGCTATTGAAGAATCAAAAGATCTTCAAGATTTGCAAGGGACCTTGAAGGCTCATGAAGTAAGGATAAATCAAAGAAATTCTTCTCTTCTTCCTGATCAAGCTCTTAAATCCCAAGTTTCATTTACGGGAGGCCGTGGTTTTCACTATGGTCGTGGTCGTGGTGGTAATGGCAACTTCAGAGGTAAAGTCTTTCATTTTCAAGGTAGAGGAAGAGGTTATGTAAACAAAAATGATTCAAATGAAGGTGGAGAAAATTTGAACAAAAATTTCCAAAGAGGAAGAGGTCGTGGTTATCAAAGAGGCCGTGGCTATTAAAGAGGAAGTGGCTATCAAAGAGGAAGAGGTCGTGGCTATTTTGAATGTTACCACTGTCATAGACCCGATCATACATATAAAGAATGTCGTTTTAGAACAGAGGAAACACAAAATGAGACCGGATTAATGCATGAAAACAAAACTAATGAAAAAGATGTGCAGGATACTTTGTTGCTGGCATTTCAAGGTGATGATAAGGATGATGTTTGGTATTTAGACAGTGGTGCAAGCAAACATATGACTGGAAACAAGAACTTATTTTCAGACTTGGTTGAATCTAACCATGGACAGGTAAAAATTGGAGATGACAGAGCTTACAAAATTCAAGGTGTTGGTGAAGTTATTTTTCAAACAAAATATGGAAAAGTGGAGAAGATGTCTGAAGTTTATTATGTTCCTGGTTTAAAGAATAATTTGCTTAGCACCGGTCACCTTTTGAAGAAGGGGTTTGATATTTATTTTCATGATAATGCTTGTTTTTTGTCGAAGAGAAATCAGTTGATAGCAACAATTGGAGTAACTTCAAATAATCTTTTTCCTATAAAATTTCAGGTTGCTAACATTTCTTATTTCACTACTATTGATAAAGGAATTTCCAAGTTGTGGCATGACAGGTATGGTCATTTAAATTATGACAGCCTAAAATTGCTAGCAACAAAGAAGATGGTTGAAGGACTTCCTCAAATTAATCAAACAAATTATATTTGTGAAGCATGTCAACTTGGAAAACAACATAGAGAACCGTTTCCTCAAAAATCTTCGTGGAGATCAAAAAGACTGTTGGAATTAGTTCATTCAGATTTATGTGGACCAATGCCGGTTACTTCTCATGGAGGTAACAAATATTTTATTACCTTTGTTGATGATTTCTCGAAAAAAGTTTGGGTTTATTTTCTCAAAGAAAAATATGAATCGTTTCAAGCTTTTAAGGAATTCAAAGCTGAAGTTGAAAAATTTTCTGGTTGTCAAATTAAAACAATAAGAACCGACAGAGGTCGTGAATATCTTCCAATTGAGAAGTATTGCAAAAATGATGGAATTAGGCATGAATTGACAGTAAGGCATAGTCCACAACAAAATGGTGTTAGTGAAAGAAAAAATCGAACCATCATGGAAATGGCAAGATGCATGCTGAAAATGAAAAAGGTAGATAAAGAGTTTTGGGCAGAAGCTGCATCCTGTGCTGTTTATTTGATTAATAGATCTCCTACAAGAAGTCTGAACAATTGCACACCTCATGAAGCATGGTTTGGAGTGAAGCCAAAAGTTAGTCACCTGAGGACCTTTGGATGTATTGCTTATGCACACATTCCGGATGCATTGAGGAACAAATTGGATGGTAAATCAGAAAAGTGTATTTTTATCGGCTACAGTGAAAGAAGCAAAGCTTACAAGTTGTACAATCCAGTGACACAGAAGATAGTGATTAGTCGAGATGTTCGATTTGATGAAAATTCTTCATTTAATTCAGGAGTTGATTTTCCTGAAAATTGGCCAAGTATTTGTGATACTAATGATGATTCTCAAGATGAAAGCGAGCTTATTTCTCCAGGATACTCTTCTCGTGGAAACTCTCCCGAGTCCCCTCAAAGCACTCCTCAAAAAACTCCTCAAAGAAGAACAAAGAGCTTAAGAGAAATTTATGAGTCAACCGAGCAAATTGATTCGGATGATACTGTATTTTTTGCTTTCTTTGCAGGAGAAGATCCAATTTCTTATGATGAAGCATCAAAAGAAGAAAAGTGGAAACAAGCCATGAAAGAAGAAATGAAAGCCATTGAGAAGAATGAAACGTGGGAGCTTACAAATCTGCCTCCGAACAAGATTTCTATTGGCGTAAAGTGGGTATATAAAACAAAAATGAATTCAGATGGCTCCATCAACAAAAACAAGGCAAGACTAGTTGCAAAGGGGTATAAGCAAAAGGAAGGGGAAGACTTTACTGAGGTATTCGCTCCAGTTTCTAGACTTGACACTGTTCGTTTGCTTATCTCACTTGCAGCTCAAAATAATTGGAGTATATTTCAAATGGATGTGAAATCTGCGTTTTTGAATGGTTTTTTGGAAGAAGAAGTTTATGTTGAGCAACCACCTGGTTTTGTGAAGGGAGAAGAAAATAAAGTTTACAAATTGAAGAAAGCACTTTATGGACTGAAACAATCACCAAGGGCTTGGTATAGCCGAATTAATTCATACTTTGAACATAATGGTTTTTGGAAATGTCCGTACGAGCCCACTCTCTACATCAAAGGCACATCACAAGAAAGCTTCATGGTTGTAAGTCTTTATGTTGATGATCTCATTTTTACAGGAAATAATTTGAAATTGTTGAAAGATTTTAAAGACTCCATGATGAAAGAATTTGAAATGACAGACTTGGGAAAGTTACATCATTTTCTTGGCATTGAAGTTCATCAAACCAAGAAAGGAATTTTCATTTCACAAGAAAGTTATGCAAATTTTTTTTTAAAGAAATTCAGAATGGATAATGCAAATCCTGTATCAACTCCATGTATCACATGGTTAAAATTAAGTAAAGAAGGTGAAGGCAAGCTTGTGAATTCTACTATGTTTCGAAGTTTGGTGGGAAATTTGATGTACTTGACTGCAACAAGACCAGATATCATATTTGCAGTAAGTTTAGTGAGTAGGTTCATGGAGAAACCATACTCTAATCATTGGGAGACTGCAAAAAGAATTCTGCGATATGTCAAAAGAACCATTGATTATGGTATTTTTTATCAAGCTAGTATTCTGATTAATCTTATTGGATATACTGATAGTGACTTAGCAGGAAGCGTTGATGATAGTAAAAGCACTTCAGGTTATGTTTTTAGTCTTGGAAGTGGACCAATTTCATGGTGTTCGAAGAAACAATCTGTTGTTGCTCTTTCTACAACAGAATTTGAATATATCGCTGCTTCTTTAGCAGGATGTCAAATTGTTTGGCTCCAAGGAATTTTGGAATGTCTGAAGCATTAGCAGATCTGTCCAACAACACTATTTTGTGACAATAGTTCAACCATTTCAGTAACAAAGGATCCAGTACTTCATGGAAGAACGAAACATATTCGTATTCGATTTCATTTCTTAAGAGAGTTGGTAAAAGAAGGCATTATTCAAGTGGAGTATTGCAGGACGGAAGATCAGTTAGCAGATATTTTCACGAAGCCTTTAAGCAGAGAAGTTTTCAAGAGAAATGTTGCAAGTTTGGGAATAAAAAGCAAATATGGTTTACGGGAGGCATTGTTGGGAAGCTAAACTAAATTCTTGGTTTTCTACATTCATAGATTAATTTAGTTATTTGAATATCTCTAAACAAATGGTGAAACATTTAATATTTTGTATTGGGTACATCAATGGTTATTAGAAATATCTAGAGTTTTTAAGTATTCTAGAATGCTCTTGTAATCTTATAAATACCAAGGGTTGTAATCACTTTTATAAGCAAGAGAGAAATAGTAAGAATAAAAGTTCAGTTTATATAATCAGTTTTCTCCTTCTTTTAGACTACAGAGACCTTGAACTGTTTTGATACTTGTGCAGGTAGGGAAACTGACTAGTTATACAGCTGCAAGAAGAAAATCCGAGCATTTTGGTTTAGGATATATCAAGAGACAAGGTGCTTGTAAGGGAGATACTGTCACTGTTGGTGACGTTATTGTTGGTGAAGTGGTTGAAGTTCCTTATCTTGCTCATCAGCATCAGCCTTTAGTGAATAAAAAAGCCTAGAACCCGATATCCATGTAAATAAATTACCCATGAGAGGAATGTTTTGATCCATGTTGTAATGAATATTCATCTCGATGTTGTTGAATCTAGAGTAAGAAATTTGACTAGCTTTGGCATGATCTAAAGGGGCGAAATAGCTTCCAATTATTTGGTGATATTTATTTCTCGCAGGCTTACAACGTGTGGTGTTATATGTACGTGTTAGTCTAATTTAAAACTGAATCAGTTTCCTTTCGAAAGTCTCCAACAATAAGGGAGTTGTTTTAAAACATATTTCTTTTGAATTCAAGATATTAAAAACAATTTTCCAAACTTATTATTAATTGGAATGATATGTAATCTTATCACAAAACAAATTTTACCAAGTGAAGATTAATATTATTTATATTATATGCCTTGATTCTAAGAAAAATTCTAGCTAGAAACCTTACATTTATTTTCTAGACTCAACCACTCTTTCATCTTCACAGTCGTTTGTACAGTTATATCTTGAATTTTTGAAACTTAAATAAATCATTCAACTTGTTAAATTTTAATCAATCAAAGTCCAAACGTGTAAAAATATAGTGACACTACAAAATAATTTCTCATTATTAAAACTAAAAGCATATAAACTAACATTCTCTCCTTTTTTTTTTATGATAACAACCTATAATATATAACTGTCCTTAAAATCATGTGTTTAATCATTAAGCACAAGCTGATTTATTTAACTTCCTTTGAATTATTTATTTATTTGTAGCATATCAATTTAGTTATCACTCTCCCTTTATCATCAACAAAAATAATTCATAAGCCCCCCCCCCCCCTCCCTTTATCATCAACAAAAAATAAGTTTATTTTTATAAACATATCAAGTAAACAAGAAATCATCGTACCTTTGGAGTATTGTTACCTATATATCAATACTTTATATGTCTTGTCATGCAATGAATATCCAAGAAAGATAACCTCAACTAATCCATTGAAGTAAAGTGCACGTTGTCTCCTTTAATTTTTGGCCTAGAGACGTATCTACAAAACAAATAAATAATCTCAACCTTTTTGTACCTAAATCTTTTTGGGTCAATTTAGGTTAATAGCATATTAGATCACATTTAATTTCTTTACCCAATTTTTTTTTATTTTTATTTTATTACAATTAGAATCAAAGTGACCTTTAAAGCCACATTTCTTGCAAGTAATAAATGGTGAATAGTAATGTGGTTTATGCTTTGATTTATTATTAATCATTCTAATATTATTATTAGATTTATAATCAACACGTGAAACATAATTATATCCAATTCCTTATTTCTCAATACTAAACCTTTGTGTCCCTAATATAACATTTAAATTCTATTTTCCTTGGCAAATTTAGCAAGATCCATTTTTAAAGAAGTTATTTCTTTATTTGTTACATTATATATCATCATGTTGCACAATCATCAGTTTTTCATTATTAAAAGCACCTATGCATGCATATCTCATATTCAAATTTTCTTTTAAAACTTTATTTTCATTTTTTGAGATATTTTTTTTCTTTTCTCTCATCATTGAATAACTCAAATTCATTTATTAGCTCATTTATGCAATTATTTAAATAGACAATTTTCTTTTTGAGTTGTTGATTTTCATTTTGTAAAGCAAGATAATAAAACTTAATTATTTCAAAAGTTTCGTTAAAATGAAAATTGTTTACCTCAAGTTGATCATCATATTTTCTAGTCTCATAAAACAGAGATGGACAATTTATTCTTCTTATTTTGTTTTGGACTTGCTCACTGGAGTTGAGCAACCTTTTTTATTCTTCATATATTTTTTTCCTTTGGGAGTAATCTCTCGAGTTTTCTTGAGAGCATTTTAATATGTTCATCTAAATTTTCGTATTGATCATTATGGTTGCCTTCAGCTGAAATCCCAATGTCTTCTTTATTTGTGTCTCCTCTTGCTGATTGTTAGTGAGTCTTGGAAGGTGGTAAAATTTTAAAAAATAATGTGCCGCATTTCTTTTGATGTGTTGCACGATGATACTTTATCAATTTCGACTTGTATCATTCTAGTTAGTAAAATGTTGAGGACTTTTAAGTACTAGGAAACCATGCATCCATATCTTCATGAGAGTTTTTGATTTGCCATCATGATCATGCTTAGGAATAGTTGGTCTGTTTTCAATTACCCATCATTTATTTATTTCATAGACCCAATCACTCTTTGATATTCACAACCATTAATTTGTACTAACATGAGCTATATCTTGAATTCTTGAAACTTGAAGAAATCATTCAACTTGTAAAATTCCAAGCAATCAAATTTCAAACTTGTAAAAATATAATACCACTAGAAAGTAATTAATTACTTGTCATCATTAAAATCAAAAGCTACTTTTTGAAGGAGAATTGAAATTAAGTAGATTGATTTAGAACACTTAAAACATCAAAGCGTTGTTGATGGGTTAATTCTGTTGGAAAGTCGATGAGAAATTTCAGTCGAAGGTCACCTCTCATTCCTTGTTGTTTTGATTTAGGCATGCCTTGTCCAGGAATGATCTTCTCAAAACCAGGGTATAAGATCTGGTCGTGGTCAAAAGAAAAAGTGATTTTTTCACCTCCTAATAAGGGGGCGGTAATGGTGCAGCTGCCGGTTAGAGCCTCAACTAAAGGGACCCAAACTCCGACCTCTAAATCCTCGCCTTCTACCTTAAACACGGGATGCCTTTTTTCACTGATAACGAAGATTATATCAGCGGGAAGATTGCCTGGTCTCTCATCACCCTTTTCTTCGAATGTTATTTTCGTTCCTTTTTTCCATCCTGGTTTCACTCGTATCTTCAGAATTTCATCTTCTTCAACAATTAGCCTGCAGCACAGCAAGTATCCTTTTGTCATGACATGGTAAATTGGTAATAGCCTCTAAATTGGTTTTATATATATATATATATATACCCTGTTTCGGAGATTACATCTCTTGTAATCCTGATTTTCTTGACACATCCACGCCACAATTCTTCTAGTGTGCACTCAAGCTTCTTCTCAATCGGCAGAGGTTTTCTCCGAGCAGTGGATTGTGAATATATAATAGGAGTAGTAGTGCTGCTTCTTCGGGTGCCCACTCTTGATAAAGAAGGGTTTTCTCTTGGGATAGTGCTAGGGCTATTAGTGGTTATCGGGTTAGAAATATAATTCCCAGTTGAGGTTAATTTTGGTATAGAGCCATACAAATCTGGTGGTGTCTGAGGCATGCTCCTCCAGCTTTTCGGATTTTGTAATGGCGACGTAGGGCTGGAGACCCCATCATCTTTGCTCTGGAACTGAAATGAAACTTTTCGTGTGTTGGGTGTTTTTGGCTGGTTATTAAATATTGTAGGTATTGCATATTCTTCTCTCTTCTTGTTACTAAGAACCTGCACATCGAGGAGGTAAATTAAGAAATTAATGATTAAAAATTTAATTATTATGAATATATATATATTTGCATGGATTAAAACATGCATGGATTATGCATACAGGTTTGTGCATATTGTTAAAATTATTATTTCATGCATTGGTACACACACACACACACACACACACACACACACATATATATATATATATATATATATATATATATGCATACCCTATAGGCTTCTGTGATGTTTCTGAACTCGGCCTCAGCTTCAGCTTTGTTGGATAAATGCTTATCGGGATGCCATTTCATTACAAGAGATTTGTATGCTTTGCAAATATCAGAAAGCGATGCGTTTTTAGATATTCCGAGGATTCTGTGAAAATTGGTTTTTAGTGAAGGAGAAGGATATTCTCCCATGAATAATTAATAAACGAGAGAGGGAATTAAGATAAGGGAGACGGTAGTACTGTTGCAGATGGAGGATATGGATGAAGAAGGAGGAGGAGGAGAATTAAGGTTTGGAAAATTGGACGAAAAGTAAGTGGTGCTTGCTTAATGTATCTTGTCTGCCAAAGCTTAATTGAAGCGTTTTATTAGGGATTTAGGGTCTTTTATTAGACAATAAATTTGGTTGACAGGGAAGAATAGGTCTTTGCTGTAAGGATGATTTTTTATCTAAAACCCTTTACTTCTAGACTTATGTTCTCATATCTTTCTATATATATATATATATATATATATATATATATATATATATATATATCACACACACACCGTTTGTCTCTCCAGTGAATCATAAGTAAGGAACTAAAAATGAATCGCTGGCGGATAAAAAGTAAATTTTCTATACTATAGCAACGATAAAATCATCGCTATAGTCATTCGTTTTTAATTCGCTGGAAAGAGCCGGCCTATATATATATATAAAAGGTGTGTACAATTTGCTTTTTAAATTTTTACTACCAACTTGGTTAAAAAGGTCATAGTATGGTCAAATCTAACTATTTTTAGAATCATTTTAACTCTTTTTTCCATATATATAAATATATATATATATATATATATATATATATATATATATATATTGAAAAAAATATATATACACAATTGGGTCAATCTAAAAATGTGTATATATATATATATATATTTTGGTCTATGATGACGGTTGAACCGTCGTTATAACCTTAAAAAACCATCGCCATAACACGATTGTATGCTATGTATATATATATAACCCATATATATTATAAGAGATCATAATCTATCTACATCTATATTATAAATCCTCCACGAGGCTTTTGATGTAAGTGGGGTACACACCTATTTGAGGTGTTTGATTGTATTTTTTAACTCTTTTATTCCTGCATATTTAGATATATTACTATCTTATTCTTTTTAAATATTTAACTAGTTTTTTTATTATTTTTTCAATTTAATTAGTTCTCCAAATGTTATAAAAATTTTATTTTATCACACAATTTACACACCCAATGCATATGCGTCGCTAGTCATAATAAACTATTGAGCTTTTTATTAACTCCAAAGTTCGTGATTTCAAGAATTTAAATAAATATGTTTAATTGTTAATTCTATAAATAGTAAATTAATTTTATGATGAGATTAATTTAGTATATATCAAATGGGGTTGAGGGAGGACATAGTAATAACCATCCATCTTGAAATTTTTTTATTTTTAAATTTGAAAGTTTCATCTCATCTACCAATAAAAAATTATGAATAGTTTTTAGAAAATTAATTTACCATTTTCATATTAGCTAGTCCTTCTCCGTAGACAACAAAGTTCATTAATTCTCCCAATAAATATTTTAGAAAAGCAGTCTTAATTGAAGTAAATGACCCTTACTAAAATGACAAATATATAAATAATAAATAATAAATATTGTGTTGAAAAGGTCAATGAAGCGGTTAAGAAAAAGATAGAAAATGTCCAAATCAGTAAACTGCATAGAGCAAAGATCCTGAAACATTAGAGACGCATACTATAAACCAGTGAAAAGGGACCGATGAAACATACAAAGCCTCTCTCTCTCTCTCTATATATATATTAGTAAATCACGTGAATTTTTTAATTTTAATATTTATCGTTGATTTTTGTATTAAACGTTAATAATAATGTTTGCCTTTTTTAATTTATAGCAAATACTTATTATGGATCATTTTTCATATAAATATATAGGGGAATATAGAGGTTCATAACATGTAACTTTTTTAAAGTTACACTATGTACTTCTATTTTTATCATATATATATATATATGGGTATCCAGCCACAACAACCGGTTGTTGGGGAGCAACCCTTTTTGGCCCAGCCGCTACGACCTGTAGCGGCTTATAAAAAAAAAAATTTATCTAAGGCCGCTTGTAGCAGCTGGGCCAAAATGGGTTGCTCCCCAACAACCGGTTGCTGTGATGGAATTCCTATATATATATATATATATATATATATATATGAAGATTATGAAGCCAAGGGATAAGACAAGATCAGTATATCACTCCAAGGTTCTTTCACAACAAAACAATGTCCGGCTAAGAATTTGAGTTCATTCCTTCTTGTTCTCAACTCCCGCTGTTTCCAAAAAAAAAAGTATCTTTAATCATTTTTTGAACGGAGAGACCGAGAGTAATATCGTTTTTATTCAACTCTTTATTTTTTATTCAATTGATCAACATCCCAAGTAGGGGAGTAAATGAATCGAATCGAGCCGGTCGAGTATTGAGTTGCTTAGATTTAGTTCATAAAATTTATAAAGTATGAAATAAGATTTGATTGTGCCTTGTTTAGCTACCGAGTCGAGCACGATCTCGAACAGTTTGAACTTTTCAAGCGAACATGATCCGAATAGAAAATTACAGTTTGAAGAGTTTTGAATAATTTATCGAATTTTAAAATTTATCCATATTTGAATTATTTATATTTCGAGTCGAGCTCGAATTGAACTTTTAGTCAAACGAGTACAAATCGAGCCCGTACTATTTGATTCATTTTACAGCCTTAATCTCAAGCCAATTTCATAAAAATACTCTCATTTTAAAGTTTTGTCATTCTCTTCTCATGTTTGTTTGTGCTATTCAAATTTCTTTTTATGAATATAAAGGGGTGCCTAGGAAACTTGAACATAAATTTTTTAGAAACAATGAAAACTATGTCTAAATATGTAATAGAGTATCTTAATATGGTTTTAAAAACACCATATACCCAAATACAACTCTCATGTTTTTAACGAAGGTATATTTAAAATCTTAATTATATACCACTTTGTAAGTTTGTAGATAAGGAGGTTAGGATAGGACAATCTAGCTAGTTATGTTTTCCTCTTTCTTTTTTGTTATTATGTCACCTTCTGTTTAATCGTATGTACTTTTTACATTGTTTTTTATTTTTATTTGGTAGCAGGAGAATAAAACATAATATAAGGTCCAATTACATGCTATTATAATGTAACACATCTGAATAATAATGTAAACATCGTCTTAATTAGTATTTATCTAATACATAAACACTAAATATTAAACTTGTATGTTGTGGATTGAATTTTTAATTTTGGAATCAACTTGACCTTCCAATTATATGGCATTCGGCATGCTTAAAACTATAACTGTTTGACAGACTGTTGGCTACAACAGTTAGTTAACCTGGGATATGAATCATGCCCCTTACATATATACCGTATTATTTTGGTACTCTTTCCTTTAGTTTTGAAAGAAGTAATTTGTAAGAGAGAGACTATAATTCCCACATTCTCACATGGTTGAATTTTAAAGAGAATACCAGCTGCTGCATGCTGATGAACAGAGCACATACAGGCTGCGGCCTGACAATTTTTACCTCTTTCTGCACAATGAACAAACTTATTGGCTATGTAATTCGGCTTTCGATGGATGGTTTTGTCTTCAAAAGTGGATTATGATAGATATATGTGTTTATGTATAGTCCAGAACTGAGGAACAAATACTCCCTCTGCTCTGTCCAGAAAAAAAAATGATTCAAGGAGTATTTTGTTATGAGTCAAATGATTAAGAATTAGAAAATAATATATCAAGAAAGATCTTATAGAGTGAAGGAGTATGTGTTCTCAATATCAAGAAAGTTTTAATATTTAATTCTGCCTCCCTCAATATATATAAGCTGCAAAAAAAGAAGGAGGAGGTAATATATAGTATATACAGTAAAAACTTTTCTTGTTTACATGATCATTTCACCTGCCTGAAAATCAACTTCTACTACTAGTAGATCCAGGCAGTGTACTAAATCTACCATACTCAACAGCATAAAATGGCCTATCAGGTATTCCAGGCACTTCAATATCCCCTTCAAGCATTTTCAATGCATCCAAAATTGTAGGTCTTAAAGCCACCATTACATGAGCACACAAAATCCCAACCACCACAAACCTTTCCATTAGCCACCTGGGATTTCTATCCCCTTCTTCCTTTTCTCCCAACAATGCAGCATCAAAAACCTCCTCTATTTTCCCAACTTTCACAAGTGACCACGCCCAATCCGTTAGCAAAAAAGTCCGGGATGATCCTGTTGATGACAAATCAAGTGCTTTTCGCCCACACATTATCTCCAAAACAACAACCCCAAAGCTATAAACGTCGCTTTTCTCGGTTAATTGTCCATAAAGCGCGTATTCTGGGGCTAAGTAGCCATGAGTACCTGCCACTCTAGTTGTGAGATGAGACTGCCCTTCTTTACTTTCCCTTGCCAGTCCAAAATCTGCCACTCTTGCTCTCATTTCTGTGTCTAGTAGTATATTTGTGGCCTTAATGTCTCTATGATATATTGCAGGCTTAATCCCATAGTGAAGATAAGATATCCCTTTTGCCACATCCAATATTATGCTCTTCCTCTGAGGCCAACTCAAAGGTTTTGGCCTAATTCCACTTTGATCACTTTCTGATGAGAAAAATAAATGATCACTAAGATTCCCATTTGGCATGTAATCATAAACAAGGTACCTTATTTTTTCCCCATCTCCATAATCTTGCTGATTTTCACGATTTTCCACACAACACCCTCTAAGGGGCACGAGATTTCGATGCTTCAAATTACTAATGATGTCAACTTCATTGCAGAAATCCGCATCGCCTTGAAAATCTGATTCTATTAGTCTCTTGACAGCAACCGTAGTTGTGTCTGCTAGCGTACCTCTATAAACAACACCAAACTGCCCTCTCCCAATGAAATTATCTGGCGAAAAATTCTCAGTCGCCTCCTCAAGCTCTTGAATTTTAAACCATTTTGATCCAGCCTTTGGTCTGGCATTATTTTTTGGCCTGTGGCTATTATAATCATGATCCATATCAAATTCAAACCCCAAAATCCGCTTTGGCCTACGCTTCTTTCTCCAATTAGACCACCAAAACCGCAAACTAAAGAAACACAAAATACTCAAAAGTGCCAAACCTGTTCCTGCTGATCCAAAAATCAAGGCCAGTTTAGGCGTACTAGAGGAACGATTATGTAGAATCATAGGCAACCCAAAGATGCACCTAAGTGCACTTAAACTCTCAGGGCCAAGCTCATTAACTATGCCTGCAGCATAAAGGATTGTGTAGTAAAAACACCCTATTGTATGTGAAGCATTTTTATCAATAGACAGCAATTGGGATTGAACCCGAAATCCTGCACGAACACAAGCATCACACAGAGTGAAATCATAATTAAAATCTTGGTTACAAGCACCATCAAGGGAATTAGTTGACGGACCGGCGGCGGAAATCCAATCTTTTTTGGTCTGTATGTTTGCACATATGTTTGTGGTGTTAACAAAATGCTCTGGCTCAAAGTTTGTGCATAAAAAAGTGAGGTTTGGAGGTAAAGAAAGGGAGTCTAGATTGGCTTGAAAGATTGAAAGGCAAGAAATGGAGGTGGGTAAATCCGGTAGCCGGAATAAAGAGGTTTGTTTGAGGTATTGAGAAAAGGCTACACCATATAGGCTGGTGAGAGTTTGGCAACATGTTGTGGAGTTTTTGTTGAAGTTTTGGCATGATGAAGAGTCCCATGAGATGGTTAGGACATAGTCTAGATTTAAGGGACATGAGGAGGTGTTTGTGGGTAAAGATGAGACTGAGTTTCGGGACAGGATATTGAGGAAAGTTAGTGTTATGATCATAACAAGATGAAGCACCATCTTGGTTCTGCAGAGAAAGGGGAGGGAGGACGGGATGGTTTGGATTTGGGGAAGTTTTTTATTATATTTAAACAATGATTACATTAACTGTAGTCAGGAGATTTCTTTTCTTGATGACTAATCCTTTTTTTATATATATATTTTTATTACTAGGTAGAGTGGGCATAAAATTTCATCTTGATTGTGTCAATAACCATTGAACCAAGACCCTTTGGTTGATAAGTAATTGTATACTACTTATATTAGTTTCTTGAAAAATTTCAATTGAGAGTGACAACTGACCATGAAAACCAAGAATGAACCCATAGATTGCTTATTTAGTGGGATTTCTGATTTATAAAGTTCACCAACCATGTGTTTAATAGGTCTATTTTTCTAAGTATCTAGCACACCTCTTCTCTCTCTCTCTCTCATTGATCATATATATATATATATATATATACACACACACACTTCAAATAATCAACAGAATCCACAGCCAGGCCAAGGATTAGAGGTTCTTTCAACCTTCCTTGCACTTTCTTGGATGCTAGGAGTAGGAGACTAGAAGCATATAAAATTGTCAATAGTAGAGCCAAAACACAGAAATTGTCAACTAATCTTTAAACAAACAAGCCGTGATGTCTTTCTATTTTTAGAATTGACAGGTGAATTAAAAACAAAAGTTCATGCATTTTCAGCCAAATATACAATTTAACTTTTAAACTTAAACAACTACATATTAAATTTTAAATTAATGTAGATTTATTTAATTTTAATCAATACAATTATTATAATTATATACTTCCTCCGCCCCAAATTAACTGCTCAATTTTGATTTTTTAAAGTCAAATTGACTATTTTTAAAATTAATAATTAAACATATATAAATATATTTTTAAAATTATAAAAATTAGGATTAGTAATAAATTGTATATACTTTCTTTTGGTTATAATCTCTTCACATATATTTTAGCAAAAATAGTAAAAAAATTAGTTTTAAAAATGGTCAATTTGACTTTAAAAAGTCAAAACTGAGCAATTAATTTGGGACGGAGGGAGTAGTATATAACAAAAATTATTAATTACAAAATTTATTTTATTCTAAATTTTTATAAGTCATATCAATTTTAAATTTAATACGTTTCCGTTTAACGTCAAAATTCAAATTGTTGTATCTATAATTTTGAAACAGAAATAGTATTATCTTTTAAACAACATATTTTAATAGTTGGACTATATATGAGATATTGAAAATTTTATTTACTTGTGGTTGCAACACATAACGAACACGTGCAATTCTTTCACATTCATGAATACGTGCAAACTCCTTTCTTTTTAAGAACAATATATATATTACTATTAAATTTTGCTTTTTATTATAAAATATTTAGATAGCGTTTGTAATAACAACTTATTAAAATAGATGTTCTGTATAAAATTGAAACTCTTTTTAAAACAAAGTTTAATTGTAAAAAAGTTGTTTGATAACTAATTTTTACTGCATGTCTAAATACAATATTTTACTATTTTACCCTCATATCAATTTATACAAACTTAAAGTGAGAATAAAATTATGAAAATTTTACATAAAACTATAAAATATGGCAATGATGGTAACTGGTGATTGTGGGGGATGGTAGTGGGTGGTGGTGGTGGTGGTGGAGCGAGAGAAGTGAATTGAATAATTTAAAAAATAAAATTAAAATAATGAGGGTGAAAGAGTAATGAGAAATTATTTCCCTTTTAGCATTTACTTTAATTATGTAATAGTATTATCCAACACTTTTTGATAAGCACAAACTTTTTGTGTCCCAAATTAAGTTGGATTTAATTTTTGACTTTTTAAACTCTCATTTTGAAATGAAGGAAACATTACTTAAACAAACCTTAGATATGCTACTTTCAATGACTGCTCCGAAGAGAGCAGATCCTCTGTCCCTAAATTCTCTGTCTCCCTTGTGTCCCCTCACTTAAATTATGACACATGTCATTTTATTTTATTTTAGAATTAATTAGTGTTAAGTAAGAGATTATGTGTCAAAATATAAGTGGAGGGACACAAGGAAACAGAAAATTTGGGAACAGAGGATCTGCTCTCTGCTCCGAAAGGTTAGTAGACCTTTTTAGCATTTACTTTAATTGTACTACGATTATCCAACACTTCTTCATACGCGCAGACTTTTTGTGTCCCAAATTAAGTTCGATTTAATTTTGACTTTTTAAACTCTCATTTTAGAATGAAGGAAACATTTCATTACCTTACAATTTAGGGACAAGGGTTGAACCCAGAATTTCTTACTTTGTAAGAAGTCTAAAATATTAACTGAAGTCGAGACTAGTTGATATAATCATTTTTTTAATGGTATAACTCACTTTTATAGATATAGAAATTTTGTTTTAATGAAGATTGAAAACAGTAAATTATTTCATTCCCACTGGACCTATTTTTTGCTAAATTATTATAATAAATCAGCACATTCAAAAAAAAGTTTCATTAGCTTGAGTAGAGGAGTTAGGAGTTAGGAGTTAGGAGTGAGGCTCCAATTTCCATCCTCAATTAAGTTACCAACAACATGGAAGTGGTTACATGAATTTAATTTAGGTCAATTAGTTAATATAGTATTGATGTGACGCCCCCAAAATAGGTATACATCACCCATTCTGGGTCGTCAAATACATGGTACAAAATATAAATACAAACTTAAATATACAACATGAGCTGTGAGTTTTAATACAAATATTGTCTTCTAGACAGTATTAAAACTCAAAATAAGTCCTTAATACATTTAGTATCACACTATTTTACAGAATAGTGAGGACTACTATTGCAAATATCTGGACCGTCACTCCGTTTTTCGACTAGTCCCAGCTATATTCTCATTTCCTGAAGAGAACAATAAAAGTAAAGGGTGAGCTCAACTAGCCCAGTAAGAAATATTATGACTAAGATAATGCAGAATAATTTATAGTTAGCCTTCAACAGTGTTAAACTGATAAAATATAATAAATATTAAGTTTAACTGCAGCGGAAAAAGCAATCCATTAGAAGAGTCAAGTAGAGAATAAAATCTATTATCTTCTATGCTTTAAAATATTTTTCATCACTTTTATCGCTGAGACTCAGCTTAATAAATAATTCAAATTATCCCTGCACTACGGCCAATGATATTCATTAGTATCACGACTACAAATTATCCATGCACTACGGGCCAAGGATATTCGTGCATTCATCAATGGTCATGATCATGCCAACAACTGTCCATCAATGCACTACGGGCCAATTATAGAAGAAGAATTACGCTCAAGATTATAGAAGAAGAATTCTCTGATTCTGGTGTGATTTTCAATTCTAATTTAACCGCCTATTTATAGGAAAATGCTAGAACGCCATAGGAAACTAAAATAATAAAATATTAATATAATTCTTTTCTTCCTACGCCTGCCACTTTGAAAATTAACAGCCCACCACCTTTGAAAAAATAAATCAGCACATGTTTTCATAAAAAACAAAAGTGGATCCCACTCACAATTTTAATAAAAATATTTAATTTCTAAAATTTCAATAATTCATAATAAATAACCCTTTATCAGAAAAATACGAATTTTATGTCCATTCCATACGAAATCGAATTCTCTACAAATTTATAACTTTAAGTTTTTCTAAATTTCAAACAAAAAATATTCGAAATCCACAAACGGATGATTTTTAACACCTTTTAAAATTCATAACAAATAATGCGTTAATTTTTAATGGTTCAAAATTTGTGAACATATACTCAACTTATATATGCATAACATATCTAAAAATCACAACGATCTAACGGTCGGATTAAAATTATAACTCACACAATAGAGCTTTAAGAACACCGATTTGATTTTTAATACTTCATTTCCGACAAAAATACTGATAAAATACCTCAACATTAATTCTTTCATTTATAAGCACATAAAATAAATATTTTTCTATCCATCATTTATGTCCACATAAAATAAATATTTTCTTATCATATAAATCAATAATTAATTATTCACAAATCATATTACAGAATCACAATAATGACAACCAGGCCGTTCCCAGAAAAGAGGGAGCTTTCCAATAAGGATTTCTCCTTAATGGCGCGCAATTAGGTGACCAAACCTCTCCTTGACAAAATTTTCTAGACATTGTCAATAATGCTATCTAATAATATTATTCAAATAATATGAATTATTGATCTGATAATGAAAAATACTGTGCAGTGACAATTATTGAAATAACAATAATATAAAATAACAACGCAGTAATTATTGAACCAATAAAATAAAATATTGAACAGTAATTACTGTAAAAATTAATGAGTAGTGCCTTCTTACGTAAGAATCAATAATTCAATAATATTGTGCAATACCGTGTGCTACTGTGTAATAACGCGTATTACTGTATTTTAACCACCAGGTATTCCAACAGTGCTAACGGTAACGATTATGCCGTTATTTATAAAAACTCAAATTTGTCATTTTCTTCATCCGACAGTTATTCTGTTATGGGACCCATAAATGACTGCGCTGTCGTACGAATATTCCCCGACAGAAAGAATATTCCATGACCAAACGAATATTCCCCGACAACATGAATATTTTATAACCACTTGCTTATTTTATAAAATTTATAAATATTACCCATAACTATAACCTTATATCAAATTTACTCCTTAATATTCAAAAATGATATTTATAGAAAATTTATCTTTATTCATAAAAGTTAGGATCTTACAATTGACACGCAGGTCGGGAGGTGATTTATCTCTGTATTAATCAATTGATCAACTTATCATAAAGTTAACTTTATAATAAATATATCTCAACAACATAGTATGGCATCTATTATAGGGATCCGGATCCTGATCCTCTCCATTTCAAATTAAAATGGGGAGTCTCCATTTAAAGGTTTAGATTTAAAATTATTAGATCTAAGGCTTAGAAGTCGCCACCTCTTTTAAAAGTTACTAACGTAACTCTAATCACCTCATTTAAAAGCCACTAACCTAACTCTAGTCACCTCATTTAAAAATTATTAACCTAACTCTAACCATTAATTTAATATAATACTAATATATTGTTATTATTATTATAAATACTTTGTTATGTCTCTCATTATTTTTTTAATAATTATTTATTATTATTATTATTATTATTTTATATTCTATTTTTTTCTTTGTTTTTTGGTGCGAAACTTATGTACCTATTTTGTCTAAATATTAATTTATAATAATAATAATAAAATATTAATTATTTTATTTTATTATTCTTATTTGGTATAAAATAAAGCTATATTCCCAAATTTTTATCCTAACTTTATAATATCATCACTTATTACTACTACTTACTTAGCAACATACATACTACTTGTATATTTAATATTTCATCCGTCTCAAAATAAAAATCCTGGTGGACTTTTCACGCATATTAAAAAGATGAATGAAATGACAAAATTACCCATAATAATATTATTAAACATGGAGAGAGAATTAGAATAAGAAAAGTATGAGATATTTAATACTACGGGTATAATATGAAAATATGTGTAAAAATTTAGTTATTAAAAAAAAATAGACATTTAACATGGGACTACCCAAAATAGTAATAATGACTTTTATCATGGGACGGAGGGAGTAATAATTAACTACATACATATTATTTATGAGATTTAATATAAAAGGATAAGGACTATATATATATATAGTCCGATTCAGGTCAGGACTCCTGCACGGTACTAAAATGCGAACTTATTTTTTTGTTTTTTTTAAAATAACTAATTTTTTTTTAATATTTTATGGAACTGAAATTTTTTCATAATACAGTATTTTGGGTGTGATTTGGATACATATAATAAAACAGGTGTGACGCCCCCAAAATTAGGTATACATCACCCATCTTGGGTCGTCAGATACATAGTACAAAATACAAATACAACTTACTAATACAACTGTCGTGTACAATACGACAAAACATAAACTGTGAGTTTGAATACAAATATTATCTTCTAGAGAGTATTCATACTCAAAAGGAGTCCTCATTACATTTATTAACATACCATTACATAGAATAGTGAGGACTACTAACTAATACTATCATTCGGACCATCACTCCGTTCCCCGACTTGCCCCAGCTACGTTCTCATTTCCTGAAGAGAACAGTGAAAGAAAGGGTGAGCTCAACTAGCCCAGTAAGAAATATTATGACTAAGATAATGCAGAATAAATTATCATTAGCCTTCAACGATGTTAAACTGATAAAATATAATAGACATCAAGTTTAACTGCAGCGGAACAAGCAATCCATTAAAAGAGTCAAGTAGAAAATAAACTCTACTATCTTTTATGATTTAAAAGATTTTCTAACACTGTGATCGCCGAGACTCAGCTTAATAAAATAATCCACATCATCGAATCACCCCTGCACTACGGCCAAGGATATTCGTATATTCATTAATGGTCATGATCATGCCAACAACTGTCCATCAATGCACTACGGGCCAATGAGGACTTTTACCACATCATTTGTAACATTACGGTCATGATTATACCGAATAATCCCTGGTCATAATCATACCAAGTCCATCTATGCACTACAGGCCACAGATGACTTTCAACATTTTATAAACATGAGGATGATGACAATGATATAAGAATTCAATAAAACAAGTTCAAGAATTAATTTATCCAAGAATTAACAACGTCCAAATTGTCAACATGATATTGCTTTGTGGAGTAAAATTCAAGAATACTTAGAAGAATATTTTCATGAAAAGATACTGGATGAACCGCAATTATCAAGGATATTCCACAAATTTCATGGAGTATAGAAGTCAAAACTTAACCAACTGAGTACAATAAAGAATGGAATAACAAAAGAAATCACCATGCATGCGATAGACCGCACAGACAGGTTATTCCAACAGAATAATAAATAATGGAACCAGGTCCGGCGTAAACGCACAGACAGGATATTCCGACAGAATAATAAATAATGGAACCAGGTCCGGCGTAAACGCACAGACAGGATATTCCGACAGAATAATAAATAATGGAACCAGGTCCGGTGTAAAACACGCAGACAGGATGTTCCAACAGAATAATAACAAGACGGAACCAGGTCCGGTGTAAAACACACAGACAGGATGTTCCAACAGAATAATAATAAAAACGGAACCAGGTCCGGTGTAAAACACACAGACAGGATGTTCCAACAGAATAATAGAAGAATGTCACCAAGTATAGGGTAGACCACGTATACAGGTTATTCCAACAGAATAATAAGAAATGGAATAACAACAGTTCTCTTCATGAATAAGAAAGAATAACACCCCTTACCGTTTTAAAGACGAGCTGAAATAAGGAAGTAGTTAAGTAGCAGAATACTCTTCTTCTCTCTCTCTATAGTTTCTCTCTATAGTTTCTCTCTCTAGAGTTCAGTGAATTCGTAAGAAATAATGAAGGAATGAACTGCTATTTATAGAAAAATAGAATGCATAGTTGTAAGACCCCGAATTTTATGAAACTAAAGTATTCAATTTTTATTTATTTAGTAAATGGTTAAATTGATAAATGGTCAAATGAACATTAATCGGATAAATGAGTGAATAAAAGAGGAGAATTAAATCTTCTAGAAGGGGGGAGGCGGCTAAGAAATTGATTAGAGAAATTGGGAGATCACGAGGTGGGGGAAATGCTGATATTAATTTTCTGTATGCTTCCCAATTCTTCATAAACATTGCACCAAATATTTTTCTATTGGTCCATTTATTTTGTGGGGCAAAGATGTGGCCATCCATTTTGGCTGAAAAGTCACATGTTCAGCACTTTGCTTCTCATTTTTTTTCCAAGGAATGTTGGCCATTCTTTTTGGCTAAGTCAAATATGCAGCCTTTTTCTTCTCATTCTCTCATGCTCCCTCCCGTAGCCATGTTCAGAAGAAGAAAGAGAGAAGAGAGAGAGGAAAGAGAAAGAAAGGAAGAAAGAGAAAGAAAGAAGAAGATGAAACCATGGAAGCATGATGGTAGAATAAGAACTAAAAAGGTAAAACCAAAACTTCCCATCTCTTTAATTTTTCCTAAGAGTTTGAATTGTTCAAAGTTGGATTATAAGGGATCATGATGGATCCAAAGTTGTAAGGGAGTATATGATAAAGATTTTATGTTTAATCCATGTCATAATAGAATTTAAGAACAAAAAGTTTGGCATATGTTTGAGGATGAACAAAAGTTATGTTGAGGACTTAAATCAAACTTGTAAAAGTGTTGATGGTTGATTTATGTGTAAATATGAGGAGGAAGATCTATAGATTAAGAAGTTATGGAAATATTCTAATTTGAAAGAACTAAAAATGATTTAAATTGAAGTTGTGATGAAAGTTTTCATAAAACATGTTAATCGATGAAAAACTTAGTCTTGGGGGACTTTGGAGCCAAATTTCGGAATAATTAATGAATCTGAAAAATTCTGAAATCATGGGGGTTTTGTAGAGCATGTTACGAGCTTTCCATAGCCTCAAAAACAGACTAATTCCGATAACGGATGAAGAAGTTATGAAGATTTAAAATATGTGTGTCAAAAGTTGCAAAATTTGGAAAATTGGAGTTAAGTGCCAAAGTTTGAGGGCCTAGGCGCTAGGCTCGGCGCTTAAAATCTGCTCTTGGGTGCCTAGGCGCTTGCCCAAGGCCAAATTTGGGCTCCTAGGCGCTGGTCAAGTGTTAAGTCAAAATCTGTCCGGACGTCCTTTAGTAAATTGGGCATAACTTTTTCATACGAACTCCGATTGAGGAAATTCAAGATGATCCGGAACGAGAACGAATAGAACTACAACTTTTGTTCTTTAGGTGTTTCAATTTGAGGTCGTTAGAATGGGTCAAAATGGTTATCTTTGGGACTATTGTGTTTTTGGAGGCAATCGGAGGACGTCGGGCATGCACGTATGCAACGTGTAATGTTTTCGACGATAAAAGATGTTGTTCTAAGTTGTAAAACATGAAAATTATTAAATATAATGATATTATGCAAAGACAACTTAAATGAATAATGAATTATTAGTTGATGTATATATTATTCGAGATAATTATGATTTGATGTTGATCCTTACTTTTAATAGAATTTAAATTATTTATAAGTAAGGTATTGATTTGATTCCTACGTAAGAAGTCACTTGGTATTTATTTCAATAATTACCACAGTAGTTATTACACAGTGACTCATATTATTTGATTTGATATAGTTGGCAGTATTGAGAGTCTGTGTTAGTAATTGTGAATAATGGTTCAAAGATTGAAAGGTTGTTGATTAAAAGATAAGAATGATATACAGATGTTTGCTCAATTATTTTCTTTTTACAAAAGTAAGTTTGGCAGGACTTGCCGACACTCTACTTTTTCTAAAGTAGTATGGACCACAACTCTATTATTGAACAAATTTTGTTAAAACGTGTACAAGTTGATTTAATTTTCTCTGCGGGACCATAAATTCCACTGCCATTATTATATACCTCATTTGGTTATTTTGTCAAAGCAGGTGTGCTAGTTGTTTACTAAATTTTTAGTATAAATAGGTTGCTCGGCTGAGTAACTAAAGACACACCATCACTACACAAAAAATATAGAATTCTTTTACTTCAATATTGTGAGTATTTCTATTGAGTGTAATATTACTCCAAGTGTAGATAAGGAATGCAAGCATTGTTTAAGATGATCAATTTCACAGAAAGCATAATCAAGTCACATGCTAAGGTAAGGGATATCATTATTGTGGTAAGATGTATCATTTTTATGGTAAAGTGATATCATTTTCTTTCATACTCCATATTATGGTAAGATGGTATTATTCGTTTTTTTCAGCTTATCATTAAATAATGAAAGGTTCTGAAAGGATTAGAATATCCTTAATAGTTTGTGTTTCATCTATTATTATGTTATGAATATGAACTGTTGATGAATATATTTGGCCTGTAGTGCAAATATGAACTGTTGAGGAATATCTTTGGCCTGTAGTGCAAAGATGAATGGTTGATGAATATCTTTGGCCCGTAGTGCAAAGATGACCTGTTGTTGAATATCTTTGGCCTGTAGTGCAAAAATGACCTGTTGTTGTATATCTTTGGCCTGTAGTGTAAAGATGAATTGTTGATGAATATCTTTGGCCCGTAGTGCAAAGATGACCTGTTGTTGAATATCTTTGGCCTGTAGTGCAAAGATGATCAGTTGTTGTATATCTTTGGTCTGTAGTGCAAAGATGGATGGTTGATTATTGGTTTTACAGTTGTATATCTTTTGCCTGTAGTGCAAAGATGGACTGTTGGTTATTGGTTTTACAGTTGTATACCTTTTGTCTGTAGTGCAAAGATGGACTGTTGGTTATTAGTTTTACAGTTGTATATCTTTGGCATGTAGTGCAAAGTTGAACTATTGATGTACTTGATTATAAATATGAATTGTGATTTAATTATAATCTGTGGTAGTTCAGGTGAAGACAGGTGATGATAGTTCTCTTTGTCTTGGGTATAACCAAGAACTGTTGATGATTATTACAGGAATGAAATATTAACGATGGATTTTTAATCTAGAGGAGATAGTAGACATTATGTTCTACTTGATTCTTCTAATGGATTGCTCGTTCCGCTGCAACTATGGTTGAAAAATTTTATCTTCTACCATATATTCTAAATATCTGATTTAGTATTGATGAAAGCTATTGATAATGTAATTATCTTAAGTCATGATATTCTTTACTGGGCTGTTTGTGCTCACCCTTTTACTTCACCACCCCTTTCAGGTAATAAAAGTGTAGCTGAGACTAGCAGAGAGAACTTGGTTATAAAGTGGTGATACGAATTAGTCACAAGCCTATTCAAAATATGAAACGGTGTGGCATAATAATTTTATTGAGAATAATAAAATGTGTGTAACATATTTTATACCTCATTTACTAATTGGTTTTGGTGAACAACTATAGGGTGATGAGGACCCGACCTTGAAAGCGTCAAAAATACACCGCATTAGAATGATGAGAACAAAAATCTTCTCGTGTTTCTTCGGGACTTGAATTATTTGTTGCTGTACTTTATATGGCATTGTGATAATTTAAGTATGAATATTGTCGTATTATATACATTACAATATTTGTATTGAAACTCACATTATATGTGTCGTCGTATTTTGCACGACAGTTGTATAAATGAAGTTGTATGTACCATGTTTTTGGCGACTCAGAATGGGTGATGTATACCTATTTTGGGGTTGTCACAATAGTAACTAATCCATGAACGGTCCAGATTGATTACTTTAATCTGACGGTCCATATTTAAAGAAAAATCTTTTAAATAAAATATAATATATTCTATTTATAGAATAACTTTAATAAAGTATTTTGTTTTATATAAAAAGATGTTTCTGTTTTATTACGTTAATAATACGAATAAAACAAAACGTCATTATCGCTAAATAATTCATATTATTAACTGACAATAATGGAATCAAACTGAGTGACTTCTCACATAAGCATTAATAATCAATACCGTGTGCTACTATGTAACCACACGTATTACTGTACTTTTACTACCGAATAGTTCAACAGTAACAATGGTAAAACTTCCGCCGTTATTTTTAATAAAATATTTTTGTCGTTTTCTCAATCCGACAATAATTCCGTTGTGGGGTCCACCAATGATTGTGTCGTTGTACGAATATTCCCTGTTAAAACGAATATTCTCCGACCAATCGAATATTATATAACAACTTGCGTACTTTGCAAAATTTATAAATATTACCCACAACTATAACATTATATCAAATTAACTCCATAATATTCAAAAATGATATTTATAGAAAATTCTTCTTTATTTTTAAAAGTTGGGGTCTTACAACAGGTCTGTATTGTTATATGTATCCAAATCACATCCAAAACACTGTATTATGAAAAAATTATAGTTCCATAATATATTAAACTTTTTTTTAGTTGTTTTAAAAAAAAGTAAAAAAAAAATCCGCATTTTAAGAAAATGCGGGAGTCCTGACCTGATCCGCTGTGTTTATATATATATATATATATATATATATATATATATATATATATTATTTTGTATTCTGTTTTGTATTCAATAAATATTTAGACAAAATAGGTACATAACTTTCGCACCAAAAAACGAAAAAAAAAAAATAGAATATAAAATAATAATAATAATAATAATAATAAAATAATTATTAAAAAAATAATGAGAGACATAACAAAGTGCTTATAATAATAATAATAATATCAACAACAACAACAACAACAATAATAATAACAATAATAATAATAATAATAATAATAATAATAATAATATATTAGTGTTACATTAAATTAATGACTAGAGTTAGGTTAGTAGTTTTTAAATGAGTTGACTAGAGTTAGGTTAGTGACTTCTAAATGATGTGGTTAAAGTTAGATTAATAATTTTTAAATGAGGTGATAATTTTTAAATTTTAAATATAATAATTTTAAATTTAAAAATTTAAATAAAGACTCTCCGTTTCAAATTAAAATACAATTTTTTTCCTTAAAGGAGGGTAGGGTCCAAGTCTTTCCTTTTAGTCATTATTGTTTTGGGGTGCAAAATTGTCCTTGTGGGGGTCCTGATGACTGGTATTAGAAAACAACAAGCAAGCACTAGAGAGAAAATAGTATCAACCAAAAGTCTCCCAGAATCTTGATAAACAAATACTACCAGTATTTAATGTGTCTTGGTATCAATCTCGACTCTTTTGAGTCACCATGCATGCCTAATCTTCTTCTACATGATTTTTCACCACAAGCAATGGGATAGAAATCCAAGAAGACAAGATGGATGGTACCAAATTACTTTTTATATTTTATTTATAAAATAAAATATCTCATTTGAATTACTTTTTGATTCATAAAAGTTTTTTTTTGTTTCTGATAATAATATTAAATGATTTAATAATTTTAAATTTATCATTTATAATTTTGTTTTCATAATTCATTCAGAAAGTACAAAATTTGTGGTACGCAAAAAACAACTCTTTTGTCTTTTGGGTAACTTTAATAATTATTTTTAAATTAAATAATAAAGATTAGATGATTACCAATAACAAAAACATAATCACAGTCTTTTCTTAAGCTACTTTAATCGTATGTAGACTTTATCATTAGGCTATATATTTGATCTACGCTTACTTAAGCTTTGGGTCATTATTACGCGGCCTAAACAATTGTGCTCAAGCTGCTTAATTCCACAAATAAATAAGTGGGTTAATTAATTGATATTTTGGTCATTATATTAGGAGTCGATTTTCATTATAGTTACCGAATCTTTTATTGTTACAAACACATTACTATACTCAAAAAATATTACAAAATGATCATTGCTTAACATTCCGTCCAAAAAAGTGAACAAAAGTGCTGACTAAACTAACGGTTAACATGTGTTAATTATGTGGTTGGTAACGTGGATAGGGTTAATTGATATTTTGGTCATTGTACTAGGGGGTCAATTTTTATTTTGGTTATTAATTTTTTTTTTATTATATTCACGTTATCGAAGTACAAAAAATATTATAAATTAGTGATTTTATAATTTTTCGTCCAAAATATTAACAAAAAAACATGACATGTAGATGAGAAATATTCTAATGAGGTAGCGTGTGTGGGCCAACTTATAGATATAAAATAAAATGTTCACCTAGAAAAAAAAATTAAGTCAGACTAATTATTTTAGTACTCCATAATATTATAAGATAATTAAAGTTTTAAAGAAAAAAGAACATAATTTAAAGAAACAAAAGCAATTAAATCAAAGTTCATCTTCCTCTTCTAACCACAAACGATGGACTTAACAGAAAAATGGTGTTCTACACTTTATGTACATCAACTCTTTCTTTTACCATGTGTAACGCCCCCAAAATAGGTCCATTCCATCCAACCTATTCTGAGTCGCCAAATACATGGTACAGAAAATAACTACAACTTTATTACAACAATTGTCGTGCAAAATACAACAACACATATGTTGTGAGTTTGGATATAAATATATACCAAATGTGACTCATGTCCCAACCGTGGACATCACCTCACAATGACACCTTACATAAAGGTATTGTAAAAAAACTGTTTTAGAAATTAGAATCTTTGGGAAGTGCTCAAGGAAACCTTTATACATGGGAGGCCATGCGTCTAGGTTATGATAGATATCATATGGCCACAGAATTATTCTTGGTTGATCCAATAGACCCCAAAGAAAAACAAGAAGATTACTATCATATTCTTCCTAATGGTGAGTCTTCTCTCGACTTATCATTATCTCAACTGTCTCTAATTGAGAATTATACTTCAAACAAACACCAACATTATATAGGTAGTGCTCGTAAATATACTCAGCAAGTGGATGAGCACATCCCTGTCTTATGATGACACGAGATTGTATATCATTAGACATCTTATATGATAGTGGCAAAACACCATTCCAACGTTGGGTTCGCCTCACCCTAGATGATTCACCAAATATAACTACTAAATGAACTTTTCTATACTGCTTCGGAAGAACATCCACAACTAGAGACCACCGTTCTATTTCCCCGTTACCCTCGCTCGACCCAGCTACACTCTTATTACCTGAAAGGAATTGTGAAGTAAAAGGGTGAGCACAACTAGCTCAGTAAAGAATATCATGACTAAAGATAAATAAGTTATCAATAGCCTTCAACAGTAATAAATCAGAGATTTAGAACATATGGTAGATGATAAAACTTTTCAACCATAGTTGCGGCGGAACGAGCAATCCATTAGAAGAGTCAAATAGACCATAAAGTCCATTATCTCTTCCATGTTAAAAATCCACCAACAATATTTTATCCATGTAACATCACTCAACAGTTCCTTTCCACAATCATATGAATAACTCATAATCATAATTGTGACTATAAATTTTTCTTCGCACCCAGGACGAAGAATATTTTCATCACCTGTCTTTACCTGAAACATCAAAGATCATGGTTATACCAAATCACAGTTCCTGTTTATAATCATACTAACAAATCCATCTTTGCACTACGGGCCAAAGATATTCATCAACAAACCATCTTTGCACTACGGGCCAAAGATATTCAACAACAGTTCATCTTTGCACTACAGGCCAAATATATTCATATCTCAAAGAAATATATAATCATTTCAGAATTTATATAAACAATAATTATAACCATGTTGATCAATTCACCTTTGCACTTAAGCTTAAGATATTCAATTATAAATTCAATGGTCATGATCATACCAGTCACAATTCAACTTTGCACTACAGGCCAAAGAGAACCCTAGTCATGATCATACCAATAATCTACCCATCTTTACACTCCAGTGAAAGAGAATTTCAACATCAGGGTTATAAAAATGTTATATATGATGATAAAAATAATATGATCAACATATAGTTTTAATCTCAAGAGTAATATTCGTAACTCATGAATAGTAACCCCGACACAAAAGATAGAAATTCTACAATAAAATTCATACCAATATTTCGGTATAATGATATTGAAAGAATAACATTACTTAAATTTATAAACAATTTATTTTAATTGTTTACACTTTACTAATTAATGCATTTAATCATCATAAAATGCCAACTCTTACAATTTCATCATCAATAACCAAAACCCTCATCAAAAATCTGCATATACCTCATTTAGGATTCTCAATCCATAAAATCCTATTTTCCAATTTTCTTTCTTCACAAAACATATTTAATTCATTTACTCATAGCTAGACTATTTTCATGAAAAATACCAAATCAGTTCCAAAAATATTCCTTTTCTGGGATTTATCAGAATATAGTCCCATATTGAACATGTATTTTTCTCAGAATTTTTAAAAGTCATTTACTATTTTTCATATGGTCAAAACAGCCGAATATTTAGACATTTATCAAAAAATGTACTTTTGTCCAAAAATTCTGAAATTAACAGAGTATACTTCCATCATATACATGTACTCCCAATAAAAATTTCATCAATTTTGGAGTTAACCACAAGAAATTATAAGCAGTTACTTTTAAAATAGTCTTTTCTCATAAAATTCATAACTCTCAATCTATACATCCAAAAATCACTATTTTTGGACACAATCAAGAAAACTCATCAAAATATCGTTTCAAATTTTTCCAGAATTTTTGAAGGTCAGAAAAATTACGAAACTGGAAAACATAACAACCCTTAAAATCCCTTACTATCCCTTACTATCCCTTACAATCCCTTACAATCCCTTACCTCAAAAGAGCAGTACTTCTGACTGGATATCGGATATGATGCTGAAGGAAACTTGCACTGATGAATAGCAACTCACCAAGTATCTAAAAACTCACAAAATATGCTTCATAATATAGAGAGAGAAAGAGAGAAAGCTTATGTTTCTGGTGTGATTTTCAATTCTAACTTAGCCCTCTATTTATAGGAAATTTTTGGTAGGTTTGACCTGCAACCTGATGGCTTTACCTGCTACTAATCCCACCCACCAGATTTGAAATATAATTCAGCACATTTCTTCACCAACCATGTGACGACCCCAAAATAGGTTCATTCCACCCAACCCATTCCGAGTCGTCAAATACATGGTACAGAAAACAACTACAACTTTATTACAACAATTGTCGTGCAAAATATAACAACACATATGCTGTGAGTTTGGATACAAATATATACCAAATGTGACTCATGTTCCAACCGTGGACATCACCTCACAATAACACCTTACATAAAGGTATAGTCAAAAACTGTTTTAGAAATTAGAATCTTTGGGAAGTGCTCAAGGAAACCTTCGTACATGGGAGGCCACGCGTCTAGGTTATGATAGATATCATATGGCCACAGAATTATCCTTGGTTGACCCAATAGACCCCAAAGAAAAATGAGAAGATTACTATCATATTCTTCCCAATGGTGAGTCTTCTCTTGACATATCATTATCTCTACTGTCTCTAATTGAGAATTATACTTTAAACAAACACCAAGATTATATAGGTAGTGCTCGTATATATACTCAGCAAGTGGATGAGCACATCCCTGTCTTATGATGACACGAGGTTGTATGTCGTTAGACATCTTGTATGATAGTGGCAAACCACCCTTCCAACGTTGGGTACACCTTACCCTATTGGATTCACCAAATATAACTACTAAATGAACTTTTCTATACTGCTTCGGGAGAACATCCACAGCTAGAGACCACCGTTCTATTTCCCCGTTACCCTCGCTCGACCCAGCTACACTCTTATTACCTGAAAGGAATTGTGAAGCAAAAGGGTGAGCACAACTAGCTCAGTAAAGAATATCATGACTAAAGATAATTAAATTATCAATAGCCTTCATCAGTAATAAATCAGAGATTTAGAACATATGGTAGATGATAAAAATTTTCAACCATAGTTGCAGCGGAACGAGCAATCCATTAGAAGAGTCAAATAGACTATAAAGTCTATTATCTTCTCCATGTTAAAAATCCACCAACAATATTTTATCCATGTAACATCACTCAACAGTTCCTTTCCACAATCATATGAATAACTCATAATCATAATTGTGACTATAAATTTTTCTTCGCACCCAGGACGAAGAATATTTTCATCACCTGTCTTTACCTGAAACATCAAAGATCATTGTTATACCAAATCACAGTTCCTGTTTATAATCATACTAACAAATCCATCTTTGCACTACGGGCCAAAGATATTCATCAACAAACCATCTTTGCACTACGGGCCAAAGATATTCAACAACAGTTCATCTTTGCACTACAGGCCAAAGATATTCATCAACAGGCCATCTTTGCACTACATGCCAAAGATATTCATCAACAATTCATATTTGCACTACAGGCCAAATATATTCATATCTCAAAGAAATATATAATCATTCCAGAATTTATATAAACAATAATTATAACCATGTTGATCAATTCACCTTTGCACTTAAGCTTAAGATATTCAATTATAAATTCAATGGTCATGATCATACCAGTCACAATTCAACTTTGCACTACAGGCCAAAGAGAACCCTAGTCATGATCATACCAATAATCTATCCATCTTTACACTCCAGTGAAAGAGAATTTCAACATCAGGGTTATAAAAATGTTATATATGATGATAAAAATAATATGATCAACATATAGTTTTAATCTCAAGAGTAATATTCGTAACTCATGAATAGTAACCCCGACACAAAAGATAGAAATTCTACAATAAAATTCATACCAATACTTCGGTATAATGATATTGAAAGAATAACATTTCTTAAGCTTATAAACAATTTATTTAAATTGTTTACACTTTACTAATTAATGCATTTAATCATCATAAAATGCCAACTCTTAAGATTTCATCATCAATAACCAAAATCCTCATCAAAAATCTGCATATACCTCATATATAGGATTCTCAAGCCATAAAATCCTATTTTCCAATTTTCTTTCTTCACAAAACATATTTAATTCATTTACTCATAACTAGTCCATTTTCATGAAAAATACCAAATCAGTTCCAAAAATATTTCTTTTCTGAGATTTAGCATAATATAGTCCCATAGTGAACATATATTTTTCTCAGAATTTTTAAAAGTCATTTACTATTTTTCATATGGCCAAAATAGCCGAATATTTAGACATTTATCAAAAATTATACTTTTGTCTAAAAATTCTAAAATTTACAGAGTATACTTCTATCATATACATGTACTCCCAATAAAAATTTCATCAATTTTGGAGTTAACCACAAGGAATTATAAGCTGTTACTTTTAAAATAGTCTTTTCTCATAAAATTCATAACTCTCAATCTATACATCCAAAAATCACCATTTTTGGACACAATCAATAAAACTCATCAAAATATCATTTCAAATTTTTCCAGAATTTTTGAAGTTCAGAAAAATTACGAAACTGAAAAACATAACAACCCTTAAAATCCCTTAATATCCCTTACTATCCCTTACAATCCCTTACCTCAAAAGAGCAGTACTTCTGACTGGATATCGGATATGATACTGAAGGAAACTTGCACTGATGAATAGCAACTCACCAAGTATCTAAAAACTCACAAAATATGCTTCATAATATAGAGAGAGAAAGAGAGAAAGCTTATGTTTCTGGTGTGTTTTTCAATTCTAACTTAGCCCTCTATTTATAGGAAAATTTTGGTAGGTTTGACCTGCAACCTGATGGCTTTACCTGCTACTATTCCCACCCACCACATTTGAAATATAATTCAGCACATTTCTTCACCAACCACAAGTGGGGCCCACCAATTCTAGAATTTTCCACCAAAATGATAAACTTCGAAAATTCAACAATTTCTGAACCAGTCATCTCGTAAAATTCATAATAAATCATACGTTCATTTTTAACGGTTCAAAATTTGTGGACATATACTCAACTTATATATGTATAACATATCCAAAAATTACCACGATCCAACGGTCGGATTAAAAATTATAACCCCCGCAAAATATCTCAAAAACCCTGATTTTTAATACCTCCATTCCGACAAAAATACGGATAAAAATCTCAACATTAACTCCTTCATTTTTTAACCACAAAAATATATCCCTCATTTATATCCACATAAAATAAATATTTTCTTATCATATGAATCAATAATTAATTATTCACAAATAATATTACAGAATCACATTTATGACAACCAGGCCGTTCCCAGGAAAGAGGGGGCTTTCCAATAAGAATTTCTCCTTACTGGCGCGCAATTAGATGACCAAACCTCTCCTTAGACAGAACTTTCTAGACATTGCCAATAATGCTATCTAATAATATTATTTAAATAATATGAATTATTGATCTGATAATGGAAAATACTGTGCAGCAACAATTATTGAACAACAATAATATAAAATTTCAACGTAGCAATTATTGAATCAATAAAATAAAATATTGAACAGTAATTACTGTAACAATTATTGAGTAGTGCCTTCTTACGTAAGAATCAATAATTTCAAAAATACTATGCAATACCGTGTGCTACTGTGCAATAACGCGTATTACTGTATTTTAACCACCGGGTATTCCAACAGTGTTAACGGTAACAACTACGCCGTTATTTGTAAAAACTTAAATTTGTCGTTTTCTTCACCCGACAGTTATTCGTTATGGGGCCCACAAATGGCTGCGCCGTCGTACGAATATTCCCCGACAGAAAGAATATTCCACGACCAAACGAATATTCCCCGACAACAATGATTATTTTATAACCACTTGTGTATTTTGAAAAAAAATCATATTTCAGTCATAACTTTAAACTTTTATCAATTTAACCATTTACTGAATAGTAATTATAAGAAAAATTGAATACTTTTATTTCATAAAATTCGGGGTCTTACAATCTCCCCTCCTTATGAAATTTCGTCCCCGAAATTTACGTACCTGGTATTTCAAAGAGTTGAGAATACCTTCCTTTCATTTCAGATTCCATCTTTCCTGTCATCATAATTTCTCCATTGCTCATCTCCTGTATTTCAAATATCATTCTAGAATACAGCTTCAAAACAAGGGTTAATTTAACAAATTAACATATCACATAATATCCCAATATTATGACTGACCAACAAATAAGCTTAGGTAGGACACACTAGCGAAGGATTTACTCATCTCTCCCCTCCTAGTTGTATTCCCCGATCTCCGCCAGAGATCATATCCCTAAGCTCTGATACCAACTGTGACGACCCCAAAATAGGTTCATTCCACCCAACCCATTCCGAGTCGTCAAATACATGGTACAGAAAACAACTACAACTTTATTACAACAATTGTCGTGCAAAATACAACAACACATATGCTGTGAGTTTGGATACAAATATATACCAAATGTGACTCATGTTCCAACCGTGGACATCACCTCACAATAACACCTTACATAAAGGTATAGTCAAAAACTGTTTTAGAAATTAGAATCTTTGGGAAGTGCTCAAGGAAACCTTCGTACATGGGAGGCCACGCGTCTAGGTTATGATAGATATCATATGGCCACAGAATTATCCTTGGTTGACCCAATAGACCCCAAAGAAAAACGAGAAGATTACTATCATATTCTTCCCAATGGTGAGTCTTCTCTTGACATATCATTATCTCTACTGTCTCTAATTGAGAATTATACTTTAAACAAACACCAAGATTATATAGGTAGTGCTCGTATATATACTCAGCAAGTGGATGAGCACATCCCTGTCTTATGATGACACGAGGTTGTATGTCGTTAGACATCTTGTATGATAGTGGCAAACCACCCTTCCAACGTTGGGTACACCTTACCCTATTGGATTCACCAAATATAACTACTAAATGAACTTTTCTATACTGCTTCGGGAGAACATCCACAGCTAGAGACCACCGTTCTATTTCCCCGTTACCCTCGCTCGACCCAGCTACACTCTTATTACCTGAAAGGAATTGTGAAGCAAAAGGGTGAGCACAACTAGCTCAGTAAAGAATATCATGACTAAAGATAATTAAATTATCAATAGCCTTCATCAATAATAAATCAGAGATTTAGAACATATGGTAAATGATAAAAATTTCAACCATAGTTGCAGCGGAACAGCAATCCATTAGAAGAGTCAAATAGACTATAAAGTCTATTATCTTCTCCATGTTAAAAATCCACCAACAATATTTTATCCATGTAACATCACTCAACAGTTCCTTTCCACAATCATATGAATAACTCATAATCATAATTGTGACTATAAATTTTTCTTCGCACCCAGGACGAAGAATATTTTCATCACCTGTCTTTACCTGAAACATCAAAGATCATTGTTATACCAAATCACAGTTCCTGTTTATAATCATACTAACAAATCCATCTTTGCACTACGGGCCAAAGATATTCATCAACAAACCATCTTTGCACTACGGGCCAAAGATATTCAACAACAGTTCATCTTTGCACTACAGGCCAAAGATATTCATCAACAGGCCATCTTTGCACTACATGCCAAAGATATTCATCAACAATTCATATTTGCACTACAGGCCAAATATATTCATATCTCAAAGAAATATATAATCATTCCAGAATTTATATAAACAATAATTATAACCATGTTGATCAATTCACCTTTGCACTTAAGCTTAAGATATTCAATTATAAATTCAATGGTCATGATCATACCAGTCACAATTCAACTTTGCACTACAGGCCAAAGAGAACCCTAGTCATGATCATACCAATAATCTACCCATCTTTACACTCCAGTGAAAGAGAATTTCAACATCAGGGTTATAAAAATGTTATATATGATGATAAAAATAATATGATCAACATATAGTTTTAATCTCAAGAGTAATATTCGTAACTCATGAATAGTAACCCCGACACAAAAGATAGAAATTCTACAATAAAATTCATACCAATATTTCGGTATAATGATATTGAAAGAATAACATTTCTTAAGCTTATAAACAATTTATTTAAATTGTTTACACTTTACTAATTAATGCATTTAATCATCATAAAATGCCAACTCTTAAGATTTCATCATCAATAACCAAAACCCTCATCAAAAATCTGCATATACCTCATATATAGGATTCTCAAGCCATAAAATCCTATTTTCCAATTTTCTTTCTTCACAAAACATATTTAATTCATTTACTCATAACTAGACCATTTTCATGAAAAATACCAAATCAGTTCCAAAAATATTTCTTTTCTGAGATTTAGCATAATATAGTCCCATAGTGAACATATATTTTTCTCAGAATTTTTAAAAGTCATTTACTATTTTTCATATGGCCAAAATAGCCGAATATTTAGACATTTATCAAAAATTATACTTTTGTCTAAAAATTCTAAAATTTACAGAGTATACTTCTATCATATACATGTACTCCCAATAAAAATTTCATCAATTTTGGAGTTAACCACAAGGAATTATAAGCTGTTACTTTTAAAATAGTCTTTTCTCATAAAATTCATAACTCTCAATCTATACATCCAAAAATCACCATTTTTGGACACAATCAATAAAACTCATCAAAATATCATTTCAAATTTTTCCAGAATTTTTGAAGTTCAGAAAAATTACGAAACTGAAAAACATAACAACCCTTAAAATCCCTTAATATCCCTTACTATCCCTTACAATCCCTTACCTCAAAAGAGCAGTACTTCTGACTGGATATCGGATATGATACTGAAGGAAACTTGCACTGATGAATAGCAACTCACCAAGTATCTAAAAACTCACAAAATATGCTTCATAATATAGAGAGAGAAAGAGAGAAAGCTTATGTTTCTGGTGTGATTTTCAATTCTAACTTAGCCCTCTATTTATAGGAAAATTTTGGTAGGTTTGACCTGCAACCTGATGGCTTTACCTGCTACTATTCCCACCCACCACATTTGAAATATAATTCAGCACATTTCTTCACCAACCACAAGTGGGGCCCACCAATTCTAGAATTTTCCACCAAAATGATAAACTCCGAAAATTCAACAATTTCTGAACCAGTCATCTCGTAAAATTCATAATAAATCATACGTTCATTTTTAACGGTTCAAAATTTGTGGACATATACTCAACTTATATATGTATAACATATCCAAAAATTACCACGATCCAACGGTCGGATTAAAAATTATAACCCCCGCAAAATATCTCAAAAACCCTGATTTTTAATACCTCCATTCCGACAAAAATACGGATAAAAATCTCAACATTAACTCCTTCATTTTTTAACCACAAAAATATATCCCTCATTTATATCCACATAAAATAAATATTTTCTTATCATATGAATCAATAATTAATTATTCACAAATAATATTACAGAATCACATTTATGACAACCAGGCCGTTCCCAGGAAAGAGGGGGCTTTCCAATAAGAATTTCTCCTTACTGGCGCGCAATTAGATGACCAAACCTCTCCTTAGACAGAACTTTCTAGACATTGCCAATAATGCTATCTAATAATATTATTCAAATAATATGAATTATTGATCTGATAATGGAAAATACTGTGCAGCAACAATTATTGAACAACAATAATATAAAATTTCAACGTAGCAATTATTGAATCAATAAAATAAAATATTGAACAGTAATTACTGTAACAATTATTGAGTAGTGCCTTCTTACGTAAGAATCAATAATTTCAAAAATACTATGCAATACCGTGTGCTACTGTGCAATAACGCGTATTACTGTATTTTAACCACCGGGTATTCCAACAGTGTTAACGGTAACAACTACGCCGTTATTTGTAAAAACTTAAATTTGTCGTTTTCTTCACCCGACAGTTATTCGTTATGGGGCCCACAAATGGCTGCGCCGTCGTACGAATATTCCCCGACAGAAAGAATATTCCACGACCAAACGAATATTCCCCGACAACAATGATTATTTTATAACCACTTGTGTATTTTGAAAAAAAATCATATTTCAGTCATAACTTTAAACTTTTATCAATTTAACCATTTACTGAATAGTAATTATAAGAAAAATTGAATACTTTTATTTCATAAAATTCGGGGTCTTACAAACCACAAGTGGGGCCCACCAATTCTAGAATTTTCTACCAAAATGATAAACTCCGAAAATTCAACAATTTCTGAACCAGTCATCTCGTAAAATTCATAACAAATCATACGTTCATTTTTAACGGTTCAAAATTTGTGGACATATACTCAACTTATATATGTATAACATATCCAAAAATTACCACGATCCAACGGTCGGATTAAAAATTATAACCCCCGCAAAATATCTCAAAAACCCTAATTTTTAATACCTCCATTCCAATAAAAATACTGATAAAAACCTCAACATTAACTCCTTCATTTTTAACCATAAAAATATATCCCTCATTTATATCCACATAAAATAAATATTTCCTTATCATATTAATCAATAATTAATTATTCACAAATAATATTACAGAATCACATTTATGACAACCAGGCCGTTCCCAGGAAAGAGGGGGCTTTCCAATAAGAATTTCTCCTTACTGGCGCGCAATTAGGTGACCAAAGCTCTCCTTAGACAGAACTTTCTAGTCATTGCCAATAATGTTATCTAATAATATTATTCAAATAATATGAATTATTGATCTGATAATGAGAAATACTGTGCAGTGACAATTATTGAACAACAATAATATAAAATTTCAACGTAGCAATTATTGAATCAATAAAATAAAATATTGAACAGTAATTACTGTAACAATTATTGAGTAGTGTCTTCCTTCGTAAGAATCAATAATTTCAAAAATACTATGCAATACCGTGTGCTACTGTGCAATAACGCGTATTACTGTATTTTAACCACCGGGTATTCCAACAGTGTTAATGGTAACAGCTACGCCGTTATTTGTAAAAACTTAAATTTGTCATTTTCTTCATCCGACAGTTATTCGTTATGGGGCCCACAAATAGCTGCGCCGTCGTACGAATATTCCCCGACAGAAAGAATATTCCACGACCAAACGAATATTCCCCGACAACAATGATTATTTTATAACCACTTGCTTATTTTGAAAAAAAATCATATTTCATTCATAACTTTAAACTTTTATCAATTTAACCATTTACTGAATAGTAATTATAAGAAAAATTGAATACTTTTATTTCATAAAATTCGGGGTCTTACACCATGGACCAGGAACTCTCGTCGAAAATCTAGTTTAGAAAATAGATCCTTCTTATACATCTGCATACTCGCTGGAAAACGAAAAAATCGGAGAAGAGCGGCAAATTGACGATGTCGACGTCCAAAGTGTAAGACCCCAACTTATTAATGAATAAAATCAAATTTTCTCTAAATATTATTGTGAATAATAAGGGGTTAATTTGATATAATACTTTGGTTATGGGTGAAATGTGCAAATTTTGCAAAATAAGCAAGTGGTTATAAAATATTCATTTTGTCGGGGAATATTCGTTTGGTCGTGGAATATTCTTGCTGTCGGGGAATATTCGTCCGACGTCGCAGCCTTGTGTGGACCCCATAACAGAAAGCGATTGGATGAAGAAAACGACAAGTATAAGTTATTTATAAATAACGGCGTAGTTGTTACCGTTAATACTGTTGGAATACCCGGTGGTTAAAATACAGTAGCACACGGTATTGCACCAATTATTGATTCTTACGTAAAAAGGCACTACTCAATAATTGGTACAGTAGTTATTGTTCAATATTTTATTTTATTGATTCAATAATTGCTGCGTTGATATTTTATATTATTGTTGTTTCAATAATTGTTGCTGCACAGTATTTTTCATTATCAGATCAATAATTCATATTATTTGAATAATATTATTAGATAACATTATTGGCAATGTCTAGAAAGTTCTGTCTAAGGAGAGGTTTGGTCATCTAATTGCGCGCCAGTAAGGAGAAATCCTTATTGGAAAGCCCACTCTTTCCTGGGAACGGCCTGGTTGTCATAAATGTGATTCTGTAATATTATTTGTGAATAATTAATTATTGATTCATATGATAAGGAAATATTTATTTTATGTGGATATAAATGAGGGATATATTTTTGTGGTTAAAAATAAAGGAGTTAATGTTGAGGTTTTTATCAGTATTTTTGTCGGAATGGAGGTATTAAAAATCAGGGTTTTTGAGATATTTTGCGGGGGTTATAATTTTTAATCCGACCGTTGGATCGTGGTAATTTTTGGATATGTTATACATATATAAGTTGAGTATATGTCCACAAATTTTGAACCGTTAAAAATGAACGTATGATTTATTATGAATTTTACGAGATAACTGGTTCAGAAATTGTTGAATTTTCGGAGTTTATCATTTTGATGGAAAATTCTAGAATTGGTGGGCCCCACTCTTAGTTGGTAAAGAAATGTGCTGAGATTTTTATTCAAATGTGGTGGGTGAGAATAGTAGCAGGTAAAGCCATCAGGTTGCAGGTTAAGTCTGTTTAGGCGTGCTAACATTTTCCTATAAATAGAGGGCTAAGTTAGAATTAAAAATTACACCAGAAACAAGTTTTCTCTCTTTCTTTCTCTAGATTATTGAGTGTATTTTGTGAGTATTTAGATACTTTGAGAGTTTCTATTCATCAGAGCAAGTTTCTTTCAGCCTTATACCGGTATTCCGACCAGAAGTACTGATATTTTGAGGTAAGGGATATTATTTTCTTCTTAAATGATATTATTTTCTTCAATATCATTATGCTGAAATATTAACATGAGTTTTTATCAAATTTAGAACTTTTTGTGTCGGAGTTACTATTCACGTATACGTTACTATTCACGTATACGGCACTATTCACGAATACGGCACTATTCACCGAAAAATAAAATTTTTCCTTTTTGTCCAAGATGTCTATTATGGTTACTATCTTTGATTGTATCCATGTTTTGATCTTTATTTTTGAATTCTGTTTCACAATTGATTATTATGAAGTATTATTGATCTTGGATAAACTGTTATACGAATCCTTACTATTTGTCTTTCTGTCTCACTGGATTCGTTCTATTTAAGATATTTTTCATCATCCTCAGTCCTAAATGATGACATTACTGAATATCTTTGGCCTGTAGTGCAAAGATGAACATGTGTTGAGATGAACATGATTGAAAGGTGATACAAATGAATATCTTTGGCCTGTAGTGCAAAGATGAATATTTGGATAAAGATGATTATTAATTGATGTTACAGGGATAAAATATTGATGATGGACTTTTAAATCTTAGAAGATAGTAGAATTTATTCTCTACTTGACTCTTCTAATGGTTTGCTGTTTCCGCTGCAGTTGTTGATCTAAAATTTGTTGTCGATTATATTCTATCAGATTTTTCCCTGTTGAAGACTAACGATAATTTGTTGTATATTATCTTAGTCATAATATTCTTTACTGGGCTAGTTGAACTCACTCTTTTCCTTTTTGTTCTATTTTTCTTCTCAGGAGGTGAGAACATAGCAGGATCTAGTCGGGGTATGGAGTGATGGTTCTAGAAAAATATTTTAGCAGTCCTCACTATTTCTGTAAAATAGTGTTTGAATAATTGTAATGAGGATTTATTTGAGTGTGGATATTGTCCAGAAGACAATATTTATATTTAAACTCACAATATGTGTTGTTGTATTTTGCACGACAATTGTATTATTGAAGTTGTAATTTACTTTCTGTACCATGTATTTGGCGACTCAGAATGGGTGTTGTATACCTATTTTGGGGGCGTCACACAAAGCTACTTGTTTCACTTAGAAATGAGAGTGGAATAGTTTCTATTAAACCGATTTTTGCAGTAGTCGACAGATCTGAGGAGGTTTATTAGACCAATTTTCTTTTTTATTTTTTGCAGTTTGATTTAATGTTTAGAAGGTTCCAAATTAAATATGATTTTGAAAAATTTATGAATTTAAATTAGCTATGATATACTTTCTCTACATACATGTTATATTTTGTAATAAAATCACTAATTTGTAATATTTTTAGTTTCAGTAACTAAAATGAAAATTGACCCATAGTACAATGACCAAGATATCAATTAATACAATCTACGTCACCTACCACATACTTAACATATGTTAACTGTTAGTCTAGTCAATATTTCCGTTCACTTTTTAGGACGAAATGTTAAAAAATAAACATTTTATAAGCTTTTTTGAGTATAGTAATAAAAATTAAAATATATGTTTCTCTTATGTTCCCCCTTGTTCTCCTCCTAGCCCTTTCCCAAACTCCCTAGCTTAGAATTGAAATATATCTCTAAATTTACTACATTATAATAGTGTAGGTTCTCAAAAAAAAATTTATTCTGAATTATTTCAAATGTCAAAAACAAGTAGTGACATAAATTTAGGAAGACTGAGATCAAATGTAGTCAAATATTTTTTAACAAGTGCAATATAAATATTATTTTCAAGCGTATGTAAAAAAAATAAGTGTTATACAAATATTATTTTCAGGAGCATGCTATGCAAGCATAAATGTATTATTTTTGTTACTATTATTATTATTATGAACTTTTATTGCTGCCTTTGTTATTACTATAAACTGACTATCATAATATATAATCCCATAATAATATATGACGTTTTAAATTATTTTATTTATTTTAAATTATTTTACGTTTTATATAATTTAAGAGAATTAGTCACAATCTTTTCAAAATTACTCCTCGTGGGAAAATAGAGAAAGTATGAGATAAGTAAGATAAAATATATTATTGATAATTGATACGAAGTACTATATTTAATATTATACAATTATATATTTTATTATATATTCAGTAGCCTATTTTAAAGGAGCATGAATTTTTTTAATTTTGGTTCATTTATTTAAGAAGTTCGAGAAAAAGGCCAACCTTAACCTTAACGGAACCAAACGCCTAGTTGTTCACAGTGGGGTAGCCATATTTGCGACCTTTTGAGCTTTATTTTGTGAAACATCATCCAGTTTAATTGATTAACTAGTCCATGCATCCTTAAAATTATTAAATGCTTTATTATATATATGGTGCCCAATATTATATATGATAGTGATTCATAATAAATATGATACTATTTCATCAAACAGATCTTACACCACTAATTGAGATATTTAACGGCCGGAAGAGGGGAAAAAAATTACTAACTTCTACTAAGAGTAGCGGCCGAAAAAAACTTTATGGAGTTTAAATTTTAAATAATTAAATTGTCACAAAAATTGATAATGTTAAATTATATTACATAAGAAATTATTTATACAAATATTTTATAAAAATAAATACATCAAATATAGTTGTTAATGTTAAATTTTATTACTTAAGAAATTATTCATACAAATAAATACATTGAATATAATTGACAATTTTAAATTTTAAACTTAAAAATTTATTTATAAGAATAAATACATTATATATAGTTGACAATGTTCAATTTTATTACTTAAAAAATTATTTATACAAATATTTCATACATTGAAACTATTTAAATCTCACTTTATGTTTTTTTTTTTGCTAAGTTTGTTTGATTTATAAATAGAACCAAAAATACAATGGCAGACGGGCATAATCCAGAGAATATAACTAGATCATCTTAAGACAAGCCTTGAGAGGAGCTAACAATATGAACAGGAGATAAACATTAGCCGGAAAAAAACTATACAATTCAATTACAATAGTCAATTACAAAAATAATTACTGTTGTTTGAACACTGGATTTGACAATGTTGATGATGTCCTTAGCAAGATGGCTTGGATGAATGAGGATTCCATCGTACATCTTTTTGTTTCTCACTTCTCATAATTTGTAGAATGATGCAGCAAGGGTGAGCCAAAGAATGTTCTTGAAGAGAGTGCAGCCTTGATAAGTTATGGAGGAATCAATAAACCAAACCCAATTTATTGGGGGTGTTTTAAACATTTCTCCTAACCTTAAATTTAGTAAAGGCTAGCAAAAAAAATTTCTCTGGCCGTTACTCTTAGCAGCGGCCAGTAATTTTTTTTCTTTCTCTTTGAGCTGTTAGATTTCTAGATTAATGATGTAAGATATTTTTGTTAGAATAGTATCCATAGTAATCCTTTGGTATGGATCAATACCTTATTGTATATATATTGGGTACCGATCCATGGCTAACATTGTAAAAAAGAGTATATAGCCTTACAACACATCGTGATCCTCCATCTTAAGATCTAACGATTTAATAGAGCTCTCGTCCATAGTTTAGTTTTCAGTATTCTGTAGATTAATATTGCGGATGAGATAGATGACCAAAATATCCTTCCTTATAAAAGTCTTTGTCCGCAGTATTAAACTACGGACGCTAAGTATGGCTTACCAATTTGAAAACGACGTCGTTTTTAAATAAATGTAGTCTGCCACAGTATTAAACCGCGCGGACGCTAAGTATGGCTAGCCAATTGGAAAACGACGTCGTATTGTTGATCAAATTCAATTTTTTTTAGTTTTCTAAGCTTCACATTATTAAATTGTAACGCTTGATTCTTTTTTTTTCTTCCTTAATTTTCTTCTCTATTCTCTCTCCCCTCCCCTTAGTCTTATCATTCGCATACTAAATTAGTGATAAAAGTCGCTACAAGTGATCCGCATACCACCCGCATAAGAAGCGACTGTTTTATATATATATATATAGAGAGAGAGAGTCCGGATCCAGTCTGGGATCCCGGACTTTATAAAAATACGGATATTTTTTTTTTAAAACAACTAAAAAAAATTTAATATTTTATGGAACTGAAATTTTTACATAATACAGTGTTATTTGGATACATATAACAAAATATGTCTGTACAGACTGTACAGTCCATTATGTAAAATTTTCAGTTCCATAAAATATTAAAAAAAAATTTAGTTGTTTTAAAAAAAGAGTAAAAAAAAAAAAAAAGAATCCGGATTTTGGTCAGGTCCGAAAGTCCGGACTTGATCCATTCTCTCTCTCTCTCTCTATATATATATATATATATATATATATATGAGAAGATTCTTGTTAACATACTACATATTATGTTAGTGATAAGAGTCGAGAGATCCTAGAGTCCATAATGATTGCTTGGAGTTGGTAGTTAAATTTGACAATCTATATTCTATATACATGGCCTGCAATATTTTAATATTTTAATGTTTAAGGGAGACACGTTTCTTCATTTTTCAGCTTTCATTATATTAGTATTTATAATGCACAGGAGTTGCGTTTATTTTATATCTGTACTCAGATTATTATAAAGCTAAGAAACTGACAATTGTATTTCATATTTTACCATGCATTTACCTTGTAACAAAGATATATTATGCTTTAACGTTATAGTTATAGTTATGTGCGGGTGGTAAAAATCTCATTAACACTTGGTTCATGCAAGTCAAGTGGAAATGTCATAAAAAGTCTCTGTTTTTACTATTCAAAATTACAGATTCGATTCTACTACCAAAAAAATAAATCAAGATTTACAAAAATTAAAGGCAAATTCATGTTAATTCTCTTTCTTATCTCTTTCTCGCTTATCTAACGAACTCATAAAATGAAATGTATCCTTAAAATTAAATTTTAAAAAATAAAAAATGAATAAAATGAGGAATATATATTAAAAAAAAATGCAGATACAAGCCATAAAATACAACATATTTTTCATTCTTTCAAAAGAAATTTGCTCTTAAAAGTAGCCTAAGTAAAAGCAAGTATATTTTTCTGTTCATTCTTTCTATATATTTACTTTTTTTTTAAAAGAATTGTTGTGATTTTAAATATGGGCCAAAAACTCATTGTTTTGCTTCTCAATTATCAAAATATTCAGCACTCATATGCAACAAAATAAAACACCAGAATTAATCAGAACTGTCAGTATAGTTTAATGGAGTACTAAATAATCCTCTCCAATTACATAAATCAAACAAATAAAGTAACTTCAACTTTACAAAAATCCAGGTAGTGAACGGCCTAGTGAATCCAATTGCAGCTGACAATTTGGAAATTGGAATTTTGTGTAATCCTAATATTCCACACCTTTGCTCAACTAACTTTATTTAATTATCTGTCTTATCTCTCTCTTACATCAACATATTTACAAAACTAGCCGCCGGAATCACAAACAAACATCAACTTTGACTCTGTAATTATACCACCATCATCAACAGCACATACCCATATCTAACCCAGATAGATTATTCTTCATGTTTCAAAAAAAATTAGAAAATCAAAAAAAGACCCAATCTTTACTCAGTTTTCTATCTTTAACCAATACCCCAGAAAGACAATTTATAGAATCAAAGAAAGAAGCATGAATTCTAGTTTCTTGATTTTGTTTCCACTATTTTCTCTCTATATAGTATCTATATTTATCTCCACAACTTCAGCCTCCCCTGCTCCTGGACCAACCAACAACTCCACAAATTCATGTCCCGTTGATTTTGGTTATGTTTTGAGGGTCCCATGGCCGGAATCTGATTGCAGAAACTTCCCAAACCCAACTCAGAGCAGCAACAAGACCTCTCAGTGCTGCCAAACTCTCCTTAGCCTTTTTGGCGTAGGCCTTTCTACAAACCTTAAAAAAACCTCTCTTTTTCAGCTACCCAATTTACCCACTTCAGAATCTTGCATATCTGATTTCCAATCAAATCTCAATTCTTTGTCTCTCCCATCTAATCTTACTTCTGTTTGTTTTGACCCTTTTCAGTTTGTTACCTCACCCAATATTTGTGCTTCCATCGAGTCTACTAAAGATTGGGTAGCCAAGCTTGGCTCATCAACTTCACTTGACTCTGCTTGCCGGCAGGACCTCACTGATCTGACTGCCTGTGATGCCTGCGTGGCAGCCGGATTCAGGGTGCAGGCGGATTTGATTGGATTTGATGGTAATAGATCTCATTCTACTGATTGTTTTTACTTTACCATTCTATATGCTGCTGGTATGATCAATGAGTTTGGGCCTGAAAGTAGAGGTTCTGTTTCTTGCATATTTGGACTTTCAATTAAAGCGAAAAAGGGTTCAAAAGGAAAGAGCCATTCAGCTCTGATTTTTGGGCTAACTGGAGGGTGGGTTGCAGTTTTGGTAATGTCATTGTTGATGGGATTGTATTGTTGGATAGAAAGGAAGAAGAGCAGAGAATTGAGTAAAGGGTTTGATTTGGGTTCAGGGGAGTTGGGGTCTAGGCCACGAATGCGGCCTAATACTGGTTCCATATGGTATAAAATTCATGAGCTTGAAAAGGCTACCGATAAGTTTTCCCAAAAGAATTTTATTGGCAGAGGTGGATTTGGATTGGTTTATAAAGGAATTTTGGCTGATGAAAGTGTTGTTGCTGTTAAGAAGGTTATAGAATCGGATTATCAGGGAAATGCAGAGTTTTGCAATGAAGTTGAGATCATTAGTAATCTGAAGCATAGAAATCTTGTGCCACTTAGAGGGTGTTGTGTGACTGGTGATGATAGGGATGATAATGAGATGGGGGATGATAGGTATCTTGTTTATGATTACATGCCTAATGGGAATCTCGATGACCATTTGTTTCCTTCTTCCCATAATCAGAGTGGAATTAGGAAGCTGCCATTAACATGGCCTCAAAGGAAAAGCATTATTTTGGATGTGGCGAAAGGGTTAGCTTATCTTCACTATGGAGTGAAGCCTGCTATATATCATAGAGACATAAAGGCCACAAATATTCTTCTAGATGCAGATATGAGGGCTAGAGTTGCAGATTTTGGGTTAGCAAAACAAAGTAGAGAAGGGCAGTCTCACCTCACTACGCGAGTGGCAGGAACACATGGATACTTGGCCCCAGAATACGCACTTTATGGGCAGTTGACTGAGAAGAGTGATGTTTATAGCTTTGGGGTGGTTGTGCTGGAGATTATGTGTGGGAGAAAAGCTCTAGATTTGTCTTTGTCAGGATCTCCTCGTGCATTTTTAATCACGGACTGGGCTTGGTCACTGGTGAAAGAGGGAAGGATAGACGAGGTTTTTGATGCTTCTTTGTTGAGAGCTGGGGATTCAGAGAATGCAAATCCAAAGGGGATAATGGAGAGATTTGTGCTTGTTGGGATTTTGTGTGCTCATGTAATGGTGGCTTTAAGGCCTACAATTATGGATGCATTAAAAATGTTGGAAGGAGATATTGAGGTTCCACCAATTCCGGATAGACCAATGCCTCTTGCTCATCCTTCATTTTATGGGGATGGTAATACTTTTAGCATATCCCCAGCATTGAGTGGGCTAAAACTACATTCTGGAGACATGCTCAGGTAATCAAGGTTACAATGTATATATATATATATATATATATATATATATATATATATATATATATATATATATATATATACTTTCTTCGTAGCTTAAAAGGTTAACAAAGGAGCATGCTCGTATAGCTCGATCTCTAGTTTGAGTTGGTCCTTGGAGTTTTTGGCAATGCTGATAAATTAATGTCAGAATTTGGATATTTAGGGACTTAAGGAATCAAATTAAATCAGTTATACTACTGAGACTCCATGGATTTTGCTCAGTCAGGGATCAAAGAACAGAGTGGAAGTTTGAAACTATATATACAACGGGCTCGATCATGTTGAAGATTTCAAATCTCGTTTTCTTTTTATTTTCTTTTTTTAACTTTGAGGTTTTGGACATGGTATGGAACAAAAATATGTACAAGATATCCGGCTGTATTTTAGATACAGACTGTAATACTTCACTTTTGGCAATTTTAACTCAAGATAGACTTGACAATATAGTTAGGTTAACTATTGGTCAACCCATGTTAAGTAGAATTAAATGAGTTGGTTAACTATTTTATTTATTTAAGTTGGTTAAAGTTTAGAATTGTTATAAAACTTTAGCAAATTGTATAAAGATATTATTATAATTGTTGCATAAATTTAGAGAGAATAAGTAAGACATAAAGAGAGAGAAAACTTGCTGAGAAGTTCATATCCATTTTCCTTCAGTTTCATTCCTTTATATAGGAAGAGAAGAGGAGTCACGGGGAGAGGAGGAGAAGAAATGGGGGACATCACGGGTTGTGGAAAGGAAGGTTCTCTCCTGAGGAGGGAATCACATACATGCATTCTAACACTTCGCCTGATTCCCTACGATAGAAGATTATGTCTCATTAAAAACCTTGTTAAGAAAACTCAATGGAAAAAACTTAACGAAGGGAAAAAGAGTACATATCTTTTATATAAATATCTTAATTGACTGCCTCGTTAAAACCATATTAAGAAAAATCCATTGGGATAAGAATCGTGACTAAGAAAAAAGAGTACAGTCTTCCTCTCAAAAGAAATTCATTACTCTTTGATGAAATGTTGTCATAAGTATTTCAGTCGACACATTCCGATCCTTTTCCGAAATTTTGCAAACGTTGCACTTGGTAGCGACTTTGTGAATAAGTCGGCTAAATTATCACATGATCGAATTTGATGCACATCTATATCACCCTTCTTTTGTAGCTCATGTGTGAAGAAGAATTTAGGTGAAATGTGATTTGTTCTATCTCCCTCGATGTAACCTCCTTTAAGTTGAGCAATGCATGCAGCGTTATACTCATACAAAATTGTAGGAATGTCTTTGATTGATGGTAATCCACATGACTTTTGAATATGCTGAATAATTGATCTCAACCAAACACACTCTCTACTTGCTTCATGTATAGCGAGAATCCCTGAGTGATTTGAAGATGTATCTGTCATGGTTTGCTTTGTAGATTTCCAGGATATAGCTGTGTCACAATATGTAAATACATAACCTGTTTGTGATCTTCCATTGTGTGGATCTGATAAATATCCTGCATCGGCATATCCAATCAATCGCGACGTTGAATCTCTTGAATAAAATAACCCAAGATCTATACTTCCACGGAGGTATCTCAAAATGTGTTTGATCTCATCCCAGTGTCTCTTAGTCGGAGAAGAACTGTATCTTGCTAACAAGTTGACAGCAAAAGTAATATCAGGTCGTGTACAGTTTGCAAGATACATAAGAGCACCTATTGCACTTAGATATGGAACTTCAGGTCCAAGAACTTCTTCTCCACTTTCTAGATGTCGAAATGGATCTTTATCAACTTCTAAAGATCGAACAACCATCGGGTAGTTAAAGGATGAGCTTTATCCATATGAAAACGACTGAGAATCTTTTCAGCATATGTGGATTGATGAACAAAAATTTCAGATGCTAAATGCTCCACTTGTATTCCCAAACAGAATTTTGTCTTTCCAAGATCTTTCATTTCAAATTCATCTTTTAAATAAGTAGCAGTTCTTGTGAGCTCTTCAGGAGTACCTACAAGATTCAAATCATCCACATATACAGCAATGATGGAAAATTCACTTTGTGATTTCTTAATAAAAACACATGGACATACTTAATTATTTATATATCCATCTTTTATTAAATAATCACTAAGTCGATTATACCACATACGACCAGACTGTTTCAACCCATACAATGAGCGTTGTAACTTGATTGAATATATGTGACGGGACCTTTGTGATTCAGCCATTTTCAATCCTTCAGGGATTCTCATATAAATTTCACTGTCAAGTGAGCCATATAAGTATGTTGTTACAACATTCATCAGACGTGTTTTCAAACCTTCCATGGTTGTCATACCTATCAGAAAGCGAAAAGTGACTCCATCCATTACTGGATAGTATGTATCCTGATAATCAATACCAGGTTTTTGTGAAAACTCTTGAGTTACAAGTCGGGCTTTGTATCTCACAATTTCATTTTTCTCATTTCGCTTTCGTACAAATACCCATTTGTTTCCAACCGGGATTACATTCAGCGGTGTTTGGACTGCTGGTCCAAATACTTCTCTTTTCAATAGAGATTGTGGCTCAATTTGAATAGCATCTGTCCATTTTGGTCAATCCTTTCTTTTCCAACATTCTTTCACGTTTTGTGGTTCAGAATCTGTGTCATGAATCAAAGTAATATCTGATGCTATAGAGAAAGCAAATATATCATCAATCATAACTTTGCTTCGATCCCATATTTTCTCATCATCTACATAATTTATTGAGATCTCTTGGTGTTCATCTCTTATCCCTTCACTGAGATTTTGAACCTCTTCTGGGGCTATTCCCACTCTTGGAATAAGTGCTACTTCTGGAGCGGTTTGTACCTCTTCTAGGGCTATTCCTACTCTTGGAATAAGTGCTACTTCTGGAGCGGGTATTCCTTCTAGGATTTCTTTATTTGCTTTTGATTTTCGTAGTACAGTGTCTTTTGCACCAACCGGTCTTCCACGCTTCTGGCGTGGTTTAGATTCTTCTATTACCTTATTTGTTAATTCTCCAGGAATTAATTTTTCAATAGGTATTTCTATCCTTGCTGGAGTACTCACTGCAGGTGTATTTGACTTTATCATTTTTCTAGCGTCATTAAATGCATCAGACATTTGATTTGCAATATTTTGTAAATAAATAATTCTTTTAACTTTAATTTCACATTGTCATGTACGAGGATCAAGTGAATTTAATTCTGATGCATTCCATGATATTTTAGAGAGTTTTTTATTTAAAACTTTCTCTCCTCCTAATGGAGGAAATACATATTCATCAAAATGACAATCTACATAACGTGCAGTAAAAACATCTCCAGTTAAAGGCTCAAGATATCTGATAATAGAAGGAGAATCAAAACCAACATAAACACATATTCTTCGTTGGGCTCCCATCTTAGTTCTTTGTGGAGGTGCAATTGGAACATATACTGCACTTCCAAAAACTCGAAAGTGTGATATGTTGGGTATCTGTCCAAGAACTAATTGTAGACGATAAAATTTATGAAGAGCCGTTGGTCTTACTCGAATGATGGATGCAGCATGAAGAATTGCAAGACCCCAATCAGAGGTAGGTAAGTTAGCCCTTAACATTAATGATCGTGCAATTAGTTGAAGTCTTTTTATTAAAGATTCAGCTAAACCATTTTGTGTATGAATATGAGGAACAGAATGCTCAATGGAGATTCCAATAGTCATACAAAAATCATTAAAAGTCATTGATGAAAATTCAGTTGCGTTATCAAGTCGAATTGACTTGATTGGATGATCCGAGAACTGAGCACGTAACTTGATTATTTGAGTAAGAAGTTTTGAGAAGGCAAAATTTCGAGAAGAGAGAAGACAAACATGAGACCATCTAGTTGAAGCATATATTAAAACCATGAAATATCGAAATGGGCCAGACAAAGGGTGAATAGGTCCACAAATGTCTCCTTGAATTCTCTCTAAGAATTTTGGGGCTTCTTTATAAACTTTTACTGGTGATGGTCGAACAATTAATTTTTCTCGAGAACACGCAGCACAAGGAAATTCACTACTAAGAAAAACCTTCTTATCTTTGAGAGGATGACCAGTAGAATTTTCAATAATACGACGCATCATAGAAGTACCTAGATGACCGAGTCTTTCATGCCAAAGCATAAAGGATTTGGGATCTATGATTTTTGGAATCATAACATTATAAGACTCAATTACTCTAATTTTCATAGTATATAATCCAGAAGAATTTGAATGAAGTTTTTCTAGGATTTTCCAAAGAAAGTAGAAGTGATGAGAAGATATTCATTATCATTTTCATTAATTGTTTCAATGTGAAAACCATTCAGTCGAATATCTTTAAAACTAAGCAAATTTCTTCTTGATTTACTAGAATATAAAGCATCTTTGATAAAAACTTGTGTCTCATTTGGTAGCAAGAAATTAGCTTTTCCAAATCCCTCGATTAAATTTGATGTGCCAGAGATAGTCCCTACATTTCTCTTAGCTTTGATCAGTTGTGAAAAATATTTCTCATTTCGAAGGATTGTATGAGTTGTTGCACTGTCTGCTAAACATATATCCTCCATATCCATTAAAAATGGTCTGACACATATAAAAACATAAATAAGAAAAGTTACATTTCAAATATAATTTTATTCATGAGAAACACATACCACATAACTAATAATATTATACTTGCAGGGTGTTTAATTAATACAAGAAATTAAACGATATCTCAAAAAATACTTTCAGAAGGTTCAGTAATATCAACAACCTTTTCCTCAATGTTGGTCATTGGTGGAACATCAACAATATTCAATTAATGATTAACAAAGTTTGTTTATGCCTCCATTACTTTGTTCTTTTGAGACTCCTGGAATAAATTAACCAGATGTCTCGGCGTACGACAGGTACGCGACCAATGCCCTTTTCATCCCACACCTAAAATAAACATCTAGTTTGTTCTTTATCGGTGCTGCATTTTCTTTATTTTTACCCGACCCAGACACTTGCCACTTCTTGTGGCCTGAATTGTCGCGGTTCTGGAATTTGTTGTTATGATGGCCTCGTTTATTCTTTCGTCCCCAAGGCTTCTTATTATATGACCATCTATTGTCACGTTTATTCTGCTGGAATGACATGCTGTTAATATCTGGCAATGGGGTAGCACCAGTTGGCCGTACTTATTGGTTTTTCAACAACAATTCATTATTCTTTTCTGCAACAAGGAGGATAGACAATAAGTCACTGAATTTTGTGAACTTACTCTGTCTATATTGTTGTGACAGAATCATGTTGGTGGGATGAAAAGTTGAGAGCGTTTTCTCTAACATTTGGGTTTCAAAAACTGGATCTCCACACAAAGCCAAAGTAGAGGTTATTCTATAAACATTGGAACTATATTCCGTAATTGATTTGTAATCTTGTAGCCTTAATCCTTCATCAATATGGTGACGAAGAAAAATTATGGCTTTTACATTTTGTGCCAAAGTTGCTGTATTTCCTGATTCAATGGTCTTTTCTAACTCTTTTGCACTAAGGTGCAATTCTGCATCAAGTGTCCAAGCCAAATAGTTATCTCCAGAGATTTTTAAAATAGAAAAATCTATTTTCACCAAGTTTGCCATCGTCTCAGTTGGTTAGAGCTTCGTGCTGATAACGTGTTATAAAATTTTAGCAAATTGTATAAAGATATTCTTATAATTGTTGCATAAATTTAGAGAGAATAAGAGATAAAGAGAGAGAAAACTTTCTGAGAAGTTCATATCCATTTTCCTTCAATTTCATTCCTTTATATAGGAAGAGAAGAGGAGTCACGGGGAGAGGAGGAGAAGAAAAGGGGAACATCACGGGTTAAGGAAAGGAAGGTTCCCTCCTGAGGAGGGAATCACATGCATGCATTCTAACAAGAATCATATTTTTTAAAAGAAATATAGGACCAAGCCGGTTAATCATTTTTTGCCCCACCCACCCATACCCATGCCACCCCACCCATACCCACCCCACCCCTACCCACCCCGACCTCTACCCCACCTCGACGCCACCCCTACCCCCCCTCCCCTCCCCCACCCCCACCCCCACCCCTACCCCTACTCCCACCCCCTCCACCCCAACCCCCACCCTTACCCTTACCCTTACCCCTACCCCCACCACTCCACCCCACCCCACCCACCTGTCCACCCCCACCTTGACCCTCCCCCACCCCCTCCACCCTTTCCCCCACCCCACCCTGCCCACCCTTACCCCGCCCTGCCCCGCCCCACCCACCACCACTCTCACCTTCACCCCACCAAAAAAAAATATTTACTGATTATGTATACACATCCACTAACACAAAAAAAAAATCAGTGATTATTATATCCCTACCTTAAAAAAAATTAATATTCAATGATTATGTATGAAAAAAATAAAATGTTTAGTGATTATGTATACATGATATATTTAATAATAATTTATTTAATTAGATCATAATAAATGTAAGTTTAAAATTAAAAATATGGGTCGACCTATATTTGAACCATAACTATATAGTTTCAACCCACACAACTCATATTAAAAATAGTTAATATGATTTTAGTTCTTAAATGGAACCATAATCATATTTTAGAAACCAAAACCATATTTTGTCATGTCTAACTCCATATATAGCTTTCATACTCATTGCTGCAAATTTAGAACGACAAAATTAATGAATTATTCACTGTAGTTGACATATTTTACTGATTGCACCATTTAATTTTTAATTTTTTAAATTACCCCAGTAAATTAATTTTTATTTTGAAATTGGGTCATTCTGTTAAAAAAAAAATAAACGGACGTTAATTTTTATTAACAAACTAATGAATTACCCACTGTAGTTGGCACGTTTTACTGATTACACCATTGAACTTTTAACTTTTCAAATTACCTCATTAAGCTAATTAATATTTTGAAATTTGGTCATTTTGTTATCTTTGTCTCACAAGTGTTAAATCATTTCATTTTTTATCCTACGTGGATGTGAAAAATAAAAAAGAAAATAAACAAATTTGATTTATTCTCTCTCATCTCTCTTCTCATCCAGAGCCGGTCTTAGGTTTTCTAAGGCCCAGAGCAAAAAATTTCAAGTGTGCCCCTTTATAAAAATTAAATAAATAAATAAATTATCAACTAATTATTTTTATTAAAATTATAAAAATTTACAAAAGATAAGGAAGAACACTTTAAAATGTCATCAAAGCAAAGAATCATCACATGTACCTACAAAATAAAAATATTAATGAAATCGATAAAACTAATGAAATACCCACAGTAGTTGGCAAGTTTGACTGATTACACCATTGAACTTTTAATTTTTTAAATTATCTCATTAAACTAATTAAAAATGATTATTTTAAACATTTTTAAAAATTATTATTATTTTCAGTAAAAAATATTAGAAATTTTAATTTTTTTTTTCATAAAATGAGTAAAGTTTCATAAAATATAATTTAAAAAAATTAAAGTTTTATGAAACCTTTACTCATTTTATAAAAATTCTTCTTCTTTTTTTCCTTTTGAAAATAAAGTTTATTTTTTTGAATCTATGTTTTATAAAATTTTACTCATTTTTTTAAAATATGAAGAATTTTCCAATTTTTTTCTTGAAAATAATATTTATTTATAAAAATTATTAATTTCTTTTTTGAAAAAATTGAATCAATTTTTTTATTTATCTTTTACTGTTTTTTTTATTTTAATTTCTATTTTTAGTTTTTTTAAAAAATTTCTAATATTAAGAATGGGTCATTCAGTTAAAAAATTAAGTAAACATTAATTTAATTTAAAATCACTTTAATTTTTTTGAATCTATATTTTATGAAACTCTACTCATTTTATGAAGAAAAAAAGTTTCTAATATTTTTTACTTAAAATAATGATTATTTTTAAAAATATTTAAAATAATTATTTTTAATTAGTTTGATGGGATAATTTGAAAAATTAAAAGTTCAATGATGTAATCAGTAAAATGTGTCAACTACAGTGGGTAATTCATTAGTTTTATAGATAAAAAATTAACGTTCGTTTATTTTTTTTAACGGAATTACCCAATTTCAAAATAATAATTAGTTTAGTAGTGTAATTTGAAAAATTAAAAGTTCAAGTAAAACTTACCAACTACATAAGGTATTTCTTTAGTTTTGCCCAATGAAATCTAAACTACAGAACATCATTTAAAATGTTTTCTTGTTGCACTTTTTGATGCAAAATCATCAATTATACTATCATATTTAATATTTTCTAAGATATCATTTTTAATGCATAATATCGTTAATATTTTTATTATTTTATTTTTTTTATACACATAAATACATAAGTTTATAAAAAAATTTGGGCTCCTCTCGACTATAGGCCCTGGGCGGTTGCCCTGGTGGCCCTTGCCCAGGGCCAGCTCTGTTCTCATCTCTCTTCTCCCCCTTCTTCCAGATCAAATAAATCTGATATTTTCTCTTTTTAAAATTTATGAAATTTCCTAGATCCGAATAACGAAAATAATGAATTGAGCTTCAAAGTTTAGCATTAAATATTGCGAGTTTGAATCCCCAACAACAACAACAACAGATGAAGTAAATTGTGTTGCAGTAGGTTTCCTCCCTCTCACCTCCGACCCTCAGTAGCCTTAAATTGATTTTGTTGGGATTGTATTTATGATTTGATATGAGCCCGAGTTTTTACAGATGGATGCAGAGATAATTCAGACGCATATGCAAAAAATGTTGTTGCCAATTACCGCGTTTTCATTTCTGCTACTGATGCATGGCTTTTCATTCGCGAAGAAATTTCTTATATTGATAAACATCTGATATTTGAATACCCAAAATATTTTGATTTTTTTGCTTTTACTTTCAAGTTTTTTACTATTTTTTTGCCACAGAAGTAATATTTTTTATTTTTGAATTTCTTTTCCAGAGCCACGTAGATAAAATATTAATGCCTACTTATTTTTTTAACAGAATGACATAATTTTAAAATAATAATAAGTTTATTAGGGTAATTTAAAAAATTAAAAATTTAATGGTGTGATCAATAAAATGTGTCAACTACATTGAATAATTCATTAATTTTGTCGATAAAAAATTAACGTCCATTGAATTTTTTTAACAGAATGACTCAATTTCAAAATAATAATTAATTTACTGGAATAATTAAAAAAATTAAAAGTTCAATAGTATAATAGTAAATCGTGCTGATTAATTTTGCCAACTACGGTAAGTGTTGGGGACTTTTAAGTTTTAACCAAATTTCTGGGAAAGACGAATGCGAAGGAACCACAATGGAAAACACGTAAAGAAAAACAAACTACTAAAACAACCAATCTATTAGAAGTTGAAATCAGTACAGAAGAGTAGCCTTTTATTGACATCTTCAACAAACAATCCCCAAACCAGTCCTAAAAAGTAAAACCAATAGTAGAATAGGAGGTTTATTCATTTCCTTCATTTTCATATTTCCTTCCTCCTCTAATCGTGGTCGAATTCTACACAATAATATGAACATCTGCATCTAGACTTGTACAACATTATCGTCAGCTGTTTTATGTACAAGAGAACCGATAAATAAATGAATTCTCTTCACATATTCTCTAGAATCTGTACATACCATGGCCCATGAACACTACCTGACACGGTAGCTGCTACCACCAATACTTTTGCGGCTTCTACTACCCGATCAGTTAGAGCGGCTGCACCTATCTGCCGGAGTGAAATTTCTGTCAGCAATCTTCCATGTTCCTCGACGCCCCCGAGCAGCACTCCTCTTGTAGCCAAATATACAGCACGAGACACTCGAACAAACACAGCATCCCCAGCTTGTAAGCTCTTTGTTAACATTCGTGCCATTACACTCTTCCTAGACTGAATTTTCGCATCATCGGTAGATTTGACACGATCTTCCACCAACTTGCTGAGAATTTCAATGATTTCTTCTACTCCCGCATCCTCGACAGTATCCACGAGAACAGATACTTCGTTGCCACAACGTGATACCATATCATCCATGTCCTCAGCGTTCCCTATTATTTGCTCACTGAGAAGAGTCTGCCGCAGTATTAGCATGCTGTAAAAATTACATCAGTAAGATAAGGGAAAACCAAAACAAACAAGAAAAACTCAAAACTTCCATAGTAAGGGGCATTATAATAAAATAAAACCACAATTACTTTTTTAAAAATCCATTATTCATGTGCAAGTAAACTAAGGACCTACCTGGTTGAAGTAACAATGATCTTCTGAAGTTGGGCTTGTACAGCCCTTAACCTAGAGTGGTTAAGCTTCAAAGTTTCAGGTAATGCCTCCTCTGTCAGACCGGATACCTCGCTTACCAGCTTTAACAAACCAAGCCTCACAAGCAAATCAACCTTCTCTCCCTTACACTCAGGATGTCGATTATCTGCTCCTACAATAGAAAATGAAAAACAATAAATAAAAATAACCATATTAAGAAAAAGTAATGAGTAATTCTAACGGAACTTGATGCTTCTACTTAAGTTTGGCATTCACCTGGAACATTTTGGGTAGCATTTAAAGGAAATGATGTCACTTGGCTTCCCGCCATTCTGGCAGAGAAGCTTCTGCCAGTTCTTAAAGTGGTGGAAGGAATGAGAGCTTGAGGCAAACCCTCATGCCTACTTCTCACCTCTGAGAGGGCATTTGTGTGATCACCCCATTCCTGATCTCTGTTGGCCCATACAGATGAAACCCAACAATTTGTCAAAGGTAGAGCAATCAATGCATCAGAAGGAGGCCCATAACGTTTAACAAACGTGTTTCCCAGGTAACCCAGACCAGCAGGACCCTTCAATAATGGTTCCATAATTCCTATACGCGCTTTGCTAATTTCTTGCTTAAGAGCCTGCCAAAAGTTGTGTTAGAGCCTCGAGAAGTTGGTTGGCACATAAATAGTGCTGTGTTAATAGCTTTGAGGTTCACATGCATCATTTACCATATAATATGATATCAGACATACATAAATAAGCCTATATTGCAATTCCTAGACTCATTTCATATTAGATTTCTACACACAGATTCTCCTAAATATTAGTGTAACAAGTTTACAAAAGTGGTTGTCCTAATTTTATTTATCTTTTAATTCTCCCCACCAAAGGGGGAGGCCGCCTCTGGTAGAGAATGCCCCATCATACATTACAACATTTACCTGTTTACAGTATGAAATGACAGAGATCTAATGAAAGAACAAAAATCAGTAAGATACCTGTATTTGTTCTAGGACAAAGTGCAAGCCCTTGACCAATGCCATGACACGGGAATACTTTGATCCATCTCCTACATGACATAACTCAGCTAGTTCTTTCAATAAATTCTGGTGAGCTTCTTTCAGTTCATCTTCATGAGCAGCCGCAGAGAGCTTTTGCAAGGTGACCAAAGCAGACTCTAGGATCTTCCCAAGATAATCCATATCTAGCATACCCGAATTCAGCACCTGAGGAAAAGAAGAGAAAACAGGATTTGAATTTGCTCTAAAAGCTAGAAATATATTCTTCGAAGTAAATATCGACAAACAGCAGTATTATCACGTAAGCATGGTACCTGAGAGAGAATGTCTAGATCAATAGCTTCACTTATGTCTTGTTTCCAACTCTGAGGGGACATTTCACAGAGTTCATCCCTCACCTCCCTCATAAGTTCAACAACTCGCTCATAGTTAGGTTCATCCTGTTTCAAGGACGCTGTGATACCATCCCAAAAAGCCTTCTCCATTGCCACTCGCAACTTTGCCTGCAGAAAGCAAATCAATATGAAAAGGTTGTAACAAACCTTTCAGCAAATGATGAAAGCAGAATAGAATTATCTTATCGGCTCATTTAAAAGGCGAAAAAAAGAGCACGAAACCAGCTGACCTTCTCTTTCCTTTGCAGAATAATAAAATTAGTACTATATTTACTGCATTACAGATTTTATCATGCAAAGATAATGCACTAACCTTAATACCATTCTGGCCCTCTTCAATAGGGTTGGAACTGGCATATATGAGACGCTGCTGATGAACCATTTCATTCACAATTAACTCATTCTCCACATCCAACTTCTCACTGGAAGCAGAGGAAGTATCTTCTTTGCGCGAGATGGGATCATCATTATTAAATAAGGACCGAACTACACGGTTTGGTCTCTCATTCTCCATCACAAAATCTTTTCCTATTAAGCCAACACCAGAAGGGCGAGCTGAAGAACTTGGACTTAGCGTGCTTGGAGATAAAATATGTGTAATTGGTGGCGACCCTACAGGGCTTCCATTCTCCCTTGCTTCGAAGTACTTCATTCGTGTGTCAGAAAGAGCATTTTCCATACGCTGTATTCCTGCACCTCCACTCAGGTGTAGCACTTTCTCCCTCAAAAGTTTCTGATCATCTGCAACCTGCATCAATAGGATTTTCAAATATTGACTAGGTATATCTGAGAGAGGAAAAAGATTACTACAACGGAGTTGTTTATAACAAAAGAAAGAAGAAATACTATTAAACCCGCATGTATCTTATGAAAGAAGAAAGATTACTACAAGAAGGCTGAGACTACTAGAACATGGCTGAATGTATCTGAGAAGAGCAGAAAGATTACTACAAGGTTAAATTTTTAAGTAAAAACATTGCGCTCTTTCATAACCCAAACTAATCTATATATCAAATTTATAAATTGCTCTTTGATAATTTTATGTGCCAAGAGTTTAAAAGAATAAAAACACAAGATGTAAAAAATATTCATGGACACCATTTCAAGGTGATTCACTCTGTGATCTATTTTCCACACTCCTAGTGCCCATTATAGTGATGCCCATCCAAAATTATAAGATAAAACGGTCAATTTCATAGAAAAGAAAAAAGGCTTATAGTAAAACCTGTTTCTGAATAGCCTTCAAATCATGAGTAAGAGCTTCACTATCTCCTTCCGGAGTTAACTTGCATTTTTGAATCATGGAGAGCTCAAGTTGGCAAGCAGCTCTCACCAAATCCTCCTCCAACGACTCAGCATCCTTAACCTTCCAAACCACAAAGCTATTCAAGTAGGAGGACCATGCTGCATCAAAAGCTGCAAGCTGGGACCTGAAGGTCCAACGTCTTGTCAATGCAGGGTCAGACTCCTCATCAGAACTGTGTACAGGCCCATCTAATATTATCTTAATCAGCAACTCAAACTCTTCAACAAACTTCTCAGCAGACTTGGCCAAAGCAGATTCACGCTCACCTTGGCCGCTGAAAACTGCATCTGGATGACCCAGTATCATGTAAGCACAGAGGACAACTCTCACTTGGTATCTTGATAATTCAATCGAACTTTTGACTGCTTCTCTGACAGACCCTTGTTTCTTAGCATCTTTGCTCCGGCCAGATTTCCTAGGGGTAGGCCTTCTATTGGGAGAAGCAACTCTCTTGAGAAGATGACTAAGGTCATCCAAACTAGTAGAATTAACAGCCCGTGACACTTTGAAGCGGCTCTCAAGTCGATCAAGTACAGCTTTTGCAGTCTGAAGGGTAGAGGCTGATTCAATCAGCAGGGCAAGCTGCTCAAACGGCATCGTCTTTACACTGGACTCATTAATGTTTAGAGCATCATAAGCTTTAGTCAAGTCTAAGGTAGTTCGCCTCATCTTAAGGAACTTCTTCCAACACCTACAAATTACGATAATTTTAAAGCAAATAACTACAATTAACATTAAACACGATGGCAAGCTACGCTACAGAAATACCTTATTATATTATACAGGTTTAGAAAGAAATGGGTATAAACAAGTTCAACTGAATCTCAAAACAAGAAATGCAAAAAGATAAAAAGAATGGATAACTACTTACCTTGCTAATTTTCTGGAAAGGTGGTCAGCCTGCTTCTGCCTCTTAGTCCAACTGGCAGGAATGGAATTCTGCAGCCTTGCTCTCTGCATCAAATACTCTGCTCTGTGTCTCTTGGCCTATTTATTATTAGATTCCACAATTAAGAAACATAGAAGTCCCAAGAAAGACGAGAATGATTATGACATTTCCTGCAGAAAGTTTAAAACTTGAAATTACCCGTTGAAGTCTGTCTTCCAGCTTGTCTCTCAATGTTCTCCTTTCTATCTCTCGCTGTTGAGAAACAGACTTGGCAATCTTTCTCACTTGCAGCACCCTCGCATGTGCCCTATTCTTGTCGGCTTCAAGCAACACCAGTCGTTTCCTCTCAGCAGCCGCACGCTTCTGGCAAATAGCAGCATGCACACGCTGCTTATACTTGCTCTCTCGAGCAATCCTTCTTAATATTGATTGAGATGTCCTCTCCTTTAGTGTTGCTCTCCGTTGACAATAGCTCTTAAGAATAAGCATTCTATTAGCCTCAGCCTTCTGAACCCTCGACTCCATCTTTGTACCTAGCTCTGCACGCTCCTTCTTATAACGCATTTCTACCCCTAGTTTAGCTGCTTGCCGCAATTCATCCAACTTAGCTAGGCGCATCTTAGCCTTTTCCAAAATGCTCTGCCTGATAGACATCAAAGGATTAATTGTCACACCAAGATACAGATTATAAGTAAAAAAAATGAGAGATTCCTCTGAGATTCATTGAAAATTGCTTTTACAGGAAAACAAATGCTCCCTAGTTAATATTTTCAACTTCTGGATCAGGGACGACAAGTCGGGAAGTTTTATAATAAAAAAATTGTATAGCAAACTAAAGAAAACAGAGGTCACCAAATGAGCATGACTCAACCAAAGAAACAGTAGTGAAGACAAATATCTTCTAATAGAAGACAGAAAGTTATAAACATAATTATGAGGTACTTCCAGGATGGGAGAGAAGCATGACCATTATCAGAATAACTATTACAAATTCTAAATAAAAAAGAAGTATTTTCACTTGTGCTTTAGGGGGCGAAAAGAAGAATATATAAGAAGTGCAAAGGATACATTATAGTCCCCAATAAATGAGTAAGAAAGAGAAATTCTTTTCATTTTTTGTGTTGAGAATAAATTGAAATAAGCAGGAATACTCTCAAGGAAAGATCGGGAACTGGTTTTTTAGTGCTTTAAAAATTCTCAGAAACAGTTAAAAAGAGGTGTTGACAAAGGTGACGAGAATATACTTATGCTCCAAACCTTGTGCCATTTCACATTTCTTAAAGGTGAACCCCCTCCAAAAAAAAATATTAAACACATTAAACAATCGCGTTATTCAAAAACTAAATACCTCTTCTGTTCAGCAGCTTGCAGCTTTGCCTCAAGGCGCTGACCAAGATCTTCATCATGGGATGAAGATTGTGACGGGCAGCTCCTTGGCTTCAGCCGGGCCTTACTTGACAAATTGTCATAGAATTTCTGTAACCAAGGCAACAATGTTAATGCCACATCTGTGTTGAGTAAACCATTATTATTAAGAAAAAACTTTTAACACATTCAATATAGAAAGAATGACAGTGTTTGAACTAGACTGCCAAAAAAATTACCACTATTCAGACAAAAGAAAGATAAAGAGATGTGAATGGCTTCTCCATAGTTCAGGAATTTCTTTTCCTTCTTTTGCTTCGACTAACATATCCAAATTAATTATATGCTTATCTATGGAGTCATTTTCAGTCTAATTGAGTGGAATTGGTATATTTGAACTTATTAAAGTTAATCTAGAATACAAATATTGGCTATATTAAAAATTCATAGTTGCACCTCTTAGTCTAAGTGATAAACATAAATAATTACAGTAATTTAACATCGGTAATTTGCATTTTAACTCATTCCGTCTAAGAAACAGAAAAGAATGTCTAACAAGAAAAACCAAAAATAAGGACTTGTAAAATTCTATAAACAGAAATGAAAAAGGGAAAATATAAATTTTGAGAAGAGAATCCAAGAACTTCAAATACAAATCAATAGTCTGTTGAGAAAAAGATAGAGAGGGACTGAGAAAGGATATAAATAAGACACAAACATGAGGCACAACCCACCAAACACGAGAAACTACCAACTTCACAACTAAGGCACACATAACACACATATATACATACATGTACTCCTAAAAAATAACACTATAGATATAATATAAAAAATAAATAAGTGAAAAAAGCTTTTTCCTCTCCTTTCCTTTCAAATTCGGCAACTTCTTTAGGACAAGAACATAGAATAAATGTCCCAACTGAACAAAACACAACAAAATCGCTTCGTTTGGTTCATCGCTTCGTTTAATTGTTTTATTGTTTTATTTATTTTCCCTTTTCACTACACAAACAAACAAAAAGAAGTAGAGTTCAAAAATCAACCTGTCTACGAAGGTCGGCGTCTCGAAGCTTCGCCTCAATTTCTTCAACACTCGACGGTGAATACGCCTTGGTCTCCGAAAGCCTTCGCCGAAGTCTCGGCGGAATCATCGGCGGCGAGCACAACCCGCTCCGTCATCAGTCACCGGAAAATCCATCGCAATTCCAGTCACCCTACCACCCCTATCCGGCGACTCCACTCTGACTTCCATCAATTAATTAAACTGACGGAAATTCCTCCGACCAAAATCACTAAAATCACACTAATTACAATCAAAATCAATAACCTCAATTCCTTCACTTCTATAAAAAATAATATCAAAATATATACAGGAAAAAATCAATAACTGACTGTATGATTATTATTTTTTATATTTGATCGGAAAAACAAGAAGAAAGATTGAATTTTTGCTGCGGGAGTATATATGAATGTGTGAGGAGAGAGAGAAAAAAGAGCTGTTTGAGAGTAATTTGGTTATATGCTTTTCCCTTTGCGTGTTTTATTTATTTATTTATATATTTATAATAATTTAAAAAGAAAGAGGCGTGTTTGGAATTTGAGAGTGTGCGTGCGTAATGCGTGAATGTGTACAATTACTTATCCATAAAGTCTGCCACGTCATTTCCATTCCCTAACGGGTTTCTCTTTCTCTCTCCTCTTCCTATTAAGTAATAATTTAAATTTAAATTTAAATTCGATTTGCAAGCCTTACTTGACCGTTTACCCTCCTTCCTCCGCTGACGGTTATGCCCCTCATTTAGCTTGAGTTAAATATTTTTTCAGTCACTGTATTATATGTCAACTTACAGATGGATAATACAGTCAACTTACTGAACCTGACTTTTCTAGCACAAAATTAAAAAAAACCGTTAAAAACTTTAACTTTAACTGAAAATGACAGCTAAACAGCTGAGTTGTCCGTTACAAAGTTGATATGGCCAGTAATTATGTGGATTTGGATGAAAATTTTTATGAAGAAAATATTTTAAAGTATAATGTAAATTTAAACAGTGTACCAAAAAATAACAAAATAAATAAAAAATATATATTTAATTATTTTTGTAATTAATATCAAAATAAATTTTATTTATAATTAAGTCATTTATAAAATAGAAAATCCAAAAATATGCCAATTAAAATTAAGGGGAATGTCAATTATATTTAGGGGGAAATGAAATAATTAATTTTAAATTATGAACAGTAATTAATTTTAAAATTATGAACAATAATTAATTTTAAAATTATAAACAGTAAATTAATTTTCAAATTATAAACAGTAAATTAATTTTTAAAATTATGAACAGTTATTAATAATAATCATATTCTTATTAAATATGGATAATTTTGTTATTTTATCAATTTTGTACTCCTCCGTTCTTCAATTTGTCTTGAATATTTTTTAAAAAAAGAATTTCTTTATACTATTGTTAGGGATTAATGTCATAAGCTCGTAATGGGACCCGAACAAGTTAGAGGGCACAAAGAGCTCTTATATGTAGAAATGATAATTGAACATGAAAATTTTAAAATTGAATATTTTTATAATTTCACATATTTATATTTTTATCATATTATTGGGGGTCAAAATATAAATAGATAAAATTGTAAAACACTTATATGAAACCCCAAATTTTATGAATAAGATTTAATTTTTTTGAAATATTTTTTAAATATTATGGTGTGAATTTGAGATAATGTTATAGTTGTGGGGTAGTATTTATAAATTTTACAAAGTATGCAAGTTGTTGTATTATATTCGATTGGTGGGAGAATATTATTTTTGTCGGAGAATATTCGTACGACGGCACAATTATTGGTGGACCCCACAACGGAATTATTGTCGGATTGAGAAAACGACAAAAAAAAATTTATGAAAATAACGGCGGAAGGAAGTTTTACCGTTAATACTGTTGAACTACTCAGTAGTAAAAGTACAGTAATACGTGTGGTTGCATTAGTAGCATACGGTAATTGATTATTGAGGCTTACGTGAAATCACTCAGTTTTATTTTATTTTGGTATTATTTATGTAATAAAACAGAAAAAAAATTTTATATATAAACAAAATACTTTTTTAGAGTTATCTGTTTTATTAGACAATAATTAGAATTTTATTATATTTTATTATGCATAGTATTTGTATAGTGCCTGCATAGTATTTGTATAGTATTTGCATAGTAAAATCTTTTATAAAGTTATTCGCTTTATTAGATTATAAATAAAATATATTATATTTTATTTAAAAGATTTTGCTTTAAATATGGACCGTCAAATTAAAGTAAATCAATCTCGACCGTTCATGAGTTAGTTACTATGCAGTCCATTTTTCTATAAATAGAAGTTCATTCCTTCATTATTTCTTACGAATTTATTGAAACTATAGAGAGAGAGTTCTTCTTCTAATCTTGAGCGTATTTATTTAGAGTTTAAGAAAGCTTTGAGCGTAGTGCAAGTTTTCTTCGAGTATATCCTCGCCCTACCAGTCGGAATACTCTTCTTTCAAAAGTAAGGGATATTTTTTGTTGTACTCGTTAAAGGGGATTCTTTCTTTCTTATTCATGAAGAGAACTTCTGTTATTCATTCTTTATTATTCTGTTGGAATAACCTGTATATGCGGGGCTATCCTATACTTGGTGAAATTCTTCTGTTATTACATCTTTATTATTCTGTTGGAACATCTTGTCTGTGCGTTTACGTCGGACCTGGTTCTATTATTTATTATTTTATCAGAATATCCTGTCTGTGCGTTTACGCCGGACCTGGTTCCATTATTTATTATTCTGTCGGAATATCTTGTCTGTGTGTTTTACGCCGGACCTGGTTCCATTCTTTATTTATTCTGTTGGAATATCATGTCTGTGCGTTTTTACGCCGGACCTGGTTCCGTTATTTATTATTCTGTTGGAATAACCTGCCTGTGCGATCTATCGCACGCATGGTGTGAGACCCCAAATTTTATGAAATAAAAGTAATCAATTTTTCTATTTTGGTAAATGGTTAAATTGATAAAAGGTTAAAACTTAAAGGTGATATGTGAAAATTTTTCAAAGTAGACAAGTTGTCATAAAATTCTCGGTTATATTCACTTAGTATTGTTCACTCGAGGTTTTTGGGATATTTTTTGTGGGGTGAGTACTATTCATGAGTTAATATTCACGAGTTTACTATTCACGAGTTACTATTCATGAGTTACTATTCATAAGTTTCTATTCACGAGTTACTATTTATAGAGAATATTCGATTAGTCGGAGAATATTTGTACGATGGTACAATCATTGGTGGACCCAACAACAGAATTATTGTCGGATTGAAAAAACGACAAAAATATTTTATTAAAAATAACGGCGAAAGTTTTACCGTTGATACTGTTGAACTACTCGATAAAAAAAGTACAGTAATATGTGTGGTTGCATAGTAGCACACGGTATTGATTATTAATGCTTTGTGAGAAGTCACTCAGTTTGATTCAATTATTGTCAATTAATAATATGATTGTTTAGCGATAATAAGTTTTGTTTTATTCGTATTTATTAACGTAATAAAACAGAAACATCTTTTTATATAAAACAGAATACTTTATTAAAGTTGTTTGTTTTATTAGGCAATAATTAGAATATATTATATTTTATTTAAAAATTTTGCTTTAAATATGGACCGTCAAATTAAAGTAAATCAATCTGGACCGTTATAGATTAGTTACTATGCATTCTATTTTCTATAAATAGAAGCTCATTCCTTCATTATTTTCTTACGAATTTACTGAACTCTAGAGAGAGAAACTATAGAGAGAAAGATGAAGAGTATTCTGTCACTTAACTACTTCTTTATTTCAGTTCTTCTTTAAAA